>JAFJHL010000564.1:3817226-4265067 GCA_019425775.1 Rafetus swinhoei | reverse complement strand
GATCCAAGGTTGTATGAATAACAAACTGCCTGTTTATTTCAGAAAAATGTGGGGCCCGCTGTCCCCCATAAGTAAGCTTGTAACATTGTATATGATTCTTTTTCAGAAAAAGAAAATCTTTTTAATTGCTGGAATAGTAACTAGCAAATGCCTTGTTTTTAAAGAAGAGTTTGTAGCAGTAAATTCTCTCATCACTATCCGTGAATAATTTGAAGCTTCACTCATTAAAAATCCTAATCAGCAGTACAAGAGGGAAACTATAACATGCCACCTTTAACTTAATAATTGAACAATAAAGTAATCCACTCAAACCCTCTAAAACTGGTGTGCAAAACAGAAGCATACCATTGAGTAACAGCAGGCTAATCAAAATTAGTAAAGACATCTGTAAAGTATTCTAAAATATAATGTGCCACCCCCACTGGGGTAGAAATATTTTCTTTGTCTTTCAGAACATCAAAAAGTGCTGGTACCAGGTAAAAAAAAAACAACCACCATGGTTCTCTATCTGTCATGACATAATGTTGTTTTTGTGTTGTTTTATGGTGTTTTAATTAATATGTTTTGCAAATGTTGTGTATAGAATATTGTTTTTAAATAAAAAATATTTTAAGTAAAGCAAAAGTGTAACTTTAAACAAAACAAAATTAATAATTGGCCCAATCAATTGGCAACTCAAAATTTAGCAAAAAATAATAGTGTAAAAATTGTTTAAGCTAAAAGAATGTTAACAATGTCTCCACTGCTCCTGCTCTTATGGAGCTGAAGGAAAAAAGCAAAATTTGCACTGTGAAAAGGAGGATTGAAAGTGGGGTACTAATCCTTCCACTGGGTTTGCTTTGCTTAAATTGCCATACTAAAGAAATATTTAGCTTTTGCAACTTGCACACTAATTATGAAAGTGGTTTCAGTCAAAGATAACAAAGAATCTGTAAGTAAAACAACACGGGCAAGTGAGACATCAAAATATTTAAATACCATAAGAAAACTAGTAATCCCACCATTGCAATAATGGCCACTTGCCCTGCTATTCATTGGTGCCTGACACCTTAAAAGGCCTCAAAAATCATGAAATTAAATGATCTTTTGCTCGCCTTTCCTAACCTTAAAGCTTGTAAATAAGATTCCCTTGTTCTCTTGACTGCACTAACTCGCACCTGTATTTTAGTTAAAGGACTGTCTGCCAATATTTATACTAACTCCCGATATGCCTTTGGCGTTGTCCATAATTGTAGACAGTTGTAAAAGCAACGTGGCTTCCTTACCCTCGCTGGTTTCCCCATCTGCAATAGCTGTTATGTAAATGCACGTCTTTGTGCTTTCCTTTACCCTCCTCCTTGTCTATTGTCAAGTGTCAGGCACACTTGGCCCCTTCTGATGAAGTTACCTGTAAAAATGCCTTTGCTGATCAATCAGCAAAGAATGCGGCCCTTTCTGGCTCTCAGGCTCATGTTCTTGTCTGCCCTTCTGTAGCCCAGCCAACGTTGGTGTCCCTCAGAAGTGCGTCTACACTAGCTCGTTAGTTTGAGCTAGGTAGGGTAATTAGGGCAGCGGATGAACGGTAGTTCGAATTAGGATCTTTAATTGAACTACCTACTCCGTGCGTGTAACCGTGGGCATGGAGTTCAGACTAAGGGGATTTAAAAATGGCGGCGCCGGGAACATGCAAATGAAGCCCGGGATATTTAAATCCCGGGCTTCATTTGCAACTCCGCTTGCCTAATTGCCCTACCTAGCTCGAACTAACGAGCTGGCTGGGCTGCAAGGCGAGGCACCTGAGACTGAAAAAGCAGACTGGCTGCGGCGAGGCTGCTTGTTGCACCCGACTCTCTAGTGCTCCCCAGAGGGCCTGGTTGCGCCTCAAGCCCTCCTGCCCTACCTTGCTCGTGTGACCCACTCGGTGGCCCACACGAGCAAAGGGATGATTGCAGCGGTGCAGCATGATTGGTTCGCCCCACACTTTCCTGCTGTGGCGGCACAGTACTGCAGTACTTGCTCTATCTGTTTAGCTCATAACATTGGACAAAGGGTAAAAACTAAAATTGCATTACAAATGGATTTTGTACAAATGCCTAAATCTTGTGGGTATGAGTACATTCTTGTAATCATTGATATGTTTTCGGATGGGTAGAAGCTTATCCTTGTAAACATGCCGATGCTACTACAGTTGCCAAGAAACTCCTCAGAGAATTAATCCCCGGTTCAGAGTGCCTCTTTCTTTAGACAGTGACCGGGAACTCATTTCACAGGACAAGTAGTTCAAAAGGTATGTGCTGCTCTAGGAATCCAACAGCATTTACACTGTGCATACCATCCACAGTCCAGTGGAACAGTAGAAAGAAAAAACTCTGACTTAAAGACCAAATTAGCTAAAATCTGTGAGGACTCTGACCTTAATTGGCCAGATGCATTACCTTTGGCCTTAATGTATATTAGGGGTACAGGGAACAGGAAACATGGGCTATCTCCCCATGAAATTTTAACCGGTAGACCCATGAGATTATTACACACCCCACCTAGAGCACCGCATCAATTTGATCTACATATAATAGATGATGTTATGTTAAGTTATTGTAAAGCCTTAATGAAATGTGTAGGGTCTATTCACACCCAGGTCAAGGAAACCCTTCCCGAACCTGCGTCGGGATCCTTTAGAGCCTGGAGACTGGGTCTACATCAAGGCACACCAGTGGGAAAATGCCCTCCAACCTCGCTGGAAAGGGCCTTACCAAGTCCTGCTAACCACTCACACCGCTGTAAAATGTGAAGGACTCCAGAGCTGGGTACACGCATCGCACTGCAAAAAGGTACCTCCCCCGGCTGATCTACATCCGTTCTCAGCTACTGCACCTCCAGTTGCAGCAGAACCAGTTACACATTCTACAGAGACAGAGTCTCCACGATACAACTTATGATCACGAGGAACAAAAGGACTTAATGATCCCCACGACTGAATTGTTTGGTACAGGATTTGTCATTTTCACGATTCTGGGAATCATAGGAGTTTGTTATTGGATATATATATCGGGGAGGAAAGGGGTGGTAAACCTCCCATTTTTTTAAATGAATTCTACCATCTGGGACCCTTGGACAGAGATTGACAACTACTGGGATCTAGAAAAGCCCCAGGGGTGGTGGTTGTTGGTGGTTTTTTTCTTAGGTATAGTTAGTTTTTTGTTACTAATTTTATGTTGGAAGCCTAAGTTTTAAGTATGTTACGTTTTATTTTAATTGTTCTCCTTTCTTCCTGCACCTTTGCTGAATGGCGTAATTCTCCGCTAAGCTCTGATGTTGCTTGGACTAAAAATTCTTATATTCATGCAACTGTAACTATAGCCAAAGCTTTGAATTTATCTAAGTGTTGGTTGTGTGGACGAAACTCTCCATCACATCCCAATCTCCATACCCCATCACTGCTATAGAAGCAAACTATTCTGACTTATAAAACTGGGGAAGTGAGGCGGCTGATAAAGACCCTTCCTGGCTCCCTTATCCCTCAGACTATCATGTGAACGTAGATAATCCCTTAACTCAAGCGCAATTTTGTTGGGAAAAGTCAAAAAATAATTATAATAACCAGTCAATATTTGTTGGGCTACAGCTAAATTGTAACCTTACCCTCAATGCAACCCATTTAATTTTAACAATGGAACCACTTATAATGCTTCCCAAATCACCAAAGAAACTTATTCTGAGTTTCTACCTTGGGACCCTACCACAAAAAACCTCTCTAGTGTTCCCTATCATTGGTGTTTGCTTGGTCCATTGCTTAAAGGAATACAGGGATGGGGTTGGAACATAACCGGTACGAAAGGCCGAGGCCAGCTCTGTGGGAAATATGCCAGTCACTGGGATCATAGAGGATTTACAACTGTTAGACACACTAGGCCAGGGCATTTCCTATTGTGCGGGCCCCATGGCCATACCAGCCTGCCAAAATATTGGCATGGTCGGTGTGCAGTTGGAAGTGCTCTATTAATGCCCAACGCAATATTTAGAACAAAAGAACTGCTCCAGCAGTGGGCCCACGAACAAAAGCGGGGGCTCCAAATTCCATCTTGGATAAGAAATTTAGGGAATGTTTTAATTAATCTGTCTCCCACGGCACCATTTAAACTCGAGGCCCAAATAAACCAGTTAGCACTTGCATTAGAAACAGTGGCAAATGACACGGCCCAAGGATTTGAACTCATTAAGCAAGAGGCTAAACAAAATCGGGAAATGACATTAGAAAACCGACTAGCATTAGATTATTTGCTAGCCGAACAAGGAGGCGTATGTGCCTTAATTAAAGGAGGACCTTGCTGTACATATATTCCCAACAATTCTGGTAACTTGACCAGCATCATTAAGAGCATTAGAAAAACCGCCCAAGAGGTAAATAACCTCCGTAGTTGGTCATTATGGGAATGGGCCACAGCCAACATAAGCTCATGGGGACAGAAACTGTTACAATGGATATTATGGGGAGGTAGGAATTTTTTGTGTAGTTATTGTTGTTGTTCGTCTGTTTAAAGCTTTAATAACCAAATTATGTACAACCACTGCAAAGGCACTTACCCCTGCGATGTCACGACAAATTCAACTTATGTATCTGGAAATGCAACAAAAGGAAGAAGACATTGACAAAGAAATACAAAGCCTAATGCTGGTAAATGGACAATCTTAAGAGGCAAAAGCAGATGCCGAGACAGCACGGTCTATTCAGTGATTGATCTTCGGATGAAGAGTCATGAGAGGGACGTCTGCGGCTTGTCTACTGCACTCTTGGACTGATGAAAGTGTGAGACTATAAAGTCTCAAAGGGGGGAATGTGGAGGTAGGCCTCACTAGCTTGGCCAAAAAGACTGAACCTTACGCAGTGCGTCCTGCGTCAGAAGCGAGCTTCTTAAGCAAGTTGAGCAAGAAACCACAATGCCATTAAGCAAAAAACCGCACTGCTTGCAATAGGTTAACAGGTCAAGCAGATGTTACCATTTAAGGGTAAAGTACCTTACTTCCTCTTTTCCCTGTACATTTCCACTGTGTCCTTGTAAGAAGTGTAAAGGGCGGGCCTCGTATCGGTAAGGGCTGACTCCCTGCCGTCTGCGACAACCCCCCCCCCCAGCTGGGTTATTAAAGTGGTTTTGTCTGACTTGAACCCTAAAGCTAGCGTGTGTTTATTCCATGACACTTGTAAAGAATCAATTAGGTGCTTGCTGGGGCAGCCATGCATATAGGGAGCTGCCCAGCAAAGAGGCAGTTAGGCCCTGACCAGGGAAGGTGCAGGACCTGGTTCCCATTGAAGCACCTCTGTGAGAGCAGTACTGGGCAGGCTCAGGGGGCTAGAAGAGGGAGGCTCCAACCTGACCTGCCAGGCTGCTGGCCTTGCCACAAGGGCCAGGAGGGTGCAAATGGGTTACAGGGAACAGAAGGCAGTGAAGGGAAGCAGAGAAGGGCAGGACAAGCCTGCCACCGGAGGGTCCTTGGGTTGGGACCTAGAGTAGTGGGTGGGCTTGGGTCCCCTCCTTCCCCCCTTGCATTACATCTTGCCACATAGTGTCTGACTGTGGCCCATACAAACTGTGGTTTGTCCCTGACATGAAGGGGCTGGGCTTGGAGGCCACAGCTGGCCACAGTGGCGGGTGAACCGCATGACTGCTGACATACCTCTGGAAGGGGAATGAGGGAGAACTATAGTGAGCATTGCTGGAGGACGGTGCCCTGTAGAGGACACCACGGTCCAGGAGCGATGCAGGTCCAGAGTCCTGTGGACAGAGAGAAGTAATGGGGGAGACACCAGCAAGCAGGAGGCAATGTGCTTATGAGAGCTAATTCACAGTGCTATTGGTAGGAGACGCCATGGCAGTGAGTTACGCCCCGTGACACCCCCAAAGAATAGTCTGTACACTAGTTACCAGGTTAGCTAGAAGGGATTCGGTGATGATTCCCAGAGTTAAAATGCCAGTCCAATAAATAATCAGTGGAGCTAAGGGCTGATCCTGCAACAATCTCCATATCCAAGCAGCATCCCCAGAGCATAGGTTCCCCATCCTTGAAGGGAGTTCCATCTCTCCTTCAGGAGTTCAACTCTGAAGGGGAATAGTTGCAAGATCTCGCTGCCTCTCTCCCATACTTCACCTCCTCTCTCTCCTGCCTCCTGACAGCATCTTTCAAACTGCTTTGGCAAACTGGAAACCAGCTTAGCATTATTAAGATAAAACAGTGGGGAACAGGGTGATGTATTAGGACCACAGGCCTTTTGAGTGAGGTGGACCACCATGGAGATATGTGTGTAACTAACATTTGGCCTGAGGTGGAAGGGTAGGAGAGGAAGAGGTTTAATTAAAATCCATTTCTCTTTATTCCAAAGGAGTGGCATGACATGCCCAATATAAAGGTGGTACCATGCCTGTAGAATTCAGGGGAATCCTGAGGGTTGGGTGAAATTCCCATCTGCATGCCGCTTCTGCAGTATTGGTTCCTGTAAATACTTATTAAATCCTTTTCTGCCTAATGCAGTATCCCCTTCCAACCACAATACACAACAATGCTAGCACTGAGACAGACACCACAAGACAAACAAGACATAAAAACACAAAACACAGTCTTTGTCGCGACAATAAATCCATGTTCTCAGTTGCTCTTCAGCTGGTACCAGCTCTTTTTGATGTTCTGAAAGACAAAAATAATTTTTTTCTGCCCCTGGGAGGGGGCAGGGGTGGCACATTATATCTTAAAATGCACCATTCTTTTACAGATATTCTTGCTGATTTATGTTTGCCTGCAGTTACCCCAATACTTTGTTTCGAAGCAGGCCAGGTTTCAATGGCTTCTTCCCTTTCCAAAAGAAAATCATATGCATTATACACTGTTACAGGGTTACTTGTGAACATTAAATCTATCCCAAGAGTAAGCGGTAACACCAGCACCAAATCCTCCACAAGTGGATGCCCACCAGGCCCTTCACCAGACAATTCATCTCTGAGGCCAACGTGACCAACACCTTCCTGAAATCCACAAATAGTCCTCAACCCATCTTGAGGCACTGAACCAAAGGGCAGGAGCACCATGCACAACAGCAGGCCCCCTTGTACTGTCACTTAAGGGAGTGTTAGAACTGCACATAACAGCGAGGCAGTTTGCATTCACACAAACTTTCAAATCCAAAATATCAGCAATCCAGAGACTCAGCCTTAACAGGGACACAGTGAACTTGCAGAGTTCTGATTACTTTTTACTTTCAAGTTCTGTTCCCACAACACGAAGTAATCTGAAAAAGAAAACACAAACCATAACGGCTCTTTTTGGAGCCATAATAAGATGTTAAGTAACAGGTTTGTTTCATTTACCCCTGTTTCATTTACATTGCATATGTCACAGGAAAAATGCACCCAAAAATTAAACTACTTGAAGGTGAAAGAGGCCATCCTAGACCAGCTGGGCATAACCACAGATACCTACCGACACCAGTTCAGACAGGAGCGGTTCAAACCGGGGGAGCGCCTGCTGCGGGAGTGGGCCTGGCGCTGGCTGGAGCCCGAGCAGCGGACCAGTGTCCAGATTGCCGAGGAGGTGATCTTAGAACAGTATATACACCTCCTCCCACGAGATGCACAGAAGTGGGTCCGGAGGCACCAGCCCACGACTCTGGCCAAGGCCATTACCCTCACGGAGGCCCACCTCGCCGTGGAGGGAGGTGAGGGGGGGCGAACGTCGGGAGGCGATGCCCGGACCCTCACGCGGTGTGGCCCCGAGCGGTCGAGGGCCAGGAGCCCAGATAAAAAGTGTAAACCCGAAGCCGACGTACACCGGAGGGCGCAAGTTGGCCCCCGTTTGGCCCGGACGGCCGGGGGAGGACCTCGGGGAGACCAAAGAGGGGACGGAGGAAAAGGTGGGAGAAGGCAGGAGGCCTGTGGCGCGAAATGCGTGTTACCAATGCGGGCAGGAGGGCCACTTTAAGAGGGACTGCCCCATGATGGACTGCACGCTGAGCCAAACGATGCCCAGCTGGGCATGGGGTGAAGAGCCGGACGGGCAAAGACCAACCGTGACTGTGTGGCTGGAAGGGAAACCCATGAAGGCCCTGGTGGATTCCGGATCGGCCATCACGTTGGTATGCAAGGACCTTATCCCAGGCACCCCCGCGACGGGGGAAGTGATCTGGATGAAGTGCGTCCATGGGGACGTTAAGGCCTACCCCACTGTCCGGGTACACATCTCGGATGGCGGGCAAGAAAGGATTTGGCAAGTAGGGAAGGCCCCTGTGCTACCCTACCCCATTATGCTAGGGAGGGACTGGCCGGGGTTTCCCCAGTTGCTACAGACGGGGACAGTCACCGCCGTGGGGAAGGGCGACCACAAGCGGCCCCTGGAGACGAAGGGGTACGTATGTCCGGAGACCCAGGAGGAGCCGGCATGGAGGGGACGGAGCCGGGGGAGGGCCGAGCCAGTGGACGGCGGAGCGGACGGCCGAGAAGACCCCAGGGACTTCCTCGAGGAACAGCGGGGGAGATCCGACACCGAGGAATGCGTGGGAACAGGCGGAGGCACCCGAGCAAAGAAAGGACACCCCGAGGGGGGAAATCCAAGGACCCTACTTTCAGGTACTGGACGAGCAGCTGTATCGGGTGGTGGGTGCCCGGGAGGGAGAAGGGGAAAGGCGGCAACTAGTGGTGCCCTAAAGCCACCGCCGGAAAGTCCTGGACTTAGCCCACTCGAACCCCTGGTCGGGGCACCTGGGCCGGGAAAAGACACTGGCCCGGGTCATACAACGGTTCTATTGGCCAGGGGTCTACCGGGCAGTGCGCGACTTCTGCGCCTCCTGCCCGGACTGTCAAAAGGTATCCTTGGTGGGGGTGCCCCAGGCCCCTTGGTCCCCCTCCCGGTGGTGGGCGTCCCCTTAGAGAGGATAGCCCTGGACTTGGTGGGGCCCCTTGAGCCGTCATGGATGGGCCACCAGTTCATCTTGGTGATAATTGACTATGCTACGAGGTACCCAGAAGCTGTGCCTCTACGAAATACCAGGGCCCCGATGCTGGCGTCAGAACTGGTTAAGGTGTTCGCCCGGGTGGGGCTCCCGAAAGCAATTTTGACGGACCAAGGTACCAACGTCACCTCCCAGTTAATGAAGGAACTATGTGTTCTGTTACGAATAAAAACCCTCCGAACCTCGGTATGCCACCCCCAGTCAGATGGGCTGGTGGAGAGGTTCAATCGTACCTTAAAAGATATGCTAAGGCGGCTAGTGCAAGAGGGCCCCTGTGATTGGGACCAAATGCTGCCGGCCCTCCTGTTTGCCATCCGGGAAGTGCCCCAGGCATCCACAGAATTCTCCCCCTTTGAATTATTATACGGACACCAGCCCCGGGCGATATTAGACATCCTAAAGGAGGACTGGGAGGCACAAACTACTCGCTGTCAGGGCACGGTACAGTATATTTTACAGCTCTGCGAGCGGCTCCGACGGGTGGGCGGCTATGCAAAATTAAACCTGCTGAAGGCCCAAACAAGACAGGCGCACTACTACAACCGAATGGCGAGGACCCATCACTTCGAGCCTGGAGACCGGGTATTATTGCTCCTTCCCACCAAAGAGTCCAAGATCCTAGCAAAATGGAAGGGCCCGTACGAGGTGGTCCGTAAGGTAGGGGACGTTGACTACGAGATCCGCCTCTCGGGGAGGCGTCGGGACACACAGGTTTTCCATGTCAACCTCCTCAAGAAATGGGTAGCCCGGGAAGGCCTCCTGCTGGCCCCCCCCCGGCCCAGAAGAAGACCTCGGGCCGTCGGGCAAAGAGTGCTCGGCGGGGGTGGTGGTGTCACTGGGAAAAGACCTGTCGGGGGAGCAGCGGCAACAGCTAGGGGAACTCCTGCGGAGATTCCATCACGTCGTGACAGCGACACCCGGGCAGACCAAGATAGGGGTACACCGCATAGTCACCGAACCCGGGCGAGTTGTGTGAGAACCCCACCGGCCGCTCCCACGAAAGTTGTGGGGGACCGTGCAACAGGAGGTCCAGTCAATGAAGCAGTGGGGGGTCATCAAAGAGTTGCGGAGCGACTGGAGAAGTCCCATTGTGCTGGTTCCCAAGAGCGATGGGTCTGTGCGGTTCTGTATTGACTTCCGCCGAGTTAATGCCATCTCTCAATTTGACGCCCACCCTACGCCCCGGGTGGATGAGCTACTGGAGTGCCTGGGACGGGCGCGGTATATATCCACCCTGGATTTATCAAAGGGGTATTGGCAAATCCCCCTGGATCCAAGGGAAAGAGAAAAGACCGCTTTCTCAACCCCTTTTGGGCTCTACCAATTTCACAGGATGCCTTTCGGCCTGCAGGGAGCCGCCACGACCTTTCAGAGGGTTATGGATAAGGTGCTGGGCCCTCACCGGGGGTATGCTGCCGCCTACATTGATGACATAGTGGTTTATAGCATGACCTGGCAGGAACACTTGGGCCATTTGGAGGCAGTGATGCGAGCCTTGCAAGATGCCGGCCTGACGGCCAACCTCAAGAAGTGCCACCTTGCCCAGAAAGAAGTGTCCTACCTGGGCTACACGGTAGGTGGGGGCCAGCTAAAGCCCTTGGTAGACAAGGTAGAAGCCCTGCGGAATTATCCCGCGCCCACGACCAAAAGACAGGTACGACAATTTCTGGGGCTCGCAGGGTACTACCGAAGATTCGTCCCGGACTTCGCGACAATAGCTGAACCCCTAACTGAATTAACTAAGAATGCGAAACCCACCAGGGTCCAGTGGACGGCCCAGACAAATCAGGCCTTTCAGGAGCTAAATCGCAGGCTAACCCAAGCCCCGGTCCTGATACAGCCCAACTTTGAAAAACCTTTTCTCTTATATACAGATGCCTCTGAGTGTGGACTAGGAGCTGTCTTGGCTCAGGAGCATCGAGGAGAGGAACACCCAGTGCTGTACGTCAGCAGGAAGCTCCTGCCACAGGAAAAGAACTATGCGACAATCGAAAAGGAGGCTCTGGCAGTAAAGTGGGCAGTGGAGTTATTAAGGTATTACTTGTGGGGTAATAAATTTAAACTGATTACAGATCATGCACCACTAGTCTGGCTGAATTCCATGAAAAACACTAATCACCGCATCATGCGGTGGTATATGACGTTACAGCTGTATCGTTTCGAGGTAGCGTACCAAGCAGGGGCAAAACACCAAAACGCGGATTTTTTTTCAAGGGTGTACGAGCGAGACAGGGAGGGAGACGCCCCCATCTTAAGCGGGGTTGGGGGGTGTGATGGGCCGCCAGCGGCCCGCACGCTGGACGGCAGGGGGAGGCGGGAAGAGAGCGGGGCCGTGGGAGGAGAGCCCAAGCAGCAAGTCACGGCCGCTGAAGGGCGGCGGGGCCGGAACCTGCCTCCGCGCCTGCGCGGCAGGGGAAGCACTGTCCCCGCCTCCGGCGTACCGCCGGGAGAGGTGGGCGCGGTGAGTGACGGCCCGGACGTGGCGGGGGAGGCCCCCACGTCACGGAGAGGGCGGAGCCCCCGGGCTACGTCACGACCAACGGGCCCTTTCAAAAGGGCCCGCCGCCGGCAGGGAAGGGGGGAGCCTCCACAGCCACCGGACGGCGAGCCCCAGCCGAGGGGCTGCCCGGAACAGCCTCCGCGGCCGGCAGACGGCGAGCCCCCGCTGCGGAGCAGCCCAGGACCGCCCCCGCAGGCAGCGGACAGCGAGCCTTGGGCACGGCGCGGCCCGAGAGAGCCCCCGCAGCCGCTGAAGGGCGAGACGCGGCAGAAGAGCAGCCCGGGGGAGCAGATCCCCGGAGGAAGTGGTTGCGGGCCAACCCCGGCACGGGACACCGGAACCACAGTAGGCACGGGTGAACAGCAGGACGGACCCCAGGGGCACATGACCAAAAGTAAAAGGTGTCATGTGACCCCCCTCTAAGGACTCTTCCCACCATCCTCCTATCAATAGGGATTAGTTAAAATTAAAGCCCTAGTTCGAACTACCTGTTATTCCTCCTGGAATGAGGTTTAACAGGTAGCTCGATTCAGGGGCTTTAATTCGAACTACCGGTCCCTGCCGTGCAGTACGGCGGCAGTTAGTCCGGACTTGTAAATTTCAAAAATGGCGACCGGCCGGGAAGATGCAAATCAAGCGCAGGATATTTAAATCCCGGGCTTGATTTGCAACTTCAAAATGCCTACATTAGCCTCCTAGTTCGAACTAGGGGCTAGTGCAGACATACCCTAAGGCTGTGTCTACACTGGCATGATTTTCGGAAATGCTTAAACGGAACAGTTTTCCGCTTAAGTATTTCCGAAAAGGAGCGCCTACATTGGTCCCGGAGTTACCGTTATAACGATGCGCTTTTCCGAAAAGCGCTACATTGGCGCACGCTTTTCTGGAAAAGCAGAAGCCCGGAGCCATTTTGAAGAGGGCAAAGGCCACCAGACCTTTCCGGGCGGGCCAGAGCGCCATTCAGACACGTGCTTAAAGGGGTCTCTCCGACAGCCGTTGGTCTCCTGCTCCTGTGCCTTGGGACCTCTGCCAGGACTGGCACCCTTAGCAGGTTCGCTGGTTGCCCTCTGAGTTTTGGGGACACCACCCTTGGCCCCCAACTGCTTTTCCCTGAGTTTTGTTTTTCTGCCCTGCTCTGTCTGCCATGGAGCCGTGGGTGGCCATTTGCCTGCTCGGGCCCCTGTTGCAGCTGTACAAGTGCCTGCAGCTCGTGCTGCAGGCCGGTGCCCTGCTGTTCATGGACCAGGAGGCAGAGATCGCATTGGACTCCCTCACCAGGAGGCCCTGGCAACCCTGTGGCATCAGCACCCCACCGTGGAGAGGCCCCTGGAGTTTCGAGCAGCACCGACTGGTGGGAGCGGCTGGTCCTCGGACTATGGGACGACCAGCAATGGATCAGGAATTTCCGGATGAGAAAGCGGATCTTCCTGCAGCTGTGCACCTGGCTCACCCCGCGCTGCAGAGAGCCACCACCCGGCCGCGGGCACCCATCCCCATCAAGAAGAGGGTCGCCATCGCTGGAAGCTGGCCACACCGGACAGCTACCGCGTGGCACAGCAGTTCGGGTGGGAAGATCAACCGCCGGAGTGATCGTCAGGTAAGTCCCAGGGGAGTGGGATGGGGGGAGGGTGCTGCACTCCAGGCCCAGGGACAGCCAAGACTCCAGGCTGGGTTGCCCAGGGGTTTGAGCCGTCCCTCCCTTGCACAGGCCCGGTGGTGGTGGTGGGGGCCAGGGGCCCTGGTGTGTGTGTGTGTGTGTGTGTGTGTGTGTGTGAGGACAGAGGGAATCAAGGGGGCCCAAGGGAGCGCACACTCACCCCTGCCGTATGTGATGTGTTCCCTTGTGTTTCTCTGCACCCTTCTGCAGGTCGCCCACGCCATCAACGACGTCCTGCTCCCGAGTCATCCGCCTGCGCCGACGTGGATGATACCATGGCCGCTTCGCTGCCCTCGGGTTCCCCAACCGCGGGGAGCCCTGACGCCACCCACATCCCCATCCGCCCCGGAGCATCGAGCGGCCCATTTCATGAACCGCAAGGGTACTGCTCCATTGTTCTGCAGGCCCTCGTGGACCACCGCCGCTTCCTGGACATTTACGGGGCTGGTCCGCCGGGCACACGACGCCCGCATCCTCCGCAACTCTGGACTGTTTCGCAGGTTGGAGGCGGGCACCTACTTCCCCGGCGGGACTTGACTGTCGGGATGTGCCTATGCCCATCTGCGTGGTTGGGGGACGGCCTACCCCTGATGCCCTGGCTAATGCGGCCTTACACGGGCAGCCGACCAGAACCGGGCCCGGTTCAACGACCGCCTCAACCGGGCCCGAAACCCAGTGGAGCTCGCCTTTGACGCTTAAAAGCCCGCTTCCGTTGTTTGCTCACCCGTCTCGAGATGGGTGAGCAGAATGCAGGAGGTACTGGCAGCGTGCTGCGTGCTCCACAACATTGTGGAGCGCAGTGGGGAGGCCTTCCTCCTGCATGGATGGCAGCCGAGGCACAGACGTGGGAACAGCCCGACACAGCTGCCGTCCGCCAGGCGCGCCAGGATGCGGTGCGCATCAGAGAGGCCCTGGTGGACATGTTTGCCCAAGCCCCGTAGTAGGGTCGCCTGGGTCTCCCAGACTACTCCTCCCATCCCTACCCTTCCCCACCCTCCCCTTGCCTCCCCCAATTGTAAAGCGTCCGGGTCAAAGCACATCGGCCGCCATCGTGACTGTTCGTCGGGTGCGCCGGGTGTAGTTAGGGTTTTTCTTTTTAGTTTAGGCTAGGTTTAGGCCACCATCGCCTGTCCCAAGAACAGCCAAGAGGATTCGGGGGTCGTGCGGAAGGCTCAAGTCAGCGTACCTGATTCCAGTCGTCTTCGAGGGATCTCCTGGCTGTTCCTCTCCCGAGGCCCAGAAGGACCAAAGGATTGAGGTGGCCAGCTTCGCTGTCATCTTCCGTCGAGGGATCTCCTGGCTGTTCCTCTCCTGAGGCCCGGAAGGACCAAAGGATTGAGGTGGCCAGCAACACTACCCAATTGTCCTCCCTGAGCCTAGACTATGTTTAATAATCTGTAGTGTGCATCTTCTAACCGTTCTTGCTTGTTTGTTAGCTATGTAAATATAGTTTGTGGTTTACATTTTACTGAAAAGTCTCAGTATTTCTTTATGCGCCACAAACCAATGACCACTTACAAAGGGCCCCAGTGATAGAGTAAAGAATTTGTTGTCCACAGTTTGTAACCCTGTTAAATTTAAGTGGCTAATTGGCATCTCAAATCATTTCTTACAGTTACTAGAGTAACACAATAACCAACACAAGAATGAACAGAAAAATAGAAAACTTTTATTTACAAGGGGGACCTTCAACTGGGACGGGGAGACCTTCAACTGGGACAGGGAGGGGGCAGTTACTGCATGGGCGGCCCCTGCGAAGCGCTCCTCCAGCGCTGGACCTGCACACGCTGGGCAGACTGCGTCCGGGCAGGCTGCACGGGGAGGTGGGCAGGAGCAGGAGCAGGAGCAGGCGCAGGAGCAGGAGCTGGGGCAGGGGCAGGAGCAGGAGCAGGAGCTGGGATAGGAGCAGGGGCAGGAACAGGGCAGGAGCTGGGATAGGAGCAGGGATAGGAGGGGCATGGGCTGTGCTCCGGGAGGGATGGCGGGGGCATGTGGTCCGGCCATGCCATAATGGATGGCGTGCACTACATGTGCCGTGAGCATGTCCATAGAGGTGCGCATCCCTCTGCACTCTCTTAGGAAGTCAGCCCAGCCCTCCTGCCGCCACTGCAGGTCCTCTGCACCCGCTCAGCAATGGAGGCCTGGATGGCCTCCACGGCATTCACATGGCGCGCAGAAGCTGGTCCCTCTGACGCAGCCTGCGCCTCCGGGTTGGCCAGCTGGGGTGCCGCTGCTGCCGCAGTGGAGGGTCTGGTGCTGGGTCCCGCTGCAGGGAAGAGAAGAAAGGATGGGTCAGTCAGGCAGGCCGTCCACTGTCCCCACATCTCATGCCCTCCACCCCTGAGCCCAGGTGACCCCACAGTTGTGTGGCTTGGGCCCACTCAGTTCCCCTCCTGCCCCTGTGTTGTATGTTGGCAAGGAGGACCGCCCCTGGAGTAGGGTCCTCCTCCAGTATTGTAAGCACCGGTCTGTATCCTGGCCCCGTGGAGGGCGGGAGGGTGCTTGTGCTCACCTGTGGAACTCCCTGCCGGTGGAGACTGTGAAAAGCTTTGGGCTAATCACTGGTGTTTGACAGGAGCGAGATGCATCCCCACACAGTGCCTGGGAGCACATCTGGCAGAGGCGGTCTGGGCTCTCAGATCCCCTCGCGTGGGATATCTCCTGGACGGAACCAGAAGAGTGACTGGGTGGGGGGGTGTCCCATCCTTGCAGCAAAACTCAGGGGCCCTTGTCCTCCCACTATCCCTCCCGCAAGGCGGTAGCCCAGGGACATGTGTGGCCACAGTGGGGACTTCCTCGGGAACCAGCCAAGGCACTGGGAGCAGGCGAGGGGCTCGGTAGGGGCCACGGTCACAGGACTGTGGCGCTGCGGTTTTCCCAGGAGCAGCTGGCTGTGCCTCACAGCCAGGCATGGGACAGTGTGCCGTTCTCCGTGCTGCACCCTTGGCGGAGGTGCGGGGCTCTGGGCTGAGTCCCTGGGGCCCTGGCCGGTTCAGCCGGCATCCACCCTTCCCCTGGTCCCGCCGAATGTGTGTGAGCAGCACGGTCCCAGGCGTGCCCTGCAGCTGCCTGCCGCGGCCACGTGCGCTCGGTCACCAGGCTGCACGAGGTTGCACGTGCTGCTTGCTGCCTCATGCAGCGCAGCGTGCAGCTCACGTGGCCTGAGTGACATGCTCTCCCCCTCCTCCCTCCTGGGCACCTGGCTCCCCCGCCCTCCGCCCCCGCCCTTTGGGAGTGCAAACTGCAAAGACTCACCAGTGGGTTCCTCCCCGGCCTCGGCCTCGGAGGAGCTGCTGGAGGGGGCCTGCTGGGTGGTGGCAATGCTGGCCTCCTCTCCACCGGACGCGCTGCCGCTGTCCTCTCCCTCCCCCGGCTCGGTGGGTCGGATGATGGGGGGGCGCTGGCACGTGTCCACAGGGACACCCGGGGCTTGCGGGGCTGGCTGGCCCAGTATGGCGTGCAGCCGGTCGTAGTGGGGGCAGGTGTCTGGTCCTGCCCCCCTGCCCTCGCTGGCGCATGTACCCCAGCCGGAGCTCCTTCACCTTTGCCGGACTTGGTCGGTGTTCCGGGCAGGGTGTCCTGGTGGGCCAGAGCCTCGGCCATGCGGCCGAAAATGTCCGCATTGCGGCGCCGGGACCTGGTATCGTGGAGACCCTCCTCCTCCTGCCATAGGTCCAGGAGGGTCTCCAGCTCCTGAGGTCAGGAGGAGCCCGCCTTTTGCGGCCCCTGGGGCCTCCTCCGCTGGCGGTGCAGGGGCTCACCGGCTGGAGCTGCCATGGTAAGGTGAGATGGGTGGCTGGGCAGCACAGGGGCACGTGGCAGAGCTCAGGCAGCAGGGTCTGTGGCACGGTCCTGCCACGTGTGCCCAGCAGCCTCCCTACCAGGAAGTCCAGGGCTCCTACGGTCTCGCGCCGTCCAAAGCGCCTTTTCCGTTTCTTCTGCTTTTCGGAAAAGCTGTCTACACTGGCCCTTTTCGGAAAAGCTTTTCGAAAAAGGACTTTTGCCCGGCGGGAGCAGAATAGTTTTCGGAAAGCGGCTGATTTCTTACTGTAGATCGTCAGTGCTTTTCCGGAAATTCAAGCCAGTGTAGACAGCTCACAGCTTATTCCGGAAAAGCGGCTGCTTTTCCGGAATAAGTGGCCCAGTGTAGACACAGCCTAAGAGTTTCCTCCCATGAGCAGAATGGATTTTGTGTTGTGCACCAGTACTGAGTTCATGTGGCTTGTTTGGATGTGCCACTGTGGCACCCAAGTTATTAATAAATATCTTATAAACCTCTACCTTTTCTCTCTGCTGCCATGTCTCCTCCCCTTGCTCCATCAGCTCCCCTGGTGCCTGCTGCCCCCCAACTCCTCACCCTCCTCTGCTGTCCTGTCTCCTGCCCTCAGCCCTCCTGCGACCTGCCCCCTCCACCAGCCCTTCTCTCCCCTGTGCCTCCTCCAGTAGCCCCACTCTGATCATGTGAGCTACCCTCCTCATCCCCTCTCCTAACACCTCCTCTACACACCTGCCCTGCCTCTCTCCTCTGGTGCTGGTCCCTCCTGCAGGTGTCTGCCCTTCTGCTTCACCCCAGAATCCCCTGGCACCTGCACCTTCCCTTACCCCTGCACCCTCCTGGTGCCTCCCCCTTCCCTCACTGCCCCTGCCCCCTTTGTCCTCTTTTTCCTGATGCCCACCCCCTCACCACCCTCTGCCCCCATTCCCCTCATGCCCCTGTGCCCTCACACACTTGCTCCATCCCCGCCTTCCTCATGCCCACCCCTTCTGTCAAGCCTTCTCCCAGCACCTCCCCCTCCAATCCCCAATGCCCTTCCCCTCTCCTCTCCCAGCATCACCCTGTCCCCCTCCCACTGACACCTCCCCTCCTGCCCTTTTCCTCATTGTCTGTGCTTGGCCCCCTGGCATTTGTCTCTCCTCCACCCTGTCCCTTGGTGCCTGCCCCTTTCTTCTCCTGACCTGCCCCCCTCCCCTCAGCACAAACCCCTTCCTCTCTCACCCCTTCCCCCTATTTTTTCAGCACCCCTCCCCTCCCTTCTGCCTTCCAGTTTTCAGGGCTGGAGTCTGCTGCGATCGGGCCCCAGAAGTCCCCGCAGCCCGGGCTCCAGACCACATGCCGGATCTGAAGCTGGGCCGCTCAGCATTCGCAGCCCCGGCCCATCACAACACGACTGCCCCACCTCTAGCCAGGCTCTTCTCCCTCACGCCCCGCTCGGCACGTCTCCTTCCTCCTTCTTTCCCGATCTGCAGCTGGCCATTTTTAAAAATGGCACCGCAACATCACACCGATGTGGCACCACCCCCTCTGGCATGCCGCGCGTTACCCCGCCCCCGGCTCTGCCCATCTGCTGCCGCCCGGGTTGACGGCGCATGCTCACGCCTCTCGCGGCCGTGCCCGCTTTCCCTTCCCCCGGCCCGGTACCTTCCCCAGCCAGGGTCAGCTTGCCGGCCTCCTCGCCAGAGTCCCTTGGCCTGGTGGGGTCTTCTGGTGGGGCCGTAAGTGCCAGCAGCGCCCCTACCGGCTCCGGTGCAGAGTGCACGCCTATGCTTCCCGTCCGTCCTGGCAGAGTGGTGCCCCAGAAAGAGTGGTGCTCTAGGCAACTGCCTATTCTGCCTATGCCTAAGGACGGCCCTGTCCCTCATAGAGGTAGGCAAGCAAGCAGCAGAAGCTGAGAAACGGCTGTCCAAGGGGGTTCCTTAAGCACGCATCTCAGATCGCCTTAGGCAACAGCACCTGGAAGCAACTGCTGACCTAATGCCCTGCCTTAACTGGTTCCGGGTGGCCTTAAATGTGAGATAGCATCCAATCAGTGTGAACGCTATCTTTCCAAATAGCAAATCGCTGTTTCGTTGAGCTTTTTATGAAGCTTGCAGTCTAGAAGTAGTCAGTATGTCATTGTAATGCGAAATACAATTACACACCTGAGATTCCTCAGAGTAGCCAGGCTCCTGGGTGAGGTGTGGCGGGCAGATCTGGGCCCCAGAAGGGCGGGGTCTTGGGTGGAAGGGGCAGAGCCACCATGGTGGGGCTGGAGAAGAAGGCTGACAGAGGAGATATGAAGATCTCTATGGCCACAGAGGACAGCTTCAAGCATCCCAGTGGCCCTGCGTTGGCTGGCTCGGAGAAGTGGGCTGAGACCCACATGTGATCCACCTGAAGGTGAGGGGGGCACAGTTCCATCGGCCACCTGAGCACCGCCCCCCCGGCCCGGGCTCTCCACCCCCGGCCGCTCTCCACCGCTGGCCGCGGGCAGCCGCCTCCCCAGGTGGCAGCCAACAGCAAGGCAACATTACAGGGGCTGGAGGACTCAGGGGAAGGGGGCAGTGCAGCCACACAGCCAGCTGCTGGAGGGAAGCGCCACTTTCCCACTTGAAAGTGCGGCGCTTTCCTGCCGGCTGTGCAGCTTGCGGGCCATGCCCCCCCACCCCACTGTGGGTAGCCCCCACTCACCAGGTGGTGGCCAGGAGCATGTACACAGGCTGGGAGGCTTCAGAGGAGCACTGGGTAGCCACACAGCCATCGTCCAGAGAGAAGAGGTGCTTTTCTGCTTCAAAGCGCCGCTTTTCTCCGGCCCTGTGTCATTGGGGGGGGCCTGTACCAGGGCACAGTGTGTTTCATTGTAAATCCGCCCCTGGGGAGCACAAGAAGCATGAATTTGATGTGAAAGGCAGTGGACACATTCAGATAGGAGAATGCCAGGAGGGGAACCTGATCTTAGCAACAGCATTTAGAGTAAATTGAAAGGGGAGGTAAGATGAGCTTTTGGGAAGCCACAGAGAAGGATGTGGTTTTAATCAAGGCCAGAGGTTTTAATCAAGGCTGGAGAAAGGTACCTCCTGCAATGAGGTTTAACAGGTAGTTTGAAATAGGGCTTTATTTTGAACGCCTGTTTCACTGCCGCGTGTAGACGCGGGCAGTTATTCCGGGCTTGTAAATTTCAAAAATGGCGCCCGGCCGGGAAGATGCAAATCAAGCACGGGATATTTAAATCCCGGGCTTGATTTGCAATTCCGAATGCCTACATTTGCAGCCCTATTCCGAAATAGGCTGCAAGTGTAGACATACCCCTAGGGAGTTGAGCACCCACCGCTTCCATAGACTTAATTGGAGTTGTGGATGATCATCTGAAAATTAGGCTCTTCCTTCCAAGGCAATTAGGGTGGCTCTTGAGTTTTCAAATGTTCATCAGCATTACACCAGGGAAGCCATTGATCAAGTCACAATGGGCAGTTAGGTGCCTAACTTGCACTGAGATGTTGGACACTTATCTGCCATTTTTACCTTTTGAAAATGTCCCTTAAATTTGTGTTTGGAAAAGGATACTTTCAAGTTTGGAAACCCACATTTTAACTTTTAGTCTTGTAGGTCTTGTCTCAGATTGTCTCCACAAAGTAAAATCTTTCAGCGCTTAAAAGGAAAAAAAGAGTGACAATGGCCCATCATTCAAACAACCCTGCACCAACAAACTCAGCACTCACATGCAGCTATATGACAATTGCATTATACCTCATCTAACATTCATGAACAATCCTACAATAACAGACCAGTATTGTTAGGCCCTCCTTCGGCTGGCAGCCTGAGAGCCCAGCTGGAGAGCTGGACAGGACTGTTTTCGCAGCCCAGGCTGACCCTGGGGCATTGGCCCAAAACCTTTGCGTTTGAGAGACTGGAGCTGGAATCCTGCCAAGGGCAAATAGTGCAGGACTGAGACTGCCTGAGGTAGGCCTGAGCGGGATATCAGGACCTAGGAGTGGGGTCACCCTGCCTCACTTCTTTATTTGAATAATCCTCATTCAGTGGTATAGCCAGATTGGAGAAACTCATCTGCAGTTTGTTCACTGGCGAACTCACTTTCAAGTACATTACACACAGAGTATTGATCTTTCCATTGTATGTAATACAGAAGTAAATTACATGATGTGATTCTCAAAGTAATTGCCACACTCTGGGTGCGTCTACACTGCAGCGTTTTTCCGGAAAGACAATACCTGCATCCACACTGCTAATGAGTTCTTTTAACAGAAAGTCGAAAGAACGGAGGGGGTTTTCCGACAGTAGTAAACCTCTTTCTACAAGGAAGAAGCCTTTTTCGGAAAAAGGAATGTGTGGACGCGGAAGAGTGTTTTTTTGAAAGAAGAGGCCTCCAGGAAAAAGCACAGGTGCCCTGGTGGCCACTTCGTCCACAGTAATCACAACTGAAATGTGAGATAGTGTCCAATCAGTGTGGATGCTATCTTTTGAAAAAACACATCGCTTTTTTGTTGCACTTTTGCTGTGTAGACGCTCTTTTTGAAAACAGTTTTTCTGGAAGATCTCTTCTGGAAAAGCTTCTTCCAAAAGAAGCTTGCAGTCTAGACGTAGCCTCTAAGTATAATCTGGGTGTATTTCCCCCTCTTGGTTTCGCACAGAGCAATTTTATGGAGGCTTCACTGTGTTTAAACCTGCTGTATAATGCATAATCATCTTTGATTTCTGGTATTCAAAGCCATTTTTATGCTAGGTGCAGTTGTTATTGTCTTAGCAGCTAGGACAAGGATAATACATGTCTGAAATGGTAATGCTGATTTAGAGCCCAATAAACCACCCTAGCTTTTACACTTGTCATGCTTATTTTATCTTAATTTCTCATATCCCTGGGAGACTTTTAAGAGTTATAGCCATTTCAAATATTTTTTTAAGGAGTAATAAAAAACACTTCTATTGTTGGAAACAGCTTCTAATGTGCGATTGAGGTAAACAATTATCCTCTAGCCTTGAATTTTGTAGAGATTTTCATTTTTCAGTCTAGCTTTCCTAGAGGCTAATTAACATTTAGTCAAATAGGCCAAGCTGTTTCGCTTACTGCTAGACCAGATTGGGGATAACCGAGAGGCAGGCTGCCATGCAAAGATTTGTCATTTTGGCTTAGGGGTGTTATGGTTTCAATATTACCAAAGGAGAGGAAATGTTAAAATTTTCTCAGCTGATCTAGATTTAGCCACATTAATTTATTTGAACCAGCATGACAATACAAGCATTCAAAATATATACCTGTGGAAGAAAACAAGCCTTCACTCTGCGTTTGTAAGCAACAGGTAGCCAGAGGCAGTTTATTCAAGCAATATTGCAAGGGGAAGCCTGATTCAGACGGGGGGGGACCCCCCCAGGCAGATCTTCGAAATACAAGCAATTATGAAGCAGTTTATATACCTTCCCATTACATATAACAAGGCTAACAATTATCTTAGTTCCTCCCAGATGCTACCCTATCCCAAGGTCCCTGCTGGAGTCAGCATTCAGTATTCCATCCTTATCTCCGAAAACAAGGCAAGACAGTGTCTCTACAAATATTGCGTTGTCAGGCCTCAGAGTTAGTAGCAGAGCAAGAGTTAGGCTAACAAACCTAAAAATGGCTGTATACAAATCCCTTGCTGCCACACTCCCCCCTTTTGTGCTTTTAGCACAACTAACTTTCTAAACCTCTATTTTCATTAGGCATTGTATTTCTGTTTCCAGATCAAGGGGATCTTCCCTAAAAATTTTGGTTGATTGTAACGGCAATACATGATTAGGCAATACATGATTAGTACAAACATAAATGCTATTTCTATGATTACATCTTTTACACCAACAATAAAATATGCCTAAAATAAGCAAAAGCAATAAAATCATTAATATCCCCAATATAATTCTATGATGGGGCTGTTTCATAATCATAGTAACATAACACAATATATCATAATTAGTACACAAGAGAGAGATTCTATAGGCTGTATGGAAAGCATGTTTCTCAATTTGATATGTATTTTGGAGTACATGAATTTGACCTTGCAATTCAGAGATTTTCTGGACCTCTGGTAGGAGTGAAAGCAGATTTTGGAATCGGTCGGGTACTAAGGTAGTCCAATTAAAGGGTATTTGGAACCTAACGGCTAATTGTATTTGAAAGCCAATTAGGAGGGCAGTACATGCTGATGGTACCTGTCTGTAAGCACAGAGCCCAGACCCTGGAAGAAACCCAAACCACCACTTAACACCACATCCCCAAGAATGGTCCCCACAAGTCTCTTTTTTTCCAATATACAATACTTCGCCTCTTCCACCAGGGCCAGTCCTTAATGTCCTTTTGTAGTAAAAAATCTCTGGGCTTTGGCGGTGTCAGCGGAGCGGACATTTCTTCTTCTTTCCTGAAACAGTCGTAGTTCAGCATCATGCAGGGGAGAGGTTACCAGCATATCACCCTGTAATATTTTGGTTTTTCTGGCAACTACCAAATGTATGGTAATTCTATCAGTGGACAAGGGAGAGGTTACTAGCACTTCACCTTGTCTTCGTTTCCTGCTGTTCAGAAGGAGGGAAAGCAGGACCAGAAGGAGAGATAGGTTTATCAGTCGGGGTAGGATCATTTCCAGATGGAGGGGTCTTTTTGCAGTGAGAAGCATGGGTCCAGGCCGTCAGTCCTTGGCACTTTACAGCGGTGTTGGTGGTTAGCAGAACTTGGTAAGGGCCTTTCCAGCGTGGGGCTAGAGCGGTCTTTCGCTGTTGGACCTTTATGTAGACCCAGTCTCCTGGCTCTAACGGATAACAAGGTTGCTCAGGGTCCTCAGGTAATGCTTTCTTTACCTGGGAATAAAGAGACCTAGCACATTTCATTAATGCCTGGCAGTAATTAAGCATGGTATCATCCATTAAGTGAATGTCCATCTGGGCAAGGGTCAGCGGGGGCGCTGCCGGTAGTCACATCGGGCGCCCTGTCAAGATCTCATAAGGGCTGAGCAAAGATCTACAACAGTAAAAACAAATAGCTGTGGGGGGGAATGCAAGAAAGGCAGCAAGATCATTGCTGAGAGCCGGATTTTGTTGGGCTGGCTCCTTGGGATCCAAGCTTATTTTCTAGGAACAAAGAAGATAGTGCGAAAACTTCTGCACGGCTTGTTGTGGGACCAGCCACTCTGATAAGGCCCTGTTGGAATGTGGTTGTCAGGGAAACCAGGGTCAAGTTAGCGGTTTGTCTGTGTGTTTCCCAGACCTCAAATTTAGGATTTGAGTTGAAAATTCTCAGCAAGATACAACGGACTGCCTCAGTTTACCCCTACAGTTCCTTCCTCTTGACTTTAGGGTTCTTTAACCCGCCAGGTTAAATACAATAGTTTCAGGATTTTTTAATTTACTTTGGAAGTGCCACCAGCACTATTATAAATGTAAAAATCGAAACTCCCCACATAATTTGGCAGAACACTACCCAAATTCATCCCCAAAGTATTTCGTCGCCAGTAAAGGCGCTGCCCATGATTATAGATTTGACCTCTACTTCCTGGTTGAGCGCCGCAGAGTGGTGTGTTTTGGCATGGTCTACGGTTCTCTCTATCTGTGTGTACCTCAGATGGCCAATCCCGATATGCCTTTGGGCATCGGCCACCAACTCCTCGATGTTCACCTGCAGGGCCAGTAGACCCTCCTCTAGGTACTTACTTCTTCCATGCCACTCAGGATCCCATGTTAGGTTACCCGTCATTGCCAAAGTGAGGTAGAGCCGCATCTCGTCAACGGTCAGGATCACCCTGCGAGGGACCGTTATGCACACGGATAGATATTGTAGAGGGGCAGGGCCTTCCATTTAGTTCAATGGAGTGGTCTGTCTGGGTAGTCAAACACCAGTAGGTACCGTTTATTTGGACCAGCTCGGTGTGCATTTGTTTCTCTGTGACGACCACTTCAAACCTAGACAGATTCGTCAGGATGTTATATGGGCAGGTACATAAGATTTCCTTATCAGAGTGGGTGCAACAGTCCTTGGGGTACAGGGAGACTCCCACACCTTCAGAATAAGTGATGCCCTTGACTCCATCTATATGCCCCTGCTTTGATACAGGCAGGGAGGTTACCATTCTGGCTCACTGTGAGTGAGGAATCCCCAGAGGGGCCAAAAAGCAAAAGGTTATACTATGGCCTGTCCAGGTGGGCCTCTGGGTCCTCATAGATGCTCTACTTCCACACTCCCATGGATGGGTACGGGGGAGATGGGGACTCACCACTTCCATAAGGGCTGGGTGGTCAAAGCTTGCCCTATCCTCCAACATTGCTCTTCTAATGCCTTTAATTTGGTACCATTAATTAACAATCCAATTAGTCTCTGGTCCAAATATCTGGTTAGGTCTAGTGAAGTGGACACAGAGCTGGACAAATCCTTTAAACTATTTAGGCTTAATCGGTTGGCTTGTCTGGTGTCTAGGCCTCCACAGGCATTAGATATTACTGACAGAGTTTCCAGCCCAAACCAGCCTGTGATGGTATCTGCTAAGCCCCGTTGTTGACGAATCAGGTGCTTGCCAATTCGATTAACCAATCTGGTGCACTGCTGGTCTATATCATTACCAGCCCTGGTTCTGGGACAGGGGTCTGTTTGGGGCATGATGCACACTCGGGAGATTCCATTTTTTTTCTGAGGACCTGGTTGATGATATCCAAATGAGGGGAAGTTAGCGATGGCCATTGTTTAACAAATGATTGTCACACCTCAGGGGTTACCTTTGTTTGGGCTTTAAGTGGTAAACCCCAGTGGGAGTCAGTAGGTCCAACTTCAATGGCCTGATGTTAGTGTTTAGCTTCTTTCCTCACAATATTCCATACAAACTCTAATACAGAGGACTGTGTATTCTTTGTCCTTGTAGTGTCCATGTTGTTACAATAAGCAAAATAATTATGTGTGAATGAGGGGCGGCCCAAGGCCGTGTATTCCCCATCTCTATTAGTGTGTATTTGTTCTATGTATGGGTATGTCTACACTGCCACCCTAGTTCGAACTAGGGTGGCTAATGTAAACATTCGAACTTCAGAATGAAGCCGGGATTTAAATATCCCGGGCTTTATTTGCATGTTCCTAGTGCGCCATTTTTAAATGCGCCAGTAGTTGAACTACCTGCCCGTGGCTACGCGCACGGACTAGGTAGTTCAATTAAAGCTCTAATTCGAACTACCGTTACTCCTGATTGCAAGAGGAGTAACGGTAGTTCGAATTAGAGTTTTAATTCGAACTACCTAGTCTGTTAAATGGCGGGCGACTGTTTCTCTTATGGGACCACAGCATGGTTCACAGATGTTTGATTGTTAATGGGAACCCATGCAATTCCATAATTCTTTCCAGGTATTCGTGAGGCCTTTTAAGGCATCAGGCACCAATGAGTAGCAGGGAAAGTGGCTATTATTGCAATGGTAGGGTTACTAGTTTCCCCATCGTTGTGGGCATCGATGTTGTGGGCATTTTTACTTAAATATTCTGCTGTCCCACTTGCTTGTTTTGCTCACAGATTTTTTGTTATCTCTGGCCAAACCACTTTCATGGTTAATGTGCAAGTTGCAAAGCTAAATATTTCTTTAGTGTGGCAATTAAAGCAAAGCGAACCCACTCCCAGTCCTCCTTTTCACATGGTGCACTCCTTGCTCCTTTCCTTCAGCTTCCTAGGAGTAGCAGGAGCTGCAGCAGGAACAGCCTTATGGCTACCTTCTTTTTTTATTCACCTGTGGAGACATTGTTAACATTCTCCTAGCTTAAACAATTACCAAACTATTATCCTTTCACTAAATTTTAAAGTTGCCAATTGATTAAGTTTAGAGTTGCCAATTGATTGGGCCCAATTATTAATTTTGTTTTGTTTAAACTCACTCTTCTGCTTTACTCAAATTATTCTTTCATTAAAAACAATATCCTACACACAACAACATTTGCAAGACATATTAATTAAAACAACACAAAACATACTGGCTGCGTCTAGACTGGCATGATTTTCTGCAAATGCTTTTAACGGAAAAGTTTTTCCGTTAAAAGCATTTGCGGAAAAGAGCGTCTAGATTGGCACGGATGCTTTTGTGCAAAATCTTGCCAGTCTAGACGCAGCCACTTAGACAGAACAAGAACACAAACAACATTATGTCATGACAGAGAGAACCATGGTTTTGGGGGTTTTTTTCCTTTTCTTCAGTTACTTTTCAGCTGGTACCAGAGCTTTCTGATGTTCTGAAAGACAAAGAAAACATTTCTACCCCGTGGGTGGCATTATATCTTAGAATACTTTTCCTTTACAGATGTCCTTGCTAATTTTTTGAACAGCTTGCTGTTACCCAGTGGTATGCTTTTATTTTGCACACCAGCTTCAGAGGGTTTGAGTGGATTACTTCATTGTTCAATTATTAAGTTAAAGGTGGCATGCCTCAATTTCCCTCTTGTACCGCGGATCAGGTTTAATGTGTGAAGCTTCAAATTATTCACGGGTGGTACTGAGAGGCTTTACTGCTATAATGCTTTTCCTTAGCACAAGGTGTTGGCCAGTTACTGTTCCAGCAAGCAAAAAGCTTTTCTTTTCCTGAAAAGAATCATATTCAACTTTACAGGTTTACTTATTAGCACTATGTTAATAATAATAGTAGCATTAAATTTTCGAATAGGTGCTTATGAATATCTTGTTTGTATTTGGACAATTTACTTAGGGGACAGTGGATTTTATATTTCTGTGAAATAGTCAGGCAGTCTGTATTCACATGCAACTTTGGATCTGAAAGCAAGCCAAAGTGTTATCAACTCAGCCTTGAACAGAGACACAGTGAAGTTCAGCTTGGATTCTTAAAACAATAATTTGTTTTCTTAGAGAGAAATTTACCTTAATTGAATCCTTAAGGGTTGAATGCCCAAGACAAGGCAATATTGTGTGTTTTGTCTTTTTTTTTTTAAGGGAGGCATCATCCAAACAAAATAAAACCAATGTATTTGAAACCTACAAAGCAGACTCACAATGTATAGATTTCATTCTTTTATGCAGTTAACCAATTAATTTTCAGTAGAATCCCTAATTTTCCCTTTTGCAGATTTAACAAAGTGTCCGTAGCCATATATTTAAATGTGATTGTTTCCTTGCCTAGATGATTTGTACACTGCTTAAGAAAGAGGCTGCAAAGAAATGAGTCATTTTTAAAGCAGGTTTCCTTCTCACACATTATGACAATTGCTTAATCCTTCTTATGGTCTGTCTTGATTCCTGCTAAATGACTTTCTCCTATGACACAGGTTTGTTCATTATTAATTTAGTAAGAAGGGTGGGCTTTCCACACCTTCTGGTTCCTTTACTCTGGTAAATCCAAATGTTTTTATTGCAGTCAGCTAATAATAATTTTTAAACTTCTTAGTACAGGGTTTTCCATAACAGCCAAGCTGCAGCAGGGTTGATCTATGCTGCTGGCTCTGGGGTGGATCACTCCCCCATGCTCTGTAAGGAGATCTATGCCGCAGAATGTGTCTCCTTGTTAGGGCAGATTTAGCTTTCAGTGATTACATCTTCAAATTCAATTTTTACCGGTTGACTTAGGGTGGCTTTTAATTTACCTCCTCCCACGCCCTCGAGCCAAACATAACGGCGTGTGAGTGGAAGGTTTTGACTGTTTATTAATATTTTGCCTGGCCGGCCCCCACTCGTGCGTTGTGAAACATCCTTGGGTTGCCTGCGGCTCCAGCCGGAGAGGCTGCTGTACATCTTTCGTGCCTCCTCTCTTTGTATTGGGGGCGGCAAAAACAAATCCCCAGCACCGCTTTGCGTCTGACCTTGTTGCAGATTCAATAAGTTCGGATGGCGTGAGCCCGAAAAGAAACAGACGGTTCCACGGGCGGTCCTCCCTCCACACCCCAGTAGAGATTTCAAAAGGTCTCTTACCTCTCGTTTGGCGCCTTGGGGATGAAGGGGGACGGTCCGCAGCCCTCCTCTGTGTCAGTCGGGTGTTGCCATCTGAGTCACGGCACCAAATTGTGGAAGAAAACAAGCCTTTACTCTGCGTTTGTAAGCAACAAGTAGCCAGAGGCAGTTTATTCGAGCAATATTGCAAGGGAAGCCTGATTCGGACAGGGGGAGACCCCCCCCCAGGCAGATCTTCAAAATACAAGCAATTATGAAGCAGTTTATATACCTTCCCATTACATACACCAATGGCTAACAATTATCTTATTTCCTCCCAGATGATACCCTATCTCAAGGTCCCTGCCGGAGTCAGCATTCAGCATTCCATCCTTATCTCCGAAAGCGAAGCAGAGACAGCGTCTCTACAAATATCGCATTGTCAGGCCTCAGAGTTAGCAACAGAGCAAGAGTTAGGCTAACAAACCTAAAAATGGCTGTATACAAATCCCTTGCTTCCATATTACCAAAGGACAGGAAATGTTAAAATTTTCTCAGCTGATCTAGATTTAGCCACATTAATGTATTTGAACCTGTATGACGATACAAGCATTCAGAATATATACCTAAGGTGGTGTGACAGGGTATATCAACCCCGCACTGAAGCTGATGGAGTAGCCTTGGCCTAGCTGGCTGAGAGGGCCCCAGCCCCACACTGGGCATGCTCCAACTGGAGACTGACTATAAAAACCTCTGGAGCAGCTCAGTCAGAGCTGACTGCTGAAAGGGAAGGAGGTGCTGAGAGAGCTCTGGAGACAGAGGAGGAAATGCAGCCAGTCCACCCAGCAGCCACCAGGCCAAGAGAGACTACCTGAGGAGCCACAGCCCCGGAGTGAGACTGCAGGGAAGACATCTGCAAAGGAACAGTAGGAAGTAGCCCAGGACGGGAAATTGTTTCCCAGGCACTCAGCGTGTTTCAGCAGGATTCCCTGCTGAGGGGGCAGTGAACCTACTAGCATATGGACAAGGCCTCCAAGCCATATTACCCTGAATAGAAGGGACTTGTGTATGGGCTCGGGCCACTGGGCCTCACTGCCCTGAGTAAGGGTTGTGGGTATTGACTGAGGCCCTTGAGGTGTCCTGTAAACGGTCTTGGTAGATGGTCAAGTCACTCCAAAAAAGGAGTTAGACTCGAGGGGCCTCCAAGGATAGGTCATCCTTCGACAGGTGGTCACTCACAGATGATGTTGTTTGCTACTGATTAGTTTTCTGGAACCTACATTTAAAATTGGTAGACTAATTTTTCCCCAAATTAATTAAAAATGTTTTAAAGTATTGTGATGAGAAGGATTCAATGCAAGTAGGATACATAATTATTTTTAATAGACATAGTATAAAAAACTAATACTTTCTAGGGGAGAACGTGCCTCACATGGGTTTCTTTTTTTTTTTTTGTTGTTAATTCTCTAAAATATTTTCACTTTGAACTGAGAATTTTTTTTAAGACATGCAAAATTATTTTCTACCATTGCAACACATTTGTTTAACAACTTAATTGTAACTGGTTGGTTGAAAGAAATTGCCTACAGGTAATAAACTTGCCATCATACTTATGATTGTGCAAAAAGGATAAATAAAAAAAATTAGATGAACATAAAATAAGTCCAATTTTTTTATTCATACATATGTATATATTTTTATACAAACATCAATGAACAGTGATCAATACAATTACAAGAAAAATTATAATTAATTTAATGAGAAATTTGAGCTTGTTTGGATTAAATCAAATTTTCAAACCTAGGTTTCAAACTGCTGAGGGCCACAATGAAATCATTTTCTGGAGACATACGACTTCTTAATTTAGTTTTTAATTCAGTCATAGCCGAAAAACTTGCCTCACATAAATAGGTTGATGCGAATGGGAGGAGTTCTGTGAGAGCCATGTTACTCAGTTGCTTATATTCACCTTTCATTTTCTGCCAGAACACGAGACTGTCGCTAAGTCCCATGCCTTGCATCTTTAGTACACTAGCAGTAAAAAGCTCAAAAAGTTGCTCCTTCATTTTTTCTGAAATCCCTGCTTTCTCAATAGCATTGCCATCAAACAGATTCAAAATCCAAAGCTTCTGCCTGTGTTCAGCTTCATCAAAGCTCAGAAAATATTGTTCAAAATTTAATTCCAAATTTGTTAAATGTTCCTTTATTGATGTTTTGATATGTTCATCCAAAATAATTTCATTTTCCACACAAAATTCTGAAAGATATTGAAATGACACGATTTCCAGATAAAGCATTATTTTTCCAGAATGCATTCAAGAAAAAATTAGCTTGTATTTTATTATGCAATACTAAGATATTTGTATTAAAACCTTGTAACTGTAGATTCAAGTTGATTTTATCAAATATGTCACAAAGGTAGGTTAATCTGCAAATCCATAATTCATCTTGAAAATATTGAGCTAACTCAGATCTGATTTCTGTGAGAAACTGCAACTTCAGCCTTTAGCTCAAACAGCCTGTTGAACAATCTTCCACGTGACAACCATTGAATATTGGAATGAAGTAATACAGTAATATGTTTAGACCCCATATCACGGCATAGCAATCGAAAAAGACGTGAATTTAGAGCCCGCGACTTTGAGGTTAACTGTCTTCACTGCAATCTCTAGCACAGAGTTTAAATCTTTATTCAGTTTTGAAGCCAATGCTTCTCTGTGAATGATACGAGTGCACTTTATTGAAGAGTTTATAGTTTTTAATTGAGCAATAAGACCATTTTGTCGACCTACCATTGCTGCTGCTCCGTGTGTAGACACAGATATGCACCACTCCCATGATAATCCGTTTCAAAATCTGTTTATTTAACAAGTTAAAAATTTCTTCCCCCGTTGTTTTAGTGTCGAATTCTTTATACTGTAGCAATATATTTGCTCATTTATTCCTTTTTCATCTTCGTCGTCAATGTATCTGACAAACACCATTAATTGTGCACAATTGGAAATATCTGTTGATTCGTCAAGTTGTAAAGCAAACTGTTTCTTCTGAATATTTTTTTCAGTAATTTGTTTTATTATGTCTTCTGCCATCTCGTCAATTCTTCTTATTGTATCGTTCGAGTGTGGGATAGTTTTAATGTTGACGACTTTTTCACTAAACATAATTTCAGCTATTCTGATAGAAGCTGGAATAACAAGCTTCTCAGCAATGGTAAGGTTTCTTTGTCTTTGCTATCATTTGAACAATTTCATAAGAAGCTTGTAAAGCTTGTTGAGAGCTTTTTGTGTACACTTTCATAGCAGCACTAGATATATTGATACCTTCACATTTTCTTGTAAAATATTCAAGTGATTTATCTTTTAATGTAGGAGGCTTTGTATCAAGGTGTCGTTTCAACAGAGACGGTTTCATACAGTGGTTAGATAAAGTCTCACAGCAAATCATGCAAAGTGGCAAAGGGGGTACACTTCCATTTGTATTAAACCCGAATGTAAGATATTCAGAATTGTAACGATGTGTTTTGTTTATCTCAGAAGAATTTCCACTTCCACCACTAGCATACATGGGGTTTTTTCCACTACAGGTTTTCCTGCCTCGAATGTTTCTGACATGGTTTCCTGTGTACTACCTTCTTCCAAATCTGCAGTTTTAGTCTTTGTTTTAAACCCTTCAGTTTAAAAATCGCAAAATTCAAACACTCATCAAACATCACCATATAGTAAACCCAATGCCCTTTCCCTCCCCCAGAGTGATATGTATTTACACTAAAAATGAATATTATCTATCAACAGTAATGGATATGGGCACAATACTGTCCGATCAAAAATATTGCATGGACTAAAAACTTAGTTACTGAAAATTGCATACCTCAAACTAGTCCAAGTTTGGGCACACAAACTAGAATTCTGACACAGTGACCCATAGCCACCTGCGGGAAAGGAGTGGAGCAGTTGGGCGCATGGAGGGGCTCTGCAGACTGGCAGGTCTTGGGGTCCCGGAGGAACTAGTCCCAGGGGGCGGGCAGTGCTTCGCAGACTGTTTTCCCCCCATGGCGGCCGGAGCTGGGGTCCCTGGCCCAGGCCTGTGCCTGCTGTTCTTCGGAGCCACTCAGCCCCGCTCCAATGAGCGGCAAGGGAAGCACCTGGGCATAGTGGGCTGGGGCCCGTCCCAAAGCGCACGGGCGACAGGAGTATGGGGAGCCTGCCAGGGGCACTGCTGGCGCTACATGGGGAAGCAGCCGGATAGCCCCCACCCTGCCCGCCACCCCTCGGGGTGCAGGCAGTGGACGCGATCCAGCCTCTGCTTTGCCGGCTCCCGGCCCCTGTCCTTTGCAGTCCAGGCGCTACATGGGGCAGCAGCCAGCCAGCCCCCGCCCTGCCCTCTACCCCTTGGGATCCAGGCAGTGGGCACAATCCAGCCTCTGCTCTGCCGGCTCCCACCGCCCAGCATTAAGGAGCAAGTGGCCCTCCAATGCCAGGCTCGCTGCGTGGGGCTGTGTGCTCCAACCCCAGCCCAGCAACCCTCTAGCGTGGTGCCCGTGGGCAACTGTCTCCCCCCAACCTCCCTGGCCACGCCACTGCTGCAGAGCCAGGCACCCCCAGCCCTTCCCAACCCAATGCCTGGGCCTCACCAGAGCTGTTGCCGCCGCTGCAGCCACGCAATTCTCCCTCCAGGTGCTGGGGCACCTGCACAGAGCGGCTGTTAACACGTCCTGCCTCGAACATTCAATTTCACAGGCACGTGTGTTCATGTACCCACCCAGACTTCTCTCACATACCTCTTAGGGTACGTGTACCATGGGTTGAGAAACACTGATCTAGTCTATCCCCCTGCTAGTGCAGGATTTCATCTCCTGGCAGAAGATACATTAGATAGTAAATTGTAAACTGATCACAGATAACTTTTGGTTTCATAATTTTTTTTTAAGTTCATTTGACCTATGGATTTACAGTGAGAAAAAGTATGGGCATGCACATCATACAATTCATATCCATTAAATCTAATAAATACTTAGGAAGATCATAAATGATGTACTCATTTATGCTTTGTATAAAATACATTTAAGATATTTTTAAACCACTGTTAATCTTAGATTTACTTCTACAGCAAAAGGCACTGTAGACCTTTGTACAGTATCTATTACCACTTATGGTAGCTCTTTTGAGGGTTTATAAAGCAGAGCCATCTCAGGCAAATAGCAGAGGCATTTGCTGTGGGTTGGAACATTGATAGCGAGGCAATTAGGAACTCAAATTGAATATTAAAGATTGATATACATAATGGGAGCACTGCATGCATTACTGCCTTGTCTTTCACATTGAATTAACATTGATAACAACTACATTTGGTGAAGCTCAGAATCTGTCAACAAATGTTGAGCAATGATGTCTTTAATATTCCCAGGCATGTGGCTGAAAACCTTTTGAAGGCTGAGTGGTGGAAGATGGCTTCCTGTTTGTAAGTCAATTCTTTGCAAATTTTGTTTCTTGCAGTGCTCTCTTGGAAAAATTTGAGTTCCTTTATTAGTATATATTTTAGCATGGCTAATTTCCCTTGTGTTCTGTAATAGTGATAAGTGACATGATTTGTTTCTGACATGTAACCAAACCAAAAAGAAAATATGATTCTCCAATACTATAACATCTTGAGGTTGAAAGTTGTTCTCACATCTAGGTTTTGGTTTTTTAGAAGTACAGTGCTGTACAATACACAACATAGGGAATGTTTGGAGTGATGCAGCAGCAATCAGCTGCATCATCGCCCTCAGCAGCATTTGACAGCATCTGGGTTCAGATTTGCCAGCTACATTTATGCTGAGTTTATGAGGTCTCAACTCTGGTAAACACTCTGGATTACTTATATTCTACCTTGCAATGCACTTAATTTCCTTCATGACATGTTGCTTAAAGTGTTTCAGTTTCCCCCACAATGGGAGCAGATGCAAGGCTTTTTGACTGTCCACTCTGGACACAATTTTAAAATGTGGACATTCTAGCAGAACATCTAAATCCCACAGGTGGATGCTCAGAGCATGAGGCAGGTGTGTAAATACCTGTTTTGCACAGCAAAGTGCCAGTATGAGTTCCCACGTGTTGTATTTAGGAATTCTATTTAGACTTCCATGTTAAAAGAAAATGGACTGCCTGTGATAATGATCCTTTCTGCTGCAATGCAGTTTTTGTTAAAAGTGGGCAGACACATGTTAGACCTGTTGGTTTAAGTGAGAAGTTAAACTGTGTTAAGAATAGTTAAGAACACAATCTTACTGCGATGTATGCAAGCAAGATTTTATCCAGCCCACAGAATGCAAATTCAGTACCTACAAGGAGTACGAATTGTTCAGTGTAAGGCTCTGCATGCAAGGTATATGGCATTTGTTTAAAAAAAACATACACACAGCAAATGTACATACATATTGAAAACAACAAATGTACATACATATTCCCAAATTGAAGGCTCCACGGTTTCTTCCTTACCAAACAGATCTCCCTTGCTTAGAAAACTGTTTGGGGGGGGGGGGGGGGAATGCAGTTTCTTTAAAAAAAAAAACATGAAATAAATATAATAGGCTATACAACTCTGAGAAATCAGCTTCTAATATAAAAATAGCATGGCTAGGAGATAAAGGGAAGGGGGATATCCTGGTAGAATTTTTTTGGTAGAATACCACTATTCTGTTTGATTCAAGGGAAAACTTATTGACTACTGAAATATTAAGAGCAGAACAAATGTAGAGGCCTTTTTTGTATTTAATGTTTGACTATGATATACCAACAATCACAATTTTATTTTTGTTACATTGTTTTATCAAATAGTGGTATTGTAAAGACCTGAGTAGACCAGACTGAGTTTCCAGCATGGCTCTTTTTAGGTAATAATGTTGTTTTGACAAATCATGAAATATTTTTTAGGAAATCAAAACAGAACCCACATTTATTTTAACTTGAATTCTAGTGACTAACATCTGTATGTGACCACCCTATGTTTATAAAGTAGATAAATAATATCTTAGGGTGCCATGCATCAGTTTCATGATTTCACAAGATCACAACTCTACCCCTCCCCAACCTCTCCCTCCAACCCAAGAGGGCACAAATTAGTGAACCAAGAAAAGATGCTATCCTAGCAGGCAGGCAGGCAGTCTCTTCATTTAGTATGCTGAAGGCATACATCTCACTCAGCTCCCACCCTCTTTCCCCTCCCCCTCCTGCATACCGTTTGTGCTCTTGATAACATGATGAGAATGATGACTGGCTCTTGTGCTGCAAAGTTCTCTCCCTTCCACATGGATTGACAGTCTCAATCTTGCTTTCAGGTGCATGCCAAATTCTGTTATCCTTTCTACTATGAAATGTGCTGGTATGTTCTGGAGAGATACGTGTCCTGTGTGACCCAGCGCTGCCACCTCAGCAAAGAATACCAGAAAGAATCAATGTTAATTGGCGAGTGAATCTTTTGAGTGCATATTCAGAATGGATGCTGGCACCTCAGGCTAGTCAATGCTTTGGCTTCTGCAAAGCAGACTGTAAACTAAATTGGATAAATGTGGAGATCCTAATGAATTATTTCATTATTTGGGCATGGAGAGGATTTGAAGCTCAAGAATTTCACTGAACTGCCACCCTTCCTTGAATGAAATTTATTGAGCATTTCCTTGGCAAATGAGTCTCAGAAAAATAATTTCAGATTTATTTATTTATTGGCTTCAGTAATTTTTGTGTTGAGGTGATCTGCCAAACAGCTGAGGATTTACTGGTGCATTTGGCATATTACCTTAACAGCCAAAAATATCTGCATTGCAAATGTGTTCTGTTGGGTTGGATAGTTGGCACTTTTCATTTACAAAGTACATAATAAGTAGTCCCCAAATCTGGCTTTTTATTTTCTTTCTTTTTTTAAATCTCTGGTTTTATTCTTCCCAAGATGGTGACTAGTTGATTTTTAAAAAATCAAACAAACTTACATTATCATAAGGAAGGATAAAGAAACTATTAAAACAGTAGCTGAAAACAAACTGTGGCAGAGATGTATGGCTGTGATACAAATGGGAAAGCATAAAGGGTTGATGCTGCTATGAGCTTGGAGAAAGCGTTACACCATGAGTTTTAGCCTTGCTATCAGCTTTATTTATTTTATTTCCAAAGAGCCACTGGACCATGTCATCTTGCTTTTAGGCACTGAAAGGCAGAAAGTAGCACAAGTATCAACTAGATCAGGCTGGTGCATCTTGAAGGGGAGAGAGGACCTAAAGTATCTCCATCCCACCCTTTTCCCCAGTCCCATTGTGAATACCACATGTTTAGGAGACCTAGAGAATGGCCAGCAGTCTGGACTGAAGTGGCCACCTAATGCATCATGACACTTCAGTGAGGGGGCTGCATGGATGGTAAGCTTTGCTCTTTAGTGAGCCATACTGCCAGGGAATAGTGTGGAGAAGCTGACTGTCTGCACAGGTACTCTAAGATGGGGTGGGCAATAATTATTGATGGGGGGGCACTCCAAGATTTTTGGAAAGTGGTTGAGGGCTGCACTTCTCTATGGAGGGGGTGTGGGGTTTGGGACAGAGGTTGTGTGCAGAAGCTCGGGGTAGGGGATTGGGGTGCAGGAGAGGGTATGGGATCTGAGAGGGCATTTAGGTGAAGTAGGGGTTGTGACGGGGCAGGGATTGGGGGCAGGGTCTGGGAGGGAGTAGGGGTGCAGGAGTGAATTTTGATCTGGGGGTGTAGCAGGGGGTGCAGGGAATTGTGATCTGGGGTGGTGTGCAGAGGTGTACAGAGGCACTCCAGGAAGTTTTTGGAGAATGTTGGGGATAACTTCTTGACACAAGTGCTGAAGGATCCGACCAGGGGCCATGTGCAGCTTGACCTTCTGCTCACAAACAGGGAGGAACTAATAGGGGAAGTGGAGGTAGGTGACAACCTGGGAAGCAGTGATCATGAGATGGTAGATTTCAGGATCCTGACCAAAGGAAGAAAGAGAGTAGTAAAATACACACCTTGGACTTCAAAAAGCAGATTTTGACTCCCTCAGAGACCTGATGGGCAGAATCCTGGGATGCTAACATGAAGGGAAAGGAGTCCAGGACAGCTGGCAGTATTTTAAAGAAGCCTTATTGAAGGCACAGAAAGAAACCATCCCGATGCATAGCAGAGAGGCAAACATGGTAGGAGACTGGATTGGCTTACAGGGAAATCCTTGGTGAACTTAAGCACAAAAGGAAGCTTACAAAAGTGGAAACTTGGACAAATGACCAGGAGGGGTTTAAATGTATAGCTCGAGAATGCCAGGGGTTATCAGGAAGGCGAAAGCTCAAATGGAATTGCGACTGGCTAAGGATGTGAAGGATAACAAGAAAGGTTTCTACAGGCATGTTAACAAGAAGAAGGTGATCAGAGAGGGTGTGCGGCCCTACTGGATGAAGGAGGTAACCTAGTGACAGATGATGTAGGAAAGCTGAAGTACTCAATGCTTTCTTTGCCTCTGTATTCACGGACAAGGTGGGCTCCTGGACTAATGCGCTAAGTGATGCAAGATGGGATGAAGATGGACAGCCCTTGGTGGGTAAAGAACAGGTTAGGAACTATTTAGAAAAGCTAAACATACACAAATCCATGGGTCGGACTTAATGCATCCGAGGGTACTGAGGAGTTGGCAAATGTCATTGAGAGCCTTTGGCCATTATCTTTGAAAAGTCGTGGAGATCGGGAGAAATCCCGGATGATTGGAAAAGGCAAATGTAGTGCCCATCTTCAAAAAGGAAGAAGGGCGATCCAGGGAACTATAGGCCAGTCAGTCTTACCTCGGTTCCTGGAAAAATCATGGAAGGGATCCTTAAGGAATCCATTTTGAGGCACTTGGAAGAGCGGAAAGTGATTAGGAATAGTCAGCATGGATTCACAAAGGGCAAGTCGTGCCTGACCAATCTGATTAGCTTCTATGATGAGGTAACTGGCTCTGTGGATGGGAAAGTCAGTGGATGTGATATACCTTGACTTTAGCAAGGCTTTTGATATGGTCTCCCACAATATTCTTGCCAGCAAGTTAAGGGAATGTGGATTGGATAAATGGACAGTAAGATGGATAGAAAGATGGCTAGAAGGCCAGGCCCAGCGGGTAGTGATCAACGGCTCGATGTCAGGTTGGCGGTCGGTTTCTAGCGGAGTGCCCCAAGGTTCGGTTCTAGGACCGGTTTGTTCAATATCTTTATTAATGACCTGGATGAGGGGATGGATTGCACCCTCAGCAAGTTTGCGGATGACACTAAGCTAGGGGGAGAGGTAGATATGCTGGAGGGCAGGGATAGGGTCCGGAGTGACTTAAACAAATTGGAGGATTGGGCCACAAGAAATCTGATGAGGTTCAACAAGGACAAGCGCAGAGTCCTGCGCTTGGGACGGAAGAATCCCAAGCATAGTTACAAGCTGGGGACCAGCCAGTTAAGTAGTAGTTCTGCAGAAAAGGACCTGGGGGTTACAGTGGATGAGAAGCTGGCTATGAGTCAACAGTGTGCCCTTGTAGCCAAGAAGGCTAATGGCATATTAGGTTGCATTAAGAGGAGCATTGCCAGCAGATCCAGAGATGTCATTATTCCCCTTTATTCAGCTTTGGTGAGGCCACATCTGGAGTATTGTGTCAGTTCTGGGCCCCCACTACAAAAAGGATGTGGACGCATTGGAGAGGGTCCAGCGGAGGGCAATCAAAATGATTAGGGGCTGGAGCATATGACCTATGAGGAGGCTGAGGAGTTGGGTCTGTTTAGTCTGCAGAAGAGAAGAGTGAGGGGATTTGATAGCAGCCTGCAACTTCCTGAAGGGAGGTTCCAAAGAAGATGGAGAGAGGCTGTTCTCAGTAGTGACAAATGGCAGAACAAGGAGCAATGGTCTCAAGTTGTGGTGGGAGAGGTCCAGGTTGGATATTAGGAAAAACTATTTCACTAGGAGGGTAGTGAAGCACTGGAATGGGTTACCTAGGGAATTAGTGGAGTCTCCATCCCTAGAGGTGTTTAAGTCTCGGTTTGACCAAGCCCTGGCCGGGTTGATTTAGTTGGGCTTGGTCCTGCCTAGAGCAGGGGGCTGGACTTGATGACCTTCTGTGGTCTCTTCCAGCTCTATGGTTCTATGATTCTATGATTCTATGATTTGGGTGGTGACCTGGGGCAGGGAGTTGGGAAGTGGGAGGGGCTGGGGTGCCAGAAGCAGGCTCTAGCTGGGAATCACTTGCCTTAGGTGGTTCCCAGCCAGCAGCCCAACAGGATCCCTGAGGCAGGCTCCCTCCTGTAGCAGCCCCAGGCTGCTCAAGAAGGTTTCCTCTGCGTGCCAGTCAGGGCCGTGTGTCCCTGGGAGCAAAAGACTTCACTTGGTCCCCGGCCCCTAGGCCAATCATCGCAGCTGGGAGCGGGCCCTGGGGTTGGGGGAGCACACAAACTCTCTTGTCCCCTGCCACGGTTGCACAGTGCCTAGAGGGAACTGCCAGCCATTTTGAACAGCTGGCAACTCCCTCTATGCGCTGCGCGCCCCTGGCAGGGGGAGGGAGGAAGGAAACTTTGCACGCTCCTCCGTGCCCAGGCCAATCATCACAGCTGGGAACAGGGCCTGGGGGCGCAGGGGAGCATGCAAAGTCTCTTGTCCTCCACTCTCCCTGCCGGGGCACACCTCGCTGTTTAAAATGGCTAGCGGCTCCCTCTAGGCTCTACATGCCCCTGGTGGAGGGGAGCCACCAGCCGTTTTGAACAGCCTCAAGGTCTTGGCAGGGCGGGCCGTGGGTCGGATCAAATGGCTCACACCTGCTCTAAGACAGAGCTCCCTGCAGATCTCAGCATATCTGTATGGATGGAGGGTCCCATTCTGCAGCCCCTCTGTGGGCCATCAAACCCCTCCACTGAAGGATAGGTAAGTTAGGAACTCCCAAAGCATGCTGTGTGTTACTCTTAGTAACTCCTCACTGGTTTTGTTCTGGAGGAAGGAGCTCTTTAAAGAACCACTGACAAAACTTTCTGTCCTTGTATTCCCTGGACAGTAATGAAGCATCCTTTTGATGTCACAATGCTGGCATAAGAGATGATGTGGTCCAAAGAAGGCCTGACATTGAGGCAGGGGTGGAGGGTCATTAAGGTGTACAGTGAGACCAACACATTTTAGAATGAAAGAGGTGGATGGAGATGGGATGGCTCACAAGCTTGAACATAAGGTATGGAACCTTCCTCATCTAAATCACCGTTATGAATCCAGGTCAGCTCAGTAGTGACTGATGATGATTTGTTCACTCATGCAGAAAGTATCTCATATTATGTCTACACTTGATAGCTTACAGAGACATTGGAACAGCTGTGCTGCTGTAAAATCTTTTGTGTAGCTGCTCTGTGCTGATAGACAAGAGCTCTCCCATTGACATAATTATCCACCCTCAATGACCGGTGGTAGTTATTTTGGAGGGAGAAGCCCTCCTGCCAACATAGTGATGTGCACATACCAATTATGCCTGAGAAACTTTTACTGCTCAGGATGTGTGTGATTTTTTTTCCATACCCCCTGAACAACATAAGGTTGCTGACATAAGTGGTAGTATAGATATTACCTTAGTTCAGTTCCTAGTGGTGAGCAGTGTTTCCTCCAATTTTTCCCACTCCCAAGCAGAATGATTTTTTATGTGCACCAGTATGAAGATGATGTGTGATTACATCACCTTCATATCAGTGCACATAACTAAATGCATGTGGTGGGGAAGGGGCCAAGGGGGTTCATAGTGGTGAGAGGAGGCTCAGGCCTGGGGCAGAGGGTTGGGGTGTAAGGCTGAGAGGGCTCCAGCTGGGGGTGTGGGTTCTGGGTGGGGCCAGGTTCAGGAGAATGTTGGGGTTGAAGGAGGATGCTCTGGGGCTACTGCAAGGAGAGAGGACTCCTCCTCTCCCGCCAGCTCTCTTTCCTCGCAGCAGCACCTGGGTGGGGGGAACAGCACCTCTCTCTGCCCTGGTGGGGCCAGAGCCAGGCTGCCAAGGTTGGATGGGGGCTGCAGCTGGGGCTGGATGGAGGCTGAGGAATGGGGGCCAAATGAGGGCTGGGACAGGACCGCAGGGACTGGATGGGGGCTGGGGCCAAGTCATGCGGGTTGAGCTGCCACATCAGGATTGGGGCTGGGCTTGTTGCAGCAGGAGCCATGGCTGGGGATGAATGGAGGCTGAGCCATGGGGGCCAAGGTCAGGTTACCAGGGCAGGATCAGGGCCAGGCCGCCCACCATGGCAGGGGCTAGGTCAGGGCTGTACTTCCCATGGCAGGGGCCAGCCCAGTAGTCCCAGCAGCAGTAGGCTGGAGTAGGGATGTAATAGTGTAGTCGATTAACTGATAAGGACAATCTTATCGGTTAATGCTATAGACTACATGCATTTCCTCCCCTTCCCCCAGTAATTTTTTTAGTCAGCTGGCCAGCAGCCTGGCTCAGTCTTGGCTTGTGACGGATCCGGGACCTATCCCTGCTGCAGCTCTGCATTTAATGTGTATTAGGAACCAGGAAGGGCAACAGGCAGCCGGTCCGTGAGGCAAGCTGGTTTTTAAACTGGCTCCCCTCACGGACCAGCTCTCACCTGGCACCCTGTGCTGATGCCTCTGATACAGAGGCAGCTGCATGGAGTGGCAGGGGGGTTCCTCTGGAGTGGGGCTGGAGCACACTGGCTGCCAGCCCTGCCCCCGGGGACTATAGAATAGTCAACTAACCGATAAGAATTCATGAGGTTACTTGACTATTCAATTAACCGATATTTAACATCCCTAGGCTGAAGGGTGGGCTAGCTGGGGGTGGGGTGTCTTTCCCCCAGCTGTGTGGACACATGGCTGCACAGCTTACAGGGGACTTAGGTGGTGAGGCATCCAAATCATATAAAAAGCAGTCCCAATAGGCTGAATCAGCCAAATACTGGGCAATGGAGATCGACCTGTCTTCTCAGCTCTATAGCTGGTGCTTTTAGGCCAGGATTGCCCCTGCCCATATTGTATGAATTCTGTGGTGTTCTTCCAGTGATTGCTCACGTCCATTCAACATAGCTGTGCGTGCCTGCCACATGCACCGGTGCCAGAAGTTTTTCCCTAAGCAGTACCCGTAGGGGACAGGGTCCCCAGCGCCCCCTGGAGTGGCATGATATGACACTCCCCGGTCCCTCCCTCCCTCAGTTCCTTCTTGCTGCTGGTGACAGTGCTTGGAGCAGTGTGCTCCAGCCTTAACTGTAGCTAGCATTTCTTTTAATCCTACTGTGTTGTAGATAAAAAGCTTCAGGGGGTAGCCAAGTTAGTCTGTAACAGGATAAACTTAAAAAACAACAAATGGTCTAGTAGCACTTTATAGACTAACAAAACATGTAGATGGTATCATGAGCTTTCGTGGGCACAGCCCACTTCTTCAGATGACAGGCTGTCATCTGATGAAGTGGGCTGTGCCCTCGAAAGCTCATGATACCATCTATATGTTTTGTTAGTCTTTAAGGTGCTACCAGACCATTTGTTGTTTTTTAAGGGTTTTTTTTGTGTGTTGTAGATCATTATCTCCTTAGTTAAGTACCTGTAAATAGTTCTGTGGACTTTTTGATTCTTCTTAGAGACCTTGCCTGGGGGACAGTGCATGCCCCGCACCCCTGGCTTCAAAGCTGCGCTGCATGCTGCAGTCTTATGCCAGTCAGTGATCCACATGCTGACTGTCTTCACTGCTTGGGGGAAGGACACATTTTGGAGAAGTGTTGCATTTGCAGGTCCTTCTGTCCCTGAATGATTAAAGAAAGGGGTATTTTTGGCTCCAGTCATTAATGATGGAGTCCACGCTCGCCCCACAAGATCAGCAGTTGGACTCCACACCAAGCACCGGTGCATCAGTGCGCAGCACGCCTCGGTCGTTGATGGCTTGGTGCCGTTCGCTGCCACCGGCCCCGGTGAAGCACCCGATTAAGTCAGGCAGAGACAGGTCCTCTCGTAAGGACAAGGGGAAGAAGGGCGACCAGCCAATAGGCAGCAGGAGAAGGACTAGGTGGCACCGAGTTCTCCTACCCGTTCGCCATCCCCAGTGCTGGAGGTCCATCTCCCTTCCACGCCAGAGGCCTTCCAGGCCACCCAGAACGTACAGGCCATGCCAGTACCACCACTTCCAGCACCGCCTGCACCTCTGCATAGAGGTTTGCCGGTCCCTGTGCATGAGGGGTCGATCCTCCGAGTGCTACAGCCCTTGAAGGGATGCAAGGCAGTCCCAGTCACTGAGGTCTCTGTCAGTTGTAGAGTCCCCACGAGGTCCTCATCTTTGGCATTGGGCAACATCTGGTCCTGCAGTGTCACCTCAGACTTGGCCTCCATCCCACCGGTGCTGTTAGACCAGGTCTGAATCCTGCTTTTTGGAACACAGGTTCTACACCTGCACTGTATCTGTATCACCGTGCATTAATCAAGTCAAACAGAAATGGCTGAAACAACTGTTTTATTTAACAAAATACTAAACTTAGAAAGCAAACATAAAATCCGGTTGTCACAAACTAAGCCTGGCGTGAGACCAGAACCCAAAATAGGAATGGTTTAAACAGTCCTACCACTGTCTTGATGTCCAGAGAAGAGAGGTAGGTGAACATCTTCAGGCTGAGGAAAAGGAACAAGCAGAGACAGGACGGAGTTGCAGAGACCCAGGTAAGTGGACAGTCTTCTTTCTTAGAATCATAGAATCATGGAATACTAGGACTGGAAGGGACCTCGAGAGGTCATCGAGTCCAGTCCCCTGTCCTCATGGCAGGACCAAATACTGTCTAGACCATCCCTGATAGACATTTATCTAACCTACTCTTAAATATCTCCAGAGATGGAGATTCCACAACCTCCCTGGGCAATTTATTCCAGTGTTTGACCACCCTGACAGTTAGGAACTTTTTCCTAACGTCCAACCTAAACCTCCCTTGCTACAGTTTAAGCCCATTGCTTCTTGTTCTATCCTCAGAGGCCAAGGTTGTGCTGATGGCACGTGCACACAGAGCCCGGAGGGGCAGGTGAACTCCCCTTAAGAGCCCTCTGGTTACCGGGCAGATTAGAGTCATGTGACCCATTTTTCCTGCCTTTCCTCTTTCCTGCCTTTCCTCTTTTTCCCGCTCTTTTTTGACAGGAGATGGTAACCAGGAGGCTGGCCGCCATCTTAAAGAGGAAAACAAAATGGAGGAGATAAAAAAAAAAAACCTGGCACCCCTCCCCCAACAGTGCAGACCTCCACACGGCTCTCAGCACTGTTGCGTTTGGTACCGCTGGTGCCCTTGCAGGGGACACCATGGCCGCAGTCTCAGTGACAGGCTCAATGATGCCCATGGACTCCCTGGGGTTTCCTGGTACAACCCCAGCTTACCCGTTCGGTGGCCGGCACATTGCAGGCACCCTTAGTGCCCCCAGGTCCTCGTGGGCAACCAGGCGTGGTGGCACCAGCCCCCTCACAGTTGGGCAATGGGGAGGGCGACCAACTCCCCTCTCAAGAAGAAGAGCAGCCAGCTCCAGCCTCCTCTTCCTCCTCACCGGACAAGGCGATAGTGGTTTCTCCCCCAGTGGTGCCCCCGGATGACATGAGAGCCCACCAAGACCTCTTGAGGAGGGTGGCAAATGGCTTGGGCTTCCATGCAGAGCAGGTGCAGGAGACCTCTGACTCACTGTTCAGAGTCCTGGGACAGGTGGGCCCTGCCAGAGTGGCCTTACCCCTACATGAGGCAGTAGCCAAGATTGCCAAGGCCTTGTGGCAGACCCCCTCCTCTATTTCACCAATAGCAAAGAGGGTGGAGAGGAAATACTTTGTCCCCGCCAGGGATCATGAACACCTTTATACCCACCCCCATCCAAATTCCCTTGTGATGGAATCCATTAACCACAGGGAGTGCCAAGGTCAGCCCACCCCACTCCCAAGAATAAAGACTCCAAATGACTGGACTTATTTGGTAGGAAGCTTTATTCTTTGTCCAGTTTCCAGCTGAGGGTGGCGAACCACCAGGTGCTGTTCACCTGCTACGAAGTTAACACATGGCAGGTGTTGGCCACATTAGAGTCCTCCCTCCCGGACAGCCTGTGTAGAGAGTTCAAGGCCCTGGTGGAGGAAGGGTCTTCAGTGGCCCTGGTGGCACTGCAGGCAGCTTCGGATGTGGCAGATTTAGCGGCTCGTTCCATGGTATCGGCCATCTCTATGTGGCAGGAGGCTTCGCTCCTCCTTTCGGGCCTCTCTCCAGAGGCGCAGAACTCCATACAGGACCTGCCCTTTGACACGGGTGCCCTGTTTGCGGAACAGACAGATAAGTTGCATGGGCTTAAGGACTCCTGCACTACGTTAAAGACCCTGGGCTTGTACATCCCTGGGACTGAGAGGAAAAAGTTTAACCCTCTCACCTCTCAAAGGGCCACTATTCCTGGCAGAATACAGCCCACCCTTACCCGAAGCCTTTCAAGAGGAAGCAGGGTCAGCATCCTCAACCTGGCCAGGTGTCAAGTAGCCAATCTAAGCCGCAGGCCAAGTGCACCTTTTGAGGATGTGCCTGAGGACAGCATACCAGACTGTCTGGATCCTCCCTGCCTGTTTTTCCTCCAGGCTCTGCCCTTTTCTCCAGGCATGGAGGGACATTACATCAGACCACTGGGTCCTAGCCAGCATCCAACATGGCTACACCCTCCAGCTTTCCTCTACACCGCCTTCCCACCCACCTTCCATGTCCCTCTTCAGGGATCCATCTCATGAGCACCTCCTTGAACATGAGTTATCCCAGTTGCTCCAGGTGGGAGCAGTGGAGCGGGTACCGCCAGGTTTAGAGAACAATGGCTTCTACTCCTGCTGTTTCCCGATTCCCAAGGCCATAGGGGGTCTATGACCTATATTGGACTTGTGCGGCCTCAACAATCACCTGATCTGCCTCAAGTTCCACATGGTCTCTCTAGTCTCCATCACCACAACCTGGATCCTAGGGACTGGTATGCCGCCTTCAGCCTCAAGGACACGTACTTTCATATCGCTTCCTGAGGTTCACAGTGGGCGCAAACCACTACCAGTTTGCTGTCCTGCCCTTCGGCCTGTCCACGGCCCCCAGGGTTTTCACCAAGGGCATGTCAGTGGTAGCAGCATACCTGAGGCGCCGGGGGTGCAGGTGTATTCTTACCTGGACGACTGGCTCGTCAAAGGTCCCTCGAGACTCAAGGTCCAATGTCTTGTGGATCTCCTTCTGGAAATGTGCTGCGGCCTTGGCCTCCTAATAAACGAAAAGAAGTTGTTAGTGTCGACCCAGCAGATAGAATTCATCAGTGCTGTCATGGATTCCATCCAGGCCAAGGCATCACTCCCTCAAGAAAGGTTCGAGGCCCTGTCGACCCTTTTCTGCGACAGCACGCTCACACACCCACGACCATGGTGAGGGTGTGTCTGCAGGTTTTGGGGCACATGGCTGCCTGTATGTATGTCGTGCCTCTCGCCAGGCTCAGGATGAGACCTCTTCATCTGTGGCTAGTGTCCATGTACGTGTAGCAAAAATGTATATTTTAGTATTGGTTAGTATTGGTTATAAGACTATAAGTATGATGTATAATGACTTGCTTATAAATTCTGTAGCTTCTATTTCTCTCTCTCTGTGTCTCTCAGGATTAGATAATGTTACTATAAGGCCTTGCTCCCTGTTAGCATCACGAATTAAGTTGTACCCCCTTGTCTGCATCACAAAATAAGTTGTGTCTTTTAGTAATTATTGATCTTGTCTGAAACTGCACCATTGTGTGGTGTGAGTGGAGGGTGTGTGAGAGTGAAAGCCATCACAGATGCCCAGGTGATCAAGAAGAAGTGAAAACTTTGAAGATAACAAGGAAACATGCATTGTGTTTTGAGGCTGAATTGAATTAAGAACATAAGAACGGCCATACTGGGTCAGACCAAAGGGCCATCCAGCCCAGTATCCTGTCTGCCGACAGTGGCCAATGCCAGGTGCCCCAGAGGAAGTGAACCGAACAGGTAATGAATGATCAAGCGATCTCTCTCCTGCCATCCATCTCCACCCTCTGACAAACAGAAGCTAGGGACACCATTCCTTACCCATCCTGGCTAATAGTCATTAATGGACTTAACCTCCATGAATTTATCTAGTTCTCTTTTAAACCCTGTTATAGTCCTAGGCTTCACAGCCTCCTCAGGCAAGGAGTTCCACAGATTGACTATGCACTGTGTGAAGAAGAACTTCTTTATATTTGTTTTAAACCTGCTGCCCATTAATTTCATTTGATGGCCCCTAGTTCTTATATTATGGGAACAAGTAAATAACTTTTCCTTATTCACTTTCTCCACACCACTCATGATTTTATATACCTATCATATCCCCTCTTAGTCTCCTCTTTTCCAAGCTGAAAAGTCCTAGTCTTTTTAATCTCTCCTCATATGGGACCTGTTCCAAACCCCTAATCATTTTAGTTGCCCTTCTCTGAACCTTTTCTAATGCCAGTATATCTTTTTTGAGATGAGGAGACCACATCTGTATGCAGTATTCAAGATGTGGGCGTACCATGGATTTATGTGTACCTATCATATCCCCTCTATTCTCTCTCCCTTTTTTTAATGATTCCTAACATCCTGTTTCCTTTTTTGACTGCCGCTGCACACTGCGTGGACGTCTTCAGAGAACTATCAACGATGACTCCAAGATCTCTTTCCTGATTAGTTGTAGCTAAATTAGCCCCCATCATATTATATGTATAGTTGGGTTTTTTTTCCAATGTGCATTACTTACATTTATCCACATTAAATTTCATTTGCCATTTTGTTGCCCAATCACTTAGTTTGGTGAGATCTTTTTGAAGTTCTTCACAGTCTGCTTTGGTCTTAACTACCTTGAGCAGTTTAGTATCGTCTGCAAACTTTGCCACCTCACTGTTTACCCCTTTCTCCAGATCATTTATGAATAAGTTGAAGAGGATTGGTCCTAGGACTGACCCTTGGGGAACACCACTAGTTACCCCTCTCCATTCTGAAAATTTACCATTTATTCCTACCCTTTGTTTCCTGTCTTTTAACTAGTTCTCAGTCCATGAAAGGATCTTCCCTCTTATCCCATGACAACTTAATTTACGTAAGAGCCTTTGGTGAGGGACCTTGTCAAAGGCTTTCTGGAAATCTAAGTACACTATATCTACTGGATCCCCCTTGTCCACATGTTTGTTGGACCCCTTCAAAGAACTCTAATAGATTAGTAAGACATGATTTCCCTTTACAGAAACCATTATTGACTTTTGCCCAACAAATTATGTTCTTCTATGTGTCTGACAATTTCTATTCTTTACTATTACTTCAACTAATTTGCCCAGTCTCTAACGCCCTTTTTAAATATTGGCGTTACATTAGCTATCTTCCAGTCATTGGGTACAGAAGCTGATTTAAAGGATAGGTTACAAACCATAGTTAATAGTTCCATAATTTCACATTTGAGTTCTTTCAGAACTCTTGGGTGAATGCCATCTGGTCCCGTGACTTGTTACTGTTAAGTTTATCAATTAATTCCAAAACCTCCTCTAATGACACTTCAATCTGTGACAAGTCCTCAGATTTGTCACCTACAAAGGACGGGTCAGGTTTGGGAATCTCCTAACATCCTCAGCCGTGAAGACTGAAGCAAAGAATTCATTTAGTTTCTCCGCAATGACTTTATCGTCTTTAAGTGCTCCTTTTGTATCTCGATCGTCCAGGGGCCCCACTGGTTGTTTAGCAGGCTTCCTGCTTCTGATGTGTTTAAAAAACATTTTGTTATTACCTTTTGAGTTTTTGGCTAGCTGTTCTTCAAACTCCTTTTTGGCTTTTCTTATTACATTTTACACTTAATTTGGCAGTGTTTATGCTCCTTTCTATTTACCTCACTAGGATTTGACTTCCACTTTTAAAAGATGTCTTTTATCTCTCACTGCTTCTTTTACATGGTTGTTAAGCCAGTGGCTCTTTTTAGTTCTTCTACTATGTTTTTAATTTGGGGTATACATTTAAGTTGGGCCTCTATTATGGTGTCTTTGAAAAGTGTCCATGCAGCTTGCAGGGATTTTACTTTAGTCACTGTACCTTTAAATTTCTGTTTAACTAACCTCCTCATTTTTGCATAGTTCCCCTTTTTTTAATTAAATGCCACAGTGTTGGGCTGCTGAGGTGTTCTTCCCACCACAGGAATGTTAAATGTTATTATATTATGGTCACTATTTCCAAGCGGTCCTGTTATAGTTACCTCTTGGACCAGATCCTGCACGTCACTCAGGACTAAATCGAGAATTGCCTCTCCCCTTGTGGGTTCCTGTACCAGCTGCTCCAAGAAGCAGTCGTTTAAGGTATCGAGAAATTTTGTCTCTGCATCTTCCTGAGGTGACATGTACCCAGTCAATATGGGGATAGTTGAAATCCCCACTATTATTGAGTTCTTTATTTTGATAGCCTCTCTAATCTCCCTTAGCATTTCATAGTCACTATTACTGTCCTGATCAGGTGGTCGATAATAGATCCTACTGTTATATTCTTATTAGAGCAGGAATTACTATCCATAGCGATTCTATGGAACATGTTGATTCATTTAAGATTTTTACTTCATTTGATTCTAAATTTTCTTTCACATATAGTGCCACTCCCCACCCACGACCTGTTCTGTCCTTCGATATATTTTGTACCCCGGAATGATTGTGTCCCATTGATTGTCCTCACTCCACCAGGTTTCTGTGATGCCTATTATATCAGTAGCCTCCTTTAACACGAGGCACTCTAGTTCACCCATCTTATTATTTAGACTTCTAGCATTTGTGTACAAGCACTTTAAAAACTCATCACTGTTTATTTGTCTGCCCTTTTCTGATGTGTCAGATTTTTTATGTGAATGTTTTTCGCCTGATCTGGCCCATACTTTATCCTCTTCCATCCTCTCCTCCTGACTAAAACCTAGAGGCTGCGTCTAGACTGGCATGATTTTGCGGAAATACTTTTAACGGAAAAGTTTTTCCGTTATAAGTATTTCATAAGCACGTCTGGATTGACGGATGCTTTTGCGCAAAAAAGTGCTTTTGCGCCAAAGCATCCGTGGCTCAATCTAAACGTGATTTTATAAAGCCCGATCGCCATTTTAGCCATCGGGGCTTTTGCTCAAAACAGTTCTTTGCTGTCTACACTGGCCTCTTGCAAGTATTCTTGTGCAAGAGGGCTTTAGCGGGAGCGTGAAAGTATTTTGCCAAGAAGCACTGATTTTGTACATTACAAAGTCAGTGCTCTTGCAAATCTCCATGTAGACAGCTGGCAAGTTTTTGTGCAAAAGCATCTGCTTTTGCGCAAAAACTTGCCAGTCTAGATGCAGCCAGTGAATCTCTATCAATAGACTCTCCTCTAAGAGACGTCTCTGTCCGATCCACATGCTCCTCTGCACCAATCGGCTTTCCCCCATCTCTTAACATTAAAAAGGTTGCAGAGCAGTTTTTAAACTAAGTGCCAGCAGTCTGGATCCACTTTGGTTTAGGTGGAGCCCATCCTTCCTGTATAGGCTCCCCCTATCCCAAAAGTTTCCCCAGTTCCTTATAAATCTAAACCCCTCCTCCCTACACTATCGTCTCATTCATGCATTGAGGCTCTGAAGCTCTGCCTGCCTACCTGGCCCTGTGCGTGGAACTGGAAGCATTTCTGAGAACACCACCATAGAGGTCCTGGATTTCAGTCTCTTTCCTAGCAGCCTAAATTTGGCCTCCAGGACGTCTCTCCTACCCTTCCCTATGTCATTGGTACCTACATGTACCATGACCACCGGCTCCTCCCCAGCATTACACATAAGTCTATCTAGATGCCTCGAGAGATCTGCAACCTTCACACCAGGCAGGCAAGTCACCATACGGTTCTCCCGGTCATCACAAACCCAGCTGTCTACGAGGGTAAGCCAGAAAGTATCCACAATGTATTTATTAAAATTAACACAACAGCAATACAGAACTCATAAGTGTATCATTTTTCAACATCGTTCCCCTGCTTTTCAATACACTTGGTCCAGCGTCGCACAAGATTTTGTATGCCTTCAGAAAAAAATGTTTTCGGCCGGGCAGCAAGCCATGTATGCACCGCCTCCTTCAAATCACGGTCGCTGGCAAAACAACGGTCTCTTAAAGCAGCTTTGAGGGGTCTCTCTGACGTTTGCTCTCCGGCTCATAGTGGTGGATCCACGTTTCATCACCAGTGACAATGCGACTCAAAAAAGCATCACCTTCCTCATGATACCGGTTCAAAAGGCGGTTACAGATGTCCAGACGGTTACGTCTGTGCTGTTCCGTGAGTTGTTTGGGAACCCACCTTGCACAAACTTTACTGAAGTGAAGGTTTGTGGTGGATGATTTCATAGGCAGAACCGTGACTAATCTGCAGTTAGTTTGCCACTGCATCGACAATCACCCTCTTGTTTTCGAGAATCAGTGCACGGACTTGTTCAATGTTCCTTTCAGTAGTCGATGTGGATGGGCGCCCTGATCGTTATTCGCCAGTGACACTTGTTCAGCCATTTTTGAACATGTTAATCCATTCATACACGCTTCGCTGCGGCAACGCACTGTCACCGTACTGTGCTGATAATCTTCGATGAATTTCAGCACCTTCAGCCCACAAAAATCGAATCACTGCACGCTGCTCTTCTTTGGTGCATGTGGTAAGTGGAGCGGCCATGTTGACCCCACTAGTGGTGAAAGATATCTGAACAGTCAAGGCCAAATATGTCACTACAATATAGGGAGGTTCCGTGCTTACGGTTGCGTGCGAATTCAGCAGTTGGGCCAATCGCAAAAAAAAGATACAAACACTTTGCGGATACTTTTTGACTTACCCTTGTACATTTCTAATGATCAAATCTCCCATTACTAACACCTGCCTTTTCCTAATGACTGGAGTTCCCTCCCCCGGAGAGGTAACCTCAGTGTGAGAGGATACCCCAACATCTGGAAGGAGAGTCCCAACTATGGGAAGGTTTCCTTCTGCTCCCGTTGACTGCTCTCCTTCCCTGAGCCTTTCATCCTCCTTAACAGTGCAGGGGCTGTCTGACCGGAGGTGGGACAATTCTACAGTGTCCCGGAAAGCCTCATCAACATACCTCTCTGCCTCCTTCAGCTCCTCCAGTTCAGCCACCCTGGACTCCAAAACCTGTACGCGGTCTCTGAGTGCCAGGAGCTCCTTGCACTGAATGCACACATACGCCACCCGCCCATAGGGCAGGTAATCATACATACTACACTGAGTGCAATAAACAGGATAGCCCCCACTCTGCTGCTGGGCTTCTGCCTGCATTCTCTCCTACAGCTACCTAGGTTATTGATAGGGTTTTTTAGTTATATCAGGAAGTTTTGATTCTAGTTTAGTTTAAAGGTTTTAAAGAATGGCAAGTGTACCTCGGCCCCTTCCCACTCCCCTTCCAAACTCCCTCTCAAAACTCCCTGTTTGCTGCCCCTGGTCGCTGACTCTCTGCTTTATAAAGCCCTGGCCTTCCTGATAGCCCCGCCCCCTGACTAAGGCTCAGCTAATGAACAGAGGCTTTTAGATTTCAAACCTTTAGAAGCTCATAGCTTCCAACTGCCAGCCACAGCACACGCTCCTTCAAACAAACAAACAAACAAACAAACAAACAAACAAACAAACAAACAAACACAAGCTCAGCACACAGCAAGTAACCCCCCAAACACACACTACAGATAGCCACTTACCTCAAGGGTCCTGTATTTGCTTCTCCTTTACCTGGAGAACTCCCTTTCAAAACTCTCTGTTTGCTGCCCCTGTTAGCACCATTGACAAACCCTGGAGACAGGCAGAGACCCCCTAAGAGTGAGAGACAAGGATGGGAAGCCTGACAATCCCCATCACAGGATGACTCTGGAGAACATAGATTAACACCTCCTAAGGGTGGATGATGGCAGCATGACTCTGCAATATCCATAGACCCCAATGAGAATGTACATGTATAAGAAGGGAAGCTCTTGCCATGGGACTATGGGTTCCGTCCTGCAAGCCAAGCCTCAGAGGAACCACGACACCTCACTCAGCCTTGCCTGGCCAGTAAGACTGACTTGAGCCACCATGGACTGGTAACCATCTGCAGGACTTGTGTGTGTGTGTGTGTGTGTGTTTGTCTTTATAAAGCATATGCTAACTGCTTCTCTACTGTATTCTCAATAAACAGAGTGTATTGCCTTTTCCCCTGAAAAAGTTCCTGTGTGCTTCTTATAAGCATAATGTGGACGCAAACCACATAAAGCTTGAAAGTTTGGTCAAAGGACTGGGGCCTATACATGGTGCATGCAATGTCAGAAGCGAGCATTCCTGAAGACAAAGAAATTGCAAGGCTTGCAAAAAGAGAAAGTGTACTAACAGATGTAACCACTTAAGTGCATATGGTTCTGGTTTTCTGCTGAATTCCATTATATGCTCATGGGAGTTAAAAATTTATATAAACCCTGAAGCTTTCTTTGTCTGCTGAGCCATGTAACATCAGAGGCTAGACCTCTGTTTGTGCATTGCTCCCTATGATCATAGAAATAAATAGTTTTCTGCCTGACCTGAAATGAGAAATCAGACTGCGTGTTTATTCCGCAACAATTCTGGTGCTGTGACTCAGATCCACACATCACACTTCGGCTAAGAGGACCACAGGCTTTTCCCCCACCGAACCCCAGGCGCCACACAGAAAGGTAAGGGACCTTTTAAATCCCTATTTGGGGGTCGGCGGAGAATTGCCTGTAGGCTCACGGTCGGGCGGGAGTGCTGGATCCGAACCTTGTGAAACTCAGGTCAGTCCAGAACCGAAAAGCCGGCAAAAGGTAATTCTGTTTGAAATTTTCTAGAGTAAGAACGTTCTCATGATTACTGAATAAGGAGAGTCTGGTTTATATGTCCGGTTGTTAAGTGTGTGAATGTGCCTTGACGAATGTATGATCTCTGAGAACTGAGCATTGAGTCTTGCCACCTTCCTGGCTTAGACTCCTGGGGCATCCGTCAGCCACCCTGGCTGCCCGCTGCGAAGGAGTGACCAGCTCTAGCAGTTAAAGTCTCGGATGGTATGAGTTCTCAGTGGTGACTGACGCCATTTACCCCTCCCTGTCTCTAGTTCCTGCATGAGCCGCTATAGATCCGTTGCCTGACAAAGTCTGACCTCGACCAAATGGCGGGGTCGTGACCAGGGCTCCTGTGACTTTAGCGGACTCCTCTTGTGTGTTGTCTTTCTCCCCTACCTGTATCCCGCTAATTAAGCTTACCGTTATCTGGTCAGGATCACCTCGGCGACAGAAATCGCGGGCTGATGCCTGAGCGGTGCAGATTCCTTTAATTTTACCTGTGTATCCCTGTGTGTTTGAAAAAAATGGGTACCGGACAGTCAAAGGAGATCCCAGCCCGCCCCCAAGGGAACTCCAGCATACTATATGTATGTGCATTACTCTCTAAAAACTTGTCAGTTTCTAGACAAATGGAATTTTTATACCCGGGATGATCTGTCTAAACAGTTTCCTATTGAAGGTAGCTTTGATTTAAATAAAATAGTGCACTTAAGGGGTGCCTTGGAATCCAGAGGATCTAAGGTCCCCCAGGTTCAATGGGATGCCTTTTTTAGCTGGTATGAGGAGGCATCCAAGAGAAAAACTGAGTCTCAAACCAGAAGTTTAAAAGACTCGCAGGAAAAACTTAAATTACAATTCAAGGAAATGCAAGAAAAATTGGCTGCTCCTCTAAATTCTACCCCTAGCCCTTTGTACCCAGTTATTAAGGCGGAACCCCGACCAAACGAATCCTCAGAGGATATTTTAGAATCCAGATTGCATCCAGTGCTTGCCAATCCCCCGCCTTATAACGGTCACGTGGAACCAGATTCCACTAACAGCCCCGAACGAGGTGGGGCTTCAGCCCCTTCTACAGACCATCAAAATAATTCAGGACAGGGGTATTTCCCTTCCCCTGGCGTTGGCATGATCTCCTCCCTATTTCAAAGATCCCCATACGCCCTTAGGAGTTTGGGACTAGGAAACGATGTCCAGCAATACCCCTTAAGACAAATGCCCGGTATTAACCCCACCAATAATAATATCATCACCGTTCATGCACCATGGACCCCGGGCGACCTATACAATCTTGTGCAAAAATTTCCAAAAATTCGTGAAGATCCAGTCAAATTTAAGGAAGAATTAAAGACCGTGATCAGCTGCTATAACCCCACCTGGGCAGACCTAAACCAACTTTTAAAATCCGTACTGTCCCGCGAAACCCTGAACCGCCTATTTACATCCTCCCAATGACCAACTGATGAACCTGACACCCAAGCCAGACTAGATAGACATCGCACAAACCTGGTAAAGGCAGTGCTAGACATATGTCCAAGAAAGGCCGACTGGACTAAAATTTATGCTTGTAAGCAAAATAAGGATGAAACCCCTGCAGACTATTTGGAAAGGTTAAAGCAAGTCTTTGAGAGACATGCAGGAATGGACGACCCTGTAACAAATGCTCAACAGGCCATTGCCGCCACGTTCGTGCAAGGGTTAGACCCTAAAATTTCTGAAAGCATTCAAACTGTTGTTCTAGGCTGGGAGGTCAAGTCCCTAGAGGATGCTCTAGGGGCAGCCCAACACTTCTATGCCAAAAATAAAAAAACAAAGGATCGGAAAGAGACTAAACTTATGACCCTCCAAATCCAGCAGCTTCAGGGAGGTCCATCAAAAGGGAGGGGAAGAGGTAGGGGACGAGGCTGCCCCGGATCCTGGGGATCCTCGTGCCCCCTCCCCCGGTAATAATCATGGTAGGGGTCGCTTAGGGAACCCTACGAGACCCCCTTCAGGCAGTGAGTGCCACTATTGCAAACAGCTGGGACATTGGAAGTCCGAATGCCCATACCGGCAGCGACGACGGCCTGAAGGCCCTACTACTGATCCGACCTCCTACAGACCTTTTGGGCCCCCTGAATGTTTTTCCCCAAAATAGGACAGCCTGAGGGATAGTGACCTCATCGCACCTCTTGTACCTTTTGACCAGGACGGTCCCTACGTTCAATGTTCTGTTACTGGAAAACTGATTTCTTGCTTAGTAGATACAGGCGCTTCTCTCTCTACTTTACGTGCCCCTGATTTCTCTACTGTCCCACTGTCTTCAGAGGTTGTAAAGCCATTGGTATTGGCAGCCCATTCCGCATCCTGTCACTCCTCTTTAAATGTATCTATAGGGCCCATCTCTGAACAATATGCCTTTTCTCTTAAGTCCAACTACACCTGTTAATCTATTTGGGAAAGATTTGCTTTGTAAATTAGGATGCACAATCTATTGTTCTCCGGATGGCATATTCTTGGACGTTCCCGCACAGCATGAAAGTGAGTTTTTAGCTCTGCTACAAGACCAAGGTAAGGACTTTCAGACTGACCTGTCTTTTTCTATTATGCAACAGGAAATTCTTAACCAAGTGCCCTCTCAGCTTTGGTCTTCCCATACAAACAAGGTCGGTCATATGCTCAGTGCTGAGCCTGTGTGTATTACCCTGAATCCATCCAAACCCCTTCCCTGTGTTCCCCAGTACCCTATTTCTAGAGAAGCAGCAGAAGGAATCCGCCCTGTCATTGAGTCACTTTTGGAGCAGGGCATTATCGTACCCACCTGAAGCCCATGTAATACTCCAATTTTGCCTGTTAAAAAACCTGGGACAAATACCTATCGCTTTGTCCAAGATCTTAGAGCTGTTAATGCTGCTGTTTTGCCCACCTTTCCAGTCTTCCCTAACCCGGCTACTATTTTGTCTTGTATCCCTGTCACTGCCACCCATTTTACAGTTGTACATCTGTGTTCTGCTTTTTCTCTATCCCAATTGATCCAGATAGTCAGTTTCTGTTTGCCTTCACCTATCAAAATCTTCAGTACACTTGGACCAGATTGCCCCAAGGCTATACTGAATCCCTACTTTATTTTCTCAAATCCTTAGAGGGACCTAGAGTCTGTTACCTTTCCAGGTGGTTCAACCCTAGTGCAGTATGTAGATGACCTTTTGCTCGCCTCCCCTAACCTCGAGGCTTGTAAACAGGATTCTCTTGTTCTCTTGACTGCACTAGCTCATAAGGGTCACAAGGCTTCTAAGGACAAACTCCAACTTTGCCTCCCCAAGGTTACGTACTTGGGCCATGAGATCTCCGCTGGCCAATGCCATCTTTCTCGTAATCGGATTCAGGCCATCTTACAGGTTCCCCGTCCCCTTACCCGCAAACAGATGCGTGGATTTCTAGGTATGACAGGCTTCTGCCAACAGTGGATTTTAGCGTATGCTTCCCTTGCAAAACCCCTCCAGAATCTGACTCTTGAGTCTACTCCTGAGCCCCTTCCGTGGACCTCAGAAAGTAAGGCCACTTTCACTGCTCTAAAGCAGGCACTTTCCCAAGCCCCAGCTTTGGGTCTTCCCGATTACTGTAAGCCCTTTACGCTTTATTGCCATGAAAAGGATGGATTTGCTCTTGGTGTCCTGACCCAATCGCATGGGGATAGGCACCACCGTGTGGCTTATTATAGTTCTGCATTAGACCCTGTGGCAGCCGGCTTGCCCCCCTTGCTTGCGAGCAGTTGCCGCTGCTGCCTTACTGGTTGAGAAAACCGATACTTTAGTCCTGGGTCACCCACTTACTGTTGCTGTTCCTCACTCTGTCACTGCCCTTCTGTTAAAAGGTAAGACCCAGCATATTTCCTCATCTCGATTGACTAAGTATGAAAAACAACTTTTGTCTGCAGAAACGTTACCCTTACCCGTTGCCCTGTTCTAAACCCTGCTTCTTTGCTCCCGTCTCCTCCTGATGGAGACCCACACGACTGTCTTGCCCTGACTGATGAGCTTCTGTCACCTCACCTGATCTTCAAGACATCCCACTTCAGAACCCTGATGTCGTTTTCTTTGTCAATGGGTCCTGTCTTAGAGATTCCAAGGGCCAGCTAGCTGCAGGATATGCGGTTTGCTCCCCGCATGAGGTTATGGAAGCCTTTTTCCTACCAGGAGTTTCATCTGCCCAGGTTTCCGAGCTTATTGCATTAACCCATGCCTGTATTTTAGCTGAGGGATTGTCTGCCAACATTTATACTGATTCCCGATATGCTTTTGGCGTTGTCCATGATTTTGGACAGCTGTGGAAGCAACGTGACTTTCTTACTTCCGCTGGTTCCCCTATTCACAATGGTTGCTATGTAGATGCACTCTTGCATGCTCTCCTGTTACCGTTCCACCCCTGGCATCTCCTGGGGTGACTGCCGTTCCACCAGATCCCCCTCAGTAGCGGCTTGGATAGTCCAGGTCTGTCAGGAAGGGGTAGGGAGACCTGGGCCCACCCTCTCTCCAGGTCTCAGTCCAGGACCCTAAGGATAGGAAGCCTACCTTCCTGTCCGGCCAGTGGGAGTGCTGCAACGCACGGGCCCGCGGGCTCCGTACTTGCCCTGTCCTGGACTGCTTCCTACCCCACCTTCGGCAGGGGCTGTGGGCCACCTCCGGGTCTGCCTGCAGCCTGGGATGACCCTTCGCTCGGCTCCCCCCCGTAGCCAAGGACTCCCACTCCCTTGCGAGCCTCTATCGCTGTCGGCTCCTTCCTGCCTGTCTCCGGTCTCTCCGCACCTCCTCCCCCTTACCTCCTTCCGCTGGGCCTTTTCAAATGTGGTGCCTTCCTCCCCAGACTCCGGCGCCTGCGCTCTTCCTCCCCCCGGCTCCCGGCAGTCGAGCGCTACCGCGCAGGCGCTTGCGGCCGCGGCAGAACACTCTTGGCATTGCCGGGAGTTTGCCGTGACCGCCGGGAGGCGCGCCACGTTAGTGCGGGGTGCGGGGCCTTCCCCGTTAGCCCCTGCAACCCCGTCACATCTCCTTTTACCCTCTTCTCTGGCTATTATCAAGTGTCAGGCACACTTGGTTCCTTCCGATGAGGTTACCCGTGGAAATGCCTTTGCTGATCAATCAGCGAGGAATGCGGCCCTTTCTGGCCCTCAGGCTCCTGAACATGTTCTTGTTTGCCCTTCTGTAGCTCAGTCACCTCCGGCATCCCTTACAGAGATGGCTGAGTTACAAGACCACGCACCTGAGATCGAAAAAGCTAATTGGCTGCGTTGGGGTTGCCTATTGCACCCCAACTCGCTTTGGCGCTCCCCGGACGGCCACCTGGTTGCGCCTCAGGCCCTCCTACCCTACCTTGCTCGTGTGACCCACTCGGTGGTCCACACTAGCAAAGGGGGGATGATTGCAGCAGTACAACAAGATTGGTTCGCCCCAAATTTTTCTGCTATGGCGACACAGTACTGCAGCACTTGTTCTATCTGCTTAGCCCATATCATCGGACAGAGAGTCAAAACTAAAGCTGCAGCACACCCACCACCGTGGGGACCCTTTGTAAATTTACAGATGGATTTTGTACAAATGCCTAAATCCTGTGGTTACGAGTATATTCTTGTGTAACCCTTCTGCCGGGTAGGCCTGGCAGCAACCAGGGCCGGGTTCAATATCTAGGGGTCCATCTCACACAGAACTGGCTCGAGCCCCCACCCAGTAGCCTGGGAAATTCACACACCCATGGGCGCCTCTGAGAGGCAATGCTTCCCCACTTGCAAGCACAGAGTCTGAGTGTAGAAAAGAAACATTTAATGAAACAGAGAGAGAAGTCACATGGCATTAACTTGGGAAAATACCACAAACAGAGTTCATAGCCCAAACCATGAGCAAAGTCCAACACCCCAAGAGTCTCTGGAGTCCAGCAGCCCAAAATTTCCCAGAGTCTGACACCCCAAAAGTCTCTGTCCCTGGTCAGTGCCGCCCAGAGTTCAAAAGTTCACCTGAAGGGTTCTGCCTCTCAACCTGGGTTGACTGGGGGGCAGGGGGGTTGATAGGGGCACCTTACATGGTTCAAGGCCGATGGCGCCACCTCTCCGTACGATTCTGCTGCAGCCTTTACCACGAGCCACTCCGCCATGCTCCAACAGCTGTCTTGTTCCACTCCACTGGCCGCCCGCCGGTCATTCCCACCAGCCGCTCTGCTGGCTGCAATGGGTCTGGCTCCTGGCCAAACCAGTGATTTCAGCTCTTAGTGATTTCAACTCTTTAGCCATCACCTAGACTGGCAAAAGATTCCAGCTTCCACTGGACTAGCAAAAAGACTCCTCATGGAGTCTACTTCAGGTCTGTCCTTAAAACAAAAAGGAGGGGGAAAGAGGCAGGTTGGGCCAGTCTTACAGCTCACACCTGGCAGGGATGAAGCAGGATGACTCAAGCCCTTTAGCCCTTCCCCCCCCCCCCAACTCTGTTCACTCAACTCCGGAAGGGGGGAGGCTTGTTCCTCGGAGACCTCTTACAGTAATGGTGTCTCTCCTGCAAGCACTGGTGTCATGTTTTACAGTTCCCACATTTAGGGGTAGCATGATTTGTGACCCCCACAACAGCCCCAAATTATTTACAATACACCACATTCCATTCCAACACTGATCCTCCATCAGCCCTGGCTGAGTTGGATTTACATAACCACACCTCGGATTCCTTCCCCCCCCTCCTGGCATGAGCTGTATTTACATATCAACAGTTAACAGTTAATTATCTTGCAGAGCTAAACAATTGGAGTGAGCACACCCACCCCCAGGGCAGCTCCCTCCTTTTAGCTGGCTGATAAAAAGCAGTAGGTCAGCCCCTGCTTACACTTGTAATCATTGATATGTTTTCAGGATGGGTAGAAGCCTACCCTTGTAAACATGCAGATGCCACTATGGTCGCTAAGAAACTCCTCAGGGAATTAATTCCCCGGTTCGGAGTACCTCTCTCTTTAGACAGTGACTGGGGAACTCATTTTACGGGACAAGTGGTTCAAAGGGTTTGTGCTGCCCTAGGGATCCAACAGCATTTACATTGTGCATACCATCCACAGTCCAGTGGAGCGGTTGAAAGAAAAAATTCTGATTTAAAGACCAAACTGGCTAAAATCTGCGAGGACACTGGCCTTAAGTGGCCAGACGCATTGCCTTTGGCCTTGATGTATATTAGGAGTACGGGGAATAGGAAGCATGGACTATCCCCACATGAAATTTTAACTGGTAGACCCATGAGGTTATTACACACTCCACCTAGAGCACCACACCAGTTTGACTTACATATAGCTGACGATGTTATGTTAAATTACTGTAAGGCTTTAATGAAACGTGTAAGGTCTATCCACGCACAGGTAAAGGAAGCTCTTCCGGAACCTGCCTCAGAACCATGCCACTCTCTGGAACCAGGAGACTGGGTCTACATCAAGGTACACCAACGAAAAAACGCACTCCAACCTCGATGGAAAGGACCCTACCAAATTCTTTTAACCACTCATACCACTGTAAAATGTAAAGGACTTTTAAGCTGGACACACGTGTCACATTGCAAAAGGTCCCTCCTCCAGCGGACCGGAACCCTCCAGTGATGAACACCCAGCTATGGGCTAAAAAATAGAGTCTCAGATACATAACTTCACGTGCAGACCAGACTGTATAATGAATCTTCAATTCCCTGAAACATCATTGTTTGTTAATATTAATGTCCACTTTTTGTAAATACTTAATGTGAGATTTTGTAATTGGATTTATGTTATATGGCGCTATTAATGTGTAAGAATTGTTATATTGTAGGGCCTTGAAGAGAATGAATCATGAGGATCCTTGGGCAACTCTTGATAACTATTGGGATCTAGAAAAGCCACAGGGGGTATTATTCTTTTGTATAATTGTAATCAGTGTTCTTTTGTTAATGCTCTGGTGGAAACCAACATTTTGGGAAAAAGAAATCCAGTGATTGTGCTAGTAACCTCTCCCTCACCTGAAGAGGATTTGTCACTCCAAAACACCATGAAATTTATTTTGTTTCTGTCTTGCTTAGCAATTTTAGACTTGGCTTTTACTGACAACATCTTCTTGAACTATGTAAACCTACTCGGACAAGACTTAAATGTTTCTCACTGTTGGATTTGTAGTCACACTCCCATACATTCTAAGGGAGGAATACCCATGATACCAGTACCCTTAAATGCCTCCCAATTAAACACCTCAGCTAGTTTTAAAGGAAACGGAACCTGGCAGGACATACGACTTAATGGTTCTGATTATGTACAGTTGGCCCATCCCATTTCAGGACAGTATTGTTGGGCTAGTGATGGTTCGAGTACGGGCATAAGTAAAATTGTGGGTGTAAGTGAATGTAACAATATGACTTTCACGATACATGGGACAGAGTTTTCTAACGGTACCATTGTTCCCAGAAATCAGTATGGTCCTTCTGAGGCAGGCATTCATGGGTATTATGAATATTCACTATTTTTGAGCTACATTGGTCTGTCAGGAACCACTACATTAGCTGATCACTATTTTGTTTGTGGCTATAAAGCCTATAAATACCTTCCCCTAGGATGGAAAGGGATCTGTTATATAGGCATGATTTATCCAGCTATAATGGTCAGGCAACAATTACCCAAAGGAAAAATACGTAATTACAGAGAAATTTCTGACTGGAACAGATTTTGGAGCATTGTTGTTCCTCCCTATGGAATTGGATTGGCCATAAAGGAGATTAGACTTGTTTCCACTACTCTGGAGAAAGTGGCTAACTCCACAGCCCTAGGTATGAGTGACATAAACACTGAATTGCAAGCCATACGCCAAGTAACACTGCAAAATTGAATGGCATTAGATTCTGTGCTGGCCAGCAAAGGGGGGGTATGTGCCTTGATAGGGAAAGAGTGTTGTGTTTATATTCCTGATAAATCTCAAGATATCCTCGACCAAGTTGATCACATATGTAAAACTGTGGCTAGACTCCATGAAGAAGAAAATTGGTCACTATGGTCTTGGGCTGGTAATCTTTTTGGATCAGTAGGATCCACAATAATCCACGGGTTACTTATAGTATTCTGTGCTTTGCTTATGCTATATATTCTTTTCTTATTAATCAAATGCTGATTGCAATGTTTTGTTAAAGAAATGCGAACCGTGAAGTTAAGCCCAGAACAGAGACAAAAAGTTCAGGTCATGTATCTGAGTATGGACGAGTGTAAGAAGGAAAGAGAAAAAGAGATACAGAAGTTAATCATGATGGAAGAACAGGCCTAGAGGCAAGAGCAGACGACAAGACAGCATGGTCCATTCAGTGACTGATCTTCGGATGAAGAGTCAGGAGAAAGACGTCTGCGGCTTGTCTACTGCACTCTAGGACTGCATGGTATAGTGAGACCAAAGGTCTCAAAGGGGGGAATGTGGACGCAAACCACATAAAGCTTGACAGTTTGGTCAAAGGACTGGGGCCTATACGTGGTGCATGCTGCGTCAGAAGCGAGCATTCCTGAAGACAAAGAAATTGCAAGGCTTGCAAAAAGAGAAAGTGTACTAACAGATGTAACCACTTAAGTACATATGGTTCTGGTTTTCTGCTGAATTCCATTATATGCTCACGGGAGTTAAAAATGTATATAAACCCTGAAGCTTTCTTTGTCTGCTGAGCCGTGTAACATCAGAGGCTAGACCTCTGTTTCTGCATTGCTCCCTATGATCATAGAAATAAATAGTTTTCTGCCTGACCTGAAATGAGAAATCAGACTGCGTGTTTATTCCGCGACAATAACATACGCACCAACCAGACACTGCTTGGAAGGAGTGGTGATGGTCCCGCATCATGTCCTGCGGATCCTAGAGTGGTGGACGAGGACAGAATACGTCATGTCTGGCATCCCCTTCCATCCGCAACTGCATTCGAGGGAGCTAGTAGCCTATGCTTCAGACCATGGCTGTGGGGCCCACATAGGGACCCATTGGACCCAGGGAGAGTGGTCCATGGAAGAGAGATCACGCCAAATAAATATAAAGGAGCTCAGGGCGATCAGAAATGTGTGTGGGGTGTTTCTGTGTTTCTTCCTCACCTCAATGGCAGGGTGGTGCACGTCCTCACTGACAGTACCGCCACCATGTACTACATCAACAGGCAAGGGGGTGCCCAACCTCCAGAGATTTGCAGGGAAGCAATTTGATTCTGCAAGTTTTGTGCGCTTGACAGCATCGTGTTAGAGGCACGTCACCTTCTGCCGTTCAAAAGACAGTCGGGGATCGTCTCAGCAAAGAGTTCTCCTCTCACCACGAGTGGGATCTTCACCCAGAGGTGGCCACCTCCCTCTTCCGTGAGTGGGAATCTCCCCAAGTGGACCTCTTGAACAAAAGAGAATGCAAGATGCAGCAGATTCTGTTCCTGGTTCGGTCTCGAGAAGCATCTGGTAGGGAGCCTGTTCCTCTTTTAGTGTTTGGAGGGCCTCCTCTATGCCTCATCGCACCGGCATAGCCCCACCGGCACTGGTTCAGGACATTCATGTGCCTAGTATCCCGTGCGCCCAGGCAGCTGCCCCTTCAACCGGACTTGATGTCCCAGGACCATAGACACCTCCTGCACCCAAACCTCAGATAGCTACATCTGACCATGTGGTTCCTCTGTGGCTGAACCCCCAGGAGCAGGTGTGTTTGGACGAGGTTTAGAGAGTTCTTGAGAGTAGAAAACCCTCAATGCGCTCTACCTATGTAGCAAAGTGGACATGTTTTTCTGCATGGGCGCAGCAGCATCAGGTCATCCTGTCCAAAGTTTCCTTTCAGGATATCCTGAACTATCTTCCTCCACCTGAAACAGCAAGGGCTAGTTCCATTAGAGTCAGCCTAGTGGTCATTGCTGCGTTTCATCCACCCTTCCAAGGCCGCTCAGTCTGCTGGCATGACATCATGTCCTGGTTCCTGAAGGGTCTGGAGAGGGACAGATTTACAATAAAACATACTGTGCCCTGGCATGGGGGCCCCCAGGGCCAGGCAGTCCAATATTGGGTCTGGCACCCCCCTCCCATGCAGGGGCAGCCACTCTGCGAGGGGGGGGCAGTCCCTCTGCAGAGAGGGCTGTGAGGAGAGCAGAGAGGCTCACCTGCAGCCTCAGGAGAGCCGGCAGGAGGTGGCGAGCAGCGTGAACACAGGCTGGAAGGCTTTAAAGGAGCGTGGGGTAGCCACATAGCTAGCCGGAGAAAAACAGCCACCAGCTGCTGAGTGGGGGCTGCCTGCAGGGGTGGGGAGGGCGGCCAGCCGCGGCTGCCCGTGGCATGCGGCCAGGGGGCAGGGGATGGAGAGCCCGCAAGCTGCACAGCCGGCAGGAAAGCGCTGCACTTTGAAGTGGGAAAGCGGTGCTTCTCTCCAGCAGCTGGCTGTGTGGCTGCGCTGCCCCTTCCCCCTGAGTCCTCCAGCCCCTGTAATGTTGCCTTGCTGTTGGCTGCCACCTGGGGAGGGGCGGCTGCCCGCGGCCAGCGGTGGAGAGCGGCCGGGGTTGGAGAGCCCGGGCCGGGGGGGCGGTGCTCAGGTGGCTGATGGAACTGTGCCCCCCTCACCTTCAGGTGGATCACATGTGAGTCTCAGCCCACTTCTCCGAGCCAGCCAACGCAGGTCGACTGGGATGGCTGAAGCTGTCCTCTGCAGCCATGGAGATCTTCATATCTCCTCTGTCAGTCTTCTTCTCCAGCCCCACCATGGCGGCTCTGCTCTTGTGCGGGGCCCCCAGCTCCACCCCTTCCACCCAAGACCCCACCCTTCTGGAGGCCCAGATCTGCCCCCTCCACACCTTGCACAGGGGCCTGGCTATTCTGGCTATGTCTAGACTGCAGGCTTCTTTTGGAAGAAGGTTTTCTGGAAGAGATCTTCCAAAAAAGCTGTTTTCAAAAGAGAGCATCTACACAACAAAAGCGCAACGAAAAAGTGATGTGCTTTTTCGAAAGATAGCACCTACATTGATTGGACACTATCTCACATTTAAGCTGTGATTACTGTGGATAGAGTGGCCACCAGGGCACCTGTGCTTTTTCCTGGGGGCCTCTTCTTTTGAAAAAACACTCTCTTCCATGTCCACACATGCCTTTTTCCGAAAAAGGCTTCTTCCTCGTAGAAAGAGGTTTACTGCTGTCGGAAAAACCCCTCCGTTCTTTTGACTGTCTGTTGAAAGAACTCATTAGCAGTGTGGATGTAAGTGTAGTTTTTCTGCAAAAATGGCCATTTTTCCGGAAAAACTCTGCAGTGTAGACATACCCTCTGTCAGCAGCCCTGCCTGAACCCTTAGTTCCTGTGCGTGTGGCCCGCACCCAGGTCTGGACCTGCGCCTAGGAGAGACAGGGACTGGCTTTCAGCACCCCACTATTACAAGCGTTCTAGAGCCACTGGTGTTAACCTAATTGGGCAATGAGTGATCCAGACCACGGCTCACCCGTAGATACAGCCCTGCTCTTTTAGACATTTTTAAACTGCCTAAAAATCAAGGTCAGTTTTTTAGCAATAATGAAGTGATACTATGAGTCTGGCAGTCAAAAACGTGAACAAATGAAGGTTAGGGGAAAAGGTGAAGCTAAGCAAAAAGACAGGTTGTCATGGGTGAGGAAAGTGGACTCTGAAGTGGCAATGGAACTCCAAATTATTGGTAATTTTGTCAAAGTAAGGGAAGAAACCTACCCTGAAGACATTGCATTATGGCCAAAATCTATTTCATTGGATGTGATAGAATCTTTCTTAGTAAATAAACCAAAACCCATAGGTAATATGGAAAATTTGAGAAAAGAGTACGAGGCTGGAGGACGAAAGCAATTTCGAGGTCTTCATGAGCCCTATTTTCTGAGGATGAAGAAAAATGGGACCACAGAAAAGGACCATAGTAAAGGAAAACAAACCAAAGAAAAATCTCTCTGACCATAGTAAAGGAAAACAAACATTTGTCGACGGGCACTCTAATTGGAGAAATGTTGCAAGAGATATTGCTGATCATGAAACTTCCAAAGCTCATATTAATGACATGTGTAAGTTTGGTCAAAGAAGAATTGATTCTGCATTATTGGCTCAGTTTGACAAGGAGTGTTATTGGAGGAAATTCCTGAGATGTGTTGTTGCCACGGTGAAACTGCTGTTTTCTTTGGGACTACCTTTAAGAGGACACGACGAGTCATCAGTGTCAAATCGAAAAGGTCATTTTTTAACCTGCCTTCAATATCTTAGCGAATTTGACAATTTTCTCAATGAACATTTGAAAAATTACAAGTACTGTGGCTCAAGGAAGACCAACTTTTTAACGCACCAAACCTACAGTGAATTAATTACCATAATGGCAGAGCAGCTCAGAAACCAATTCACTGATGAAGTAAAGGATGCCAAGTACTATTCCATAATAGTCGATTCAACACCAGATGTGAGTCATGTAGCCCAATTAACATTAATTTTAAAATGTGACTGGCAATGGTGAAGTTGTAGAGTGATTTCTTTGTTTTGTCCCACTAAAATCCCACACTTCTGAAAGTCTAGAGACAAGAGTTTTGGAAATCTTTGCAAATTTAGTTCCAGCCATTCCTTAAATTGAATCTGCAATGCTGCAGCCACATCCTGTGAGGGAGCTACATATTTTTTGACTTTGTTTAAAACACGTATGCTTTTGGGGGGGGCGGTTTCCACACATCAGTGGAATATGCTACAATCACACTTGAAGCAGGCAAATAGAACACATTTGACCAGTCAAAAGAATTTGTGACACTGGGTGGTCTGCTCATGCAGATGCTGTTTTGGCTTTGAAAATGAGTGATGATGATATAAAGAGAACCTTATTAGACATAGCCACATCAAATTCTGAAAAACCACATGCAAAAACTGAAGCAAAATCCTTAGCAGAAAAGTTTGAAAAGTATGATTTTGCTGTTTTTACTGTTTTATGGAACCATTTACCGTCAGCAAATCACTGCAAAAAGTTGATAGAAATTTATTAAATGCTGCAAAATTGCTAGCATTAGTTACAAGTTTTGTCATGGAAGTTCAAAATGACTATAGGTCCGTGGAAGCAGAAAAGACGAGGCCCTTCCGCAAGTCCACACAGCTCTTTGTGGCCTACGCAGCAAGGGGACGGGGTCCCCCAATATCCTCTGAGGCTCTCAACATGGATTACCTCCTGTATCCATGCGTGCTATGAGTTGGCAGGGGCCCAGCTGCCAGCGTTGATCAGGGTTCATTCAACCAGAGCTCAAGCTTTGTCGCACGACTCTTTCGCGCATGTTCCAATCCAGGATATCAGTCAAGCAGCAACGTGGTCGCCAGTGCACACTTTCATGTCTCATTATGCCATCAGGCAGCAGGCTATGGAGGATGCTGCATTTGGCAGGGCTGTACTGCAGTCTGCATATCCTTTTAATGCCTACCCACCTCCACAGCCACTGCTTATAGTCACCTATGTTGAATGGACATGAGCAATCACTCGAAGAAGCTGTGTTCTTTGAGATGTGTTGCTCATGTCCATTCAACCTCCCACACTCCTCCTCTCTACCGGAGTTCCAGCAGGGAGGGGCTGGGGGGCGCCCTATATAGTGCGGCGTGCGTGCACCACTCCAGGGGGCGCTGGGACCCCAGCCCCTACGGGTACTGCTTAGGGGAAAAACTTCTGGTGCCGGTGCATATGGCAGGCACGCACACCTGTGTTGAATGGACATGAGCAACACAAATCAAAGAACACCAGTTACAGAACAGGTAACTGTCTTTTCCCAGATCTGTCAGTCTAGCCCTTTGGACCAGCACTAAAATTACTTATGCTCAAAATTGTATTTTGTATCCAGAATACTGTGATGCCTGCTGATGCTGCTACTGTGATGCTGCTAGAGTAGGAGTCAGTGCATAGGTGGGGATGAAGGGAGCAGCAATCTTTAATTGGGCCCCAGTTTTCCTCCAGACTTACCCCTAGTTTTGAGAGACAAACTCTACTTCCCTAGAGTTTGAACTGGAAAGCGAAGTTAGAGCTTTCAAGGGGGAAAAATCTCAGTAAAAAGAAGTCCTAAGAACAATAATAATTTGAGCAATCAGGATAACAGGTGGATGATGCAAGTCAGAGGTGCTTTGAAGATCTGCTGCCTATAGAAATATTTGGATTTAAAGAGTAAGATTCTATAGCTCTCTGAGAAGATGTGACTATCACATTGTCTAGGATCAACAGACACCCTTTTATCCACCCTGGGACTCTGCCAGGACAGCATAAGCCTGGCAGGAAGGAGAGGCCGGTGTCAAGAGTGGGGCAGTTTGAAAGTCTGAGTTGGGAAGGAACTTGCACTCATGGCAAACCCCACAGTAACACATTTTGTCTCCTTCTTTGGCTGTTGAACCTGGGGAATGAGAATGGGGTTGTTTGTAAGGAAGGCTCCCTTTTCCTGTACCTTCAAATGTTTCTCACATATTCTTTAAATAAGTTTCCGAATACTTTTTGAAATCTCTCTGGGTATGTCTACACTACAGTGCTATTTCAAATTAACTTAATTCGAAATAGTTAATTCCAATTAAGCTAATTCAAAATAACGCATCTATACACAAAAACTATTTCGAAATAGCATTTTGCTATTTCGAAATAGCACTTCCACACCGAGTGGACCCTGAACCGAAGTTGAGGATGGCCAGAACCAGTGCCGGCAGGGCATCAGGTTAGGACTTAGTGTGTGGGGCTGCTGCCTGCGGCTAACTGAGCTCCGTGCTTAAAGGGACCCTACCCCCACCCCGGACAGACAGTTCTCAGGGTTCCCCCCACTCTGCTTGTCTACTCGATGAGGACAGCAAAGCAGTCCTGTCTTGAGTGCCCTGAGTGCCCGCACTCGGGACACCACAGCACTTGGCCACATGGAGCCAGAGCTGCCCCTGGGCATGCCGGTGCATCCCGTGGGGTCGTTGCCATCATCCTGGCTGCACTTGCTGCAGGCTGCCATCCGGGGGGTCCATCGGGGGGCTGTAAGGATCCAGGAGGCCCTGAGGGAGAGCATCCACCCCGAGAAGCTCTCAGAGCCTCCCGGTCCTCCCACCGGGCTCGTGCCCCCATTCCTCCTCACGTCCTTCCACTTACCCTCCCTAGCCCCCTTCCTGATGTCAAATAAAAGACACATATGTTCAAAAATAGAAACTGGGTTTATTGAACAAAACTGGGGTGAACTCTGGGGAGACTGGGAAAAGGAGGTGGGAGAGGGGTGGGGGAAACCTGAGAGGAGGGAGCTGGAAGGGGGAAGCAAGGGGAAGAAGGGGGAGGGGAAGCTCAGGGCTCAGGGTTGGGGGTCTCGCCGGACCAACCTGACTTTCATGCTAACCTGCTCCTGGGTTCACATGTGGCCTTTGGTGGCCAGGCTGGCAGCTATCCTGCCATAGACGGCCGCATTCCTCCATCTAGTGCGGAGATCATGGAAGTTGGGGGCATCCCCCCCAAACCTGAATAAGGTCCATGATCTCCACCCTGGACCAGGAAGGCACCCGCCTTCTCCAGCCCCTGTCAGGCTCCTGGGAGCTGGCAGACTGCTCCTGGGGAGCAGTGGAGGCTGGCTGCCAGTGGCTTGCTGGCTCATGTTTTGGGGCCACTGGGTCAGGGGCCCCGGTGGCCACTGCTGGCTCTGGGCTGGCATTTCGAATTTGGCATTACTCCTCGTGAGAATGAGGTTTACCAAATTTGAAATAGGCTCCACTATTTCGAATTTATTTCGAAATAGTAGTTTGCCTGTGTAGATGCTATTAAAGTTAATTCAAAATAACTGCTGTTATTTCGAATTAACTTTGTAGTGTAGACATACCCTCTGGTTTCCAATAACCTGTTGGAATTTCTTTCATTATCTCCATCATGCACAAATGGATTTGTTTTTGAAGAGGTGTTTGCTGGAGATACAGATTGGCTTGTTATGGTAACACTGTGTTTATGAATATACAGTGTACAGTTGTTGTCAGGTGGTTCATGAGTTTGTTATTGTAGGGTTCCTCTTGAATTTTGTACTCTAGATTGTTGTTGCAAGTTTGTGAAGGCTCCTCATAGCAGGACTGAATCTACTGATTCTCTTCCTCCTTTTTTGGATTCTCTCTACTTCCCTGCTCTTCATCTGCAGATTGGTAGTATCAGCTAATGAAGAGTACATCCCTCCCCTCCGCCCAGTTTGATTATACCCTTCTGGAGTCACACATTTCTCTGTCCCTACCATCTCACTAGAACCTGAATCAAAACTCCAGATCCTAGTGTACTGATACCTGCTACAATTCATCAGCAAGTATAGAACCTGTGATGGTCCTCAGTGAAATCACAAACCACTGCTACTTGAGCTGACAGAGCACCAGGCGGTTGAGGGAGGCACAATCACAGGCACTTGATGTATTATGTTAATAGCACCAAATTTTAAACCAAAGGTGGGGAACAACAGGCTTGGGGCTTGTTTTGTGCCTTTGCGTGACTTACCCTTGGTGAATCCATGTTGACTATTCCTGATCACTTTCCCCTCTTCCAAGTGCTTCAAAATGGATTCCTTGAAGATCTCCTCCATCATTTTTCCGGGGACTGAGGTAAGGCTGACTGGTCTGTAGTTCCCTGGATTGTCCTTCTTCCCTTTTTAAAGATGGGCACTACATTTGCCTTTTTCCAATCATCCGGGATCTCTCGATCTCCACGAGTTTTCAAAGATAACGGCCAAGGCTCCGCAATGACATTTGCCATCTCCTCAGTACCTCGGATGGATTAAATCCGGGCCCATGGATTTGTGTATGTTTAGCTTTTCTAAATAGTTCCTAACTTGTTCTTTCCCCACCAAGGGCTGTCCACCTTCTTCCCATACTGCGTTGCCTAGTGCATTAGTCTGGGAGCTGACCTTGTCCGTGAAGACAGAGGCAAAGAAAGCATTGAGTACCTCAGCTTTTCCCACATCATCTGTCACTAGGTTACCTCCCTCATCCAGTAGGGGCCCCACACCCTCTCTGATCGCCCTCTTATTGCTAACATGCCTGTAGAAACCTTTCTTGTTATCCTTCATGTCCCTTGCTAGCTGCAATTCTAACTGCGCTTTTGCCTTCCTGATAACTCCCCTGCATTCTCGAGCAATATATTTATACTCCTCCCTAGTCATCTGTCCAAGTTTCCACTTCTTGTAAGCTTCCTTTTTGTGCTTAAGCTCACCAAGGATTTCCCCGGTAAGCCAATCTGGTCGCCTACCATATTTGCTTTTCTTGCTGTGCATCGGGATGGTTTCTTCCTGTGTCTTTAATAAGGCTTCTTTAAAATACTGTCAGCTCTCCTGGACTCCTTTCCCCTTCATGTTGGCATCCCAGGGAATCCTGCCCATCAGTTCTCTGAGAGAGTCAAAATCTGCTTTTCTGAAGTCCAGGGTGTGTATTTTGCTATTCTCCTTTCTTCCTTTGGTCAGGATCCTGAAATCGACCATCTCATGATCACTGCTTCCCAGGTTGCCACACACAGCTACTTCCCCTACTAGTTCCTCCCTCTTTGTGAGTAGCAGGTCAAGCTGCGCATGGCCCCAGTCAGTTCCTTCAGTACTTGTACCAGGAAGTTATCCCCAACATTCTTCAAAAACTTCCTGGATTGTCTGTATTGCTCTATTGGTCTCCCCACAGATGTCAGGGTGACTGAAGTCCCCCCGTGAGAACCAGGGCCTGTGATCTGGAAGCTTCTGTTTGTTGTCTGAAGAAAGCCTCGTCTACCTCATCCACCTGATCCGGTGGTCTATAGCAGACACCAACCACAACATCACCCCTGTTGCTTCCACCTCTAAACTTAACCCATAGACTCTCAACAGGCTTTTCTCCCTTTATATACTGGAGCTCCGAGCAGTCATACTGCTCTCTTACATCAAATGCAACTCCTCCTCCTCTCTTCCCCCGCCTGTTCTTCCTGAACAGTTTATACCCGTGGTCACCAACAGGTCGATCGCGAGGCCTCGACCAGTCGATCACGAGGCGTCCGGGCCCTCCCCCCCATTTCCCCCCAACCCCCGAGAAGCCCCACTACCTACCTCCAGCGAAAATGGAGGTAGTGCCGGTTTCCCGCGGGTGGACAGAAGTCCCGCAGCTTAGCGCCACTTCCGGGGGTCGGAAGTGAGCTGGCTGCTCTGCCGGGCGCGCTGCGGGAGGGGGCGTCAGCCCCGGAGGAGGAGCAGGGCGACTTCCCTGCACCAGTGCAGGAGGGGTGAGTCGGCCCCGGGGCAGGCGCACGTGGGGTTTCCCTGAGCCGCGGGGGCACGGGGGGTGTTTCGGCCCCGGGGCAGGTGCGTGCGGGGTTTCCCTGAGCCGCGGGGGCACGGGGGGTGTTTCGGCCCCAGGGCAGGCACATGCGGGGTTTTCCTGAGCTGCGGGGGTGCGGGGGGGTGTTTCGGCCCTGGGGCAGGCGCGTGCGGGATTTCCCTGCGCCGCCGGCGGGGGGAGTTGGGCCTGTAGGAGGCATGTGCCGGCTTCCCTCGGGGTGGGGCGGGGAATCCTGGGAGGAGGCAGATGCAGGGGACTCTCTGCCTCCACTGGCACCCTGCCCCCTGTTCCCACTCCCCACTCCCCTCTCTCCAGCCCCCTCTCTCCAGTTCCCTCTTCCCTGCCCCCACTCCCCAGTTCCCTCTCCCCAGCCACAGAATTTTGTCCCCACTCCCCTGCCACAGAACTCTGTCCCCGCTCCCCTGTCCCCACTCCCCGAACTCTGTCCCCACTCCCCTGTCCCGAGCCACAGAACTCTGTCCCCACTGGCACCCTGTCCCCTGCGGAAGCACCCACTAGCACCCTTCCCCAGTACTATGTCCCCTGTTCCCACCAACCCAATTGGGGCCACATTAGTGAAGCTTGGCTGGGGGTGGTGGTGGTTGGAGGAGGGTTTTTTTGCATCTCACTTGTGTGGCCCCAACTGACTTTTCTTGGGTCAGTGACCCCTGACTCAAAACAGGTTCCCTGCCCTTCTCAGAAATAAAGACAATGCAGAAACTTTTTGTTTGACATAGTATTTTATTTAAAAATGAAGCCTGGCCAACAAACCCCAAATTGGTGCCAAGCCCCCATCTGGCCACAGCATCATAACACTCCTGCACTCCCCTTTCCCCAGACCCTACATCTGAGCCTGTCATACACTGGAACCCCTGCCCTGAGCCCCTCACATACCCCAACCCAAATTCCTGAACCCTCATCCAGAAATCTGTGGCTTGTAGTACCCTAACCTACATCTGACCCCAACACTGCCCGGCCTGGAGCCCCTTCCCCGAGCCAGCATCCCCTTATCCACCTTCGCCTGCATCCAGATTTCCTCCCAGAGCTTGCACCTCTCACCCCTTCCCACCCCCAAATCCCTCATTCCCACCCCAGAGCCTACACATCCTGTCTCAACCCAGCAAGGGTACAGCTAGACTGCAGGGCTACGTCTACACTGGCATGAATTTCCGGAAATGCTTAAAATGGAACAGTTTTCCGTTATAAGTATTTCCGGAAAAAGAGTGTCTACATTGGCAGGATGCTTTTCCGAAAAAGCCTTTTTCCGAAAGCGTCGTGTGCCAATGAGACGTTGCATAAAAAGCCCCGATCGTCATTTTCGCGATCGGGGCTTTTTTGAAAAGACTACTGTGCTGTCTACACTGGCCCTTTTCCGGAACAGTTTTCCGGAAAAGGACTTTGCTTGGCGGGAGCAGCATAGTTTTCGGAAAAGCAGCTGATTTCTTACAGTAGATCGTCAGTGCTTTTCCGGAAATTCAAGGCCAGTGTAGACAGCTACGCAGCTTATTCCGAAAAGCAGCTGATTTTCCGGAATAAGTGGCCCAGTGTAGACACAGCCCAGGAGTTTTTCAGGATTCCGGAGATATCCCAGAAAAACTCTTCTACATCCAGGGATGCATTTGTTCTTCCACTTCTTTTAGTGGAAGAGCAAACATGATCTTTCGTTCACCCTATATTCCTCTTTCCATGAGTAATAAGGGGGCTTCCAAAAGAAGGGGTTTTTCCGACATTTGGTCCAGTCTAGACAGGCCAAATGTTGGAAAAAACCTCTTCCTACAGAAGAATTGGGAAAAAGAAAGCAGCAGTAAGGGTTGGGGATAGCAAGTGATGGAGAGGAGGAGAATAGAGATGGCGGGGGCTTCAAGGAAGGGGCAGGGCTTCAAGGAAGGCAAAGTGCGTAGATCTTGGCTTGTTCTGTCATTTAAAAAGTGATCTTGGGTGTAAAAAGGTTGGAGACCACTGGTTTATACCCTTCCATGACAGTGCTCCAGTCATGCGAGTCATCCCACCAAGTCTCTATTATTCCAATCAAATCATAGTTATTTGACTGGGCCAGGGCTTCTAATTCTTCCTGTTTGTTTCTCAGGCTTCTTGCATTCGTGTACCAACACCTTAGACAACCAGTTGATTGCCCTACCTTCTCCATTCAAATCAGGGGTCCTCCTTTGTTGCGCGTTCCTCCTTGTGTTTCTTCCCAGTATCCGACTTCCTCACTTACCTCAGGGCTTTGGTCACCGTCCCCCAATGAACCTAGTTTAAAGCCTTCCTCACTAGGTTTGCAAGCCTGCCCGCGAAGATGCTCTGTCCTCTCTTGGTTAGGTGGATCCCATCTCTTCCTAACAATCCTTGTGCCTGGAACAGAGTCCCATGGTCAAAGAAACCAAAGCCCTCTCTGCGACACCACCTGCGCAATCACACATTTACTTCCACGATTCGACGATCCCTACCTGGACCTTTCCTTCAACAGGGAGGATGGACAAGAACACCACTTGCACTTCAAATTCCTTGATCCTTCTTCCCAGCGCTACATAATCTGCAGTGACCTGCTCAAGGTCATTCTTGGCAGTATCATTAGTTCCTACATGGAGAAGTAGGGAGGGGTAGCGATCCGAAGGTTTGATCAGTCTGGGAAGACTCTTGATCACATCCTGAATTCTAGCTCCAGGTAAGCAGGATGCTTCTTGAGATGCCCGGTCTGGACGGCAGATGGATGACTCCGTCCCTCTTAGGAGGGAGTCCCCAACTGCACATGCTGTGCAGGTCACAACAGCTGATCTTTCACTATCCATACTGTCTTCCTTCTGAGAGACTCCTCAGATGTTTTTTCTCACCCTGACAAAAGTGGAAATGTTGACATAGCCTTAGTGCTTATTTAGTCCTTCCTCGAGTAAAAGTTTTGGGTGAAGAGAAACTGTAGAAAGACTCAGAATTTGGACTGTTGAAAACAAGAAAATTAGGGTTGTTAGTGTATAGTCATGTAAATGATTAGCTGATAAGAGGCAGAGGCAGCAGCGCAGGGGGTGGCAGGCAGAATGCCGGCACAGCCTCTGTCCACGGTGGGCCCAGGCTGGCCATATACATAGGCTGCTGCCGCCCCACACTGCTGCCTCTGATAGAGAGGCAGCAGTGCAGGGTGTTAGGGGGCTCCCTGGGAGTGGGGTCGGGATCACACTGGCTGCCGGCCCTGCCCCCGGGGACTATTGAATAATCATGTAACCGATCAGTTTTGGTGCAGTTACATGATTATTCAATTAAATTATATCTAATATCCTTAGTTGTGACCTGGATGAGGAGTGTAGGAGGGGGTGCAGGGTCTGGGTACAGGAGCAAGGGTGCAGAGGGTTTGGGTTATGTGGGGCAGGGATGCATGAAGGGGTGGGCAGATGATTGGGGGAGGGAGGGGCTGGGATGCCAGAGGCAGGCTCTGGCTGGGAGACACTTACCTGGGTGGTTCTCAGCCAGCAGCCCTGCTCAGCAGGTTCCTCAGCCAGGCAGGGGCCAGGTGTGCTGCTCTGAACATTGTGCACCTGGGGGGAGGTACTTTGCGCACTGCCTGTCCTGCAAATAGGCAACTCCCATTGGCTGGAAACCAGTCAATGGGAGCTGCAAGATTGTGCTGGGGGTGGAAGCAGTGTGCAAAGCCTCTTCCTCCCACCCTCTGGGTTCACAGAGTTCAGAAAGGTACTCTGAGTGGTGTGCAGTGGCGGTGCAGGCAGGGAGCTGGGCTGCGGTTCCCATTGCACCTGTGGGCTGGAACTGGTGGCTTGGTGGGTCGGATCTGGCCGGTGGGCCGGATCTGGTCTGTGGGCTGCATTTTTCCCACCCCTGCCTAAGAATGTAAATTTTTCGGAGCCAGGGACTTTGGGCTGAATGCTCAAAAAGAGTTAGGCTTCTAACTTCCATGGATTTCATTGGAAATTGGGAGCCTAAATAGAAGTTAGGAGGTTAATTATATGTGAGCATTCAGCCTCTCATCCTTCTATTTATCTTTAAAGTAAACAACATGCATTTGGGGCTGTATCCAAAATAGTAGTGGTTATACATTCGTGTGACACTGGGTCAGTCACTTTATTTCTCTGTGCTTCGAATTCCCATCTTTAAAACGGGTATAATAATATTGTTCTCACAGAGGTAAGGAGTCTTGCAGTGCCTTAAGGTTACAAGGTGACAGATGCCATATAAAACCAAGTATTTCTTCATTCTATTGACAATGATCTGCAAGTTTTTGCTTATTTGTGATCTATAAAGAGGTCCTGAAAGAATGGTGATTAAGGTTTTTTTTCCTGTTTGTGTTTCTACTTTAGAAATATGAAGAATGGCAAGTCTGATCTCACCTGGTTTTTCTGGAAAATTAATGACACGCCTCAAATAAACAAATTCTGAATTTTTTCTCTACCCTTAACTGAGGGAGTTTGGGGATTGGAACTTTTTGAAAAAGCCATATTGTTCCTAAGTTATTCAGTCATTTGCATGAATTAAATGTTAATGAAACCCAGCAAAATAAGTTTTAAATTATCTGAATAAAATTCACTTCCTAGATGTATGTATGAGTTAGGCACTATCATGTGCCAGTCTAATCAGGTGATTGCTAGTCCTGACAGGAGGACTGTTTAAACTATAAGTTCAGCAGGATAAAGATTTAATTTCCTTGTGTGTCTTTCAGATGCTACAAGAAAACCTGACATAGACAGCTTCTCATCAGATTTCTGGTTAGACATGGATGAAGACTCTTGTGATGCTCATATCCAGGAGGAGAAGGAAGCCCATTTGGATAAGAACATAAAGTCCTTGGGTGATGGTTCCTCCTTGCCCAACAGCACACACTCTGAAGGGAAGGAGGTTGCAGGGAGAAAACAGAAAGCTACAGTAATGAGGTACCTCAAAAGAACTTTGTGCAACGAGTCAGATGACAGTGTAAAGTCAACAACCCCTGTGGACTATCTGAAAACACCGACAGGGTCACCAACTACAGAAGTCTCAACCAAATGGACTCATCTCACAGGCTGTGTCTACATTGGCACCCCTTTCCGGAAAAGGGATGCTAATGAGACCAGTCTCGGGATTGATTTAATATATCCCCGGTATCCCATTTACATAACTGCGCTTTTTCGGCTGGTTTTGCGGAGAAAGCCAGTTCAGACGATCTTGCGGAAAATAAACCCTTTTCGGAAGATCCCTTATTCCTACTTTCAAGTAGGAATAAGGGATCTTCCGGAAAAGGGCTTATTTTCCGAAAATCGCGTCTGACTGGCGCTTTCTCGCAAAACCCCTGAGCCGAAAAAGCGGCAGTTATGTAAATGCAAATGCCGCGGGGGATATTTAAATCCCGCGTGGATTTGCAATTCGAAGTGTCTGATTAGCATCCCTTTTTCGGAAAGGGGTGCCAATGTAGACACAGCCAAAGTGTATGCCCTTGCAATGCAGTGCATAGTATATGCCATGTACATAAACATGTATCTAGAGAGAGTCCTATTTTATATGTATCCATGTATTTTAGTATGCGGTTTAAATCCACTGTGCTTTCAGGTATATCTGATTAGCTGACAGAAATGAAATTTACAAGATTTAAATATTTGATCCTGGTGCAAAAACCAGACCCAGCTAACTTTTTGAGTGGCATTTTCTTTCCTTAGTCCCCGCTTCTCATTTTAATCTGCTCCATTGCTCTCTGCAGTGTGTTGGTTATTGCCTACTGGTACAGTATACTTTCCTTGCAGATGGTGGGATATGTGAGTGGCTGCTGAGATGGATGTAGCCTGTAGGTAATTGACATAGCTTCTGGGGTTGTGCAGGTGTGGTGACCTCATGTGGTTTAGAGACAAAGGGGATATCTCAAGAACAGGCAAAACACCTAACTTTCAACATGGTCTAGTTGGTTCTAGTTCCAGCTCTATTCCAGAGTTGCTCTGTCACTTTGGATAAATTATTTTACCTCTGTGTCTTTGTTTCCCCTTCTGTAAAACGGGGATATTAATATTTCTTTTCCTCACAAATATGATGTGTGAAGATTACTCCATTAGTGTATTGTTATTTATTTTATACTTTTAATTTATTAATGAATGTTTAAGCAGTTTCAGCTAGAAAACGCCAGGTTAAAATTTCTATCAGCCCTTCCTTTATAGATTCCATATTGTTTAGAGTGTGTAACATTTCAGTTAGGGATGTTAGATATTGTGTAGTTGAATAGTCATGTAACCACATGAAATCTTAGTGGTTACATGACTATTCAATAGTTCACAGGGATGGGGCTGGCAGCCAGTGCCCTCCTGGCCCCACTCCCGGGGATCCCCCCTGCCACCCCTCACTGCTGCCTCTGTATGAGTGACCAGGTCCTCGGTGACCAGATCCTTGGGAGCCATTGTGGGGGCCGACTTCCTTGCAGAGCCCCTGCTACACAATCCCTCCTCTTCTCTCCTGCTGTGTATGAGAGGCAGCAGTGTGGGGTGGCAGGCAGGAGCTGGTCCACCAGGGGAGCCAGTTGAAAAACCAGCTCCCAGCACAGACTGGGTACTTGCCACCCCACGCTGCTGCCTCTGATAGAGGCAGCAGTGCCGGGTGGGGGCACCGCAGAGCTGGTGCTGGGGGAACTGGCTTTGCCGGCTCCTCCAGCATCGGTTCCTGCCTGCCCCCACCCCTCACTGCCTCTGTAGGAGGCAGCGAGGGGGGGGGGCAGTCGGGTCTGCGGGAGCCAATGCGCGTGGGGAACCTGCTTGAAAGCCGGCTCCCCGTGTGTATTGGCTCCAGCCTACCCCCCTCACCCTGGGGTGGGGCAAGTGGATCTGATGCTCGTGGGGAGCCAACTTAAAGCAGGCTCCTCACAGGCACTGGCTCCTGCTCCCCCCCCCCCTTGCTGCCTCTGATACGGGGTGGGATGGGGTTGGGGGAGTGCGTGTAGTCAACACATGCTGGGGGGGGGAGGTTTTACCTTCTGCCCATGGGGATGGGCGGGGCAGGGCTGCCTTGGGTGCAGGGCTCAGGGTCCCAGCAAGGGGGGACTGGTCTGGGCTGGGGTCTCTGTACTGGGAGAGCCTCTCGGGGAGCAGAGGGAATGTCCCCCCTCTCTAGGAGCCTCCCTGCCTGCAGCCAGGGCTCGGGGATCCCCAGCAGCAGCAGCCAAGGCCCAGGGGGCTGCAAGGAGTGTGAGTCGCCCCGGCCCCAAGTCCCTGTAGTGCCTGCAATTCCCTGCCTCTGGTCAGGCTTTGTGAGCGGGACTGACTCTGCCCAGTGCACCCTGGGTCCTAGCGCTCTGGACAGCCTGGGGCTGGCCTTGGTGTGTCTGGCTGGTATTGTTCTGTATTACACCACCCCTCCAGGCCCGCCAATGGGTGCAGGGGGATCAATTGCCCAGGGCCCGGCGATTTAAAAGGGCCCAGATGATGGGTTACAGACACACAGTTTTCGCAGTATTGATTTTCTTTTTATTTGATTTCATATAAAATAAGCATTTAGTCATGCACATTGTTAATTATGCCTTGTTTTAGTGTTCTTCCTTCCATAACATTTAAAAAAATATTTGTAAGATCTTTGTTAATAACTTGGGTGCCACAGTGGCACACATCTGAACAAGAGCACATGGACTCAATACTGGTGCACAAGACACAACTCACTCTGTTCATGGGTGGAAAATCTTAGAGAAAACACTGGTTGCAAACCCCCCCGCCCTGTCCTGTTCTTCGAGCACTAGTCATTGCTGCCTTTGTGGACAATGTGGTTTTATTTATTATTCTTTGCACCACACAGTAGAGAGGATGTATTCTGCTTATCATGGCTTATATAGCTCTCATGTGAAAAAAAGGTGTGTGTTCACACTGTAGAAGAATAGGGTCTGTACTTTGTCAGCATAAATTGTCACAGCTGCTTAGAAGCAGCCCAAATTGAATTTAAATAAAAAGGCTATAAACACATAGTGTGTAGCACAGCCATCTTCCACAAACTTGGAGGTTGAGATCACAATGCATGGTACTCATTTTGGTATGTCACTGTCATGATCATGAGGGTTAGCCAGCAGCCTGGGGACTAAGGGGTTAACTATGTCCCTTACCTAGCCAGGTGGGGTGGCCAATAGGGGTACGTCTGGACTACAGGCTTTTGTCGACAGAAGTTTTGTCGACAGATACTGTCGACAAAGCTTCTGTCGACAAAGAGCATCTAGGCAACATCCAGTTCTGTTGACAAAGCAAGCCGCTTTGTCGACATGACAGTGTAGATGCAAAGGACAGTGTAGATGCAATAACGCCTTCTGTTGACAGAACTCTGTCGACAAAAGGCGTTATTCCTCGTAGAATGAGGTTTACAGCCCGCCGCCAAAACTGCTGAGGTCTGTCGACGTTATGTCAACAGAACTCAGCGGCAGTGTAGACGCAGGTATAGTTTTGTCGACAAAAGTCCACTTTTGTCAACAAAACCCTGTAGTCTAGACACACCCTAGGAATGTAGGTAGGAATTTCAAACTGGGACAAAGGAATTTTTGGTTTTTCCCTCCTTTGTTCTGGGCAGTTCTCTCCAGCTATTGAGGGGGACAGACACTATGTCTCCCTCCAAGAAAAGACTCTTTCTTCACTTTCTGTAAGTAGGGTAAAGTTTAGATAAATCCGTTAGGTTTCATTGTTTTATGGTTTGGGTATGGGATCTGCTGTCTGTGCACTTTTTAAAAAAATGTTTTGGCTTTCCTTTGTAACTAAGTTCTAGGCCCATGGAGTTTCTCCATGGCTATAGCTACACTGGAGATTTCTTGCACAAGAACATCTTGCACAAGGGTTTTTGTGCAAGAACTCTTGCGCAGGAAAACGTCCACACTGCCATGTGCGAGCTATGCTTTTGCGCAAGAGCATCCATGGCAGTGTGGACGCTCTCTTGCGCAAGAAAGCTCTGATGGCCATTTTAGCCATAGGGCTTTCTTGTGAAAGAAATCCCTGCCGAGCATCCACACTGCCCTCTTGTGCAAGAGCTCCTGCGCAAGAGGGCTTACACCTGTTAAAAAAGAGCGTAGCTCTTGCGCAAGAAGCCCTCTCTTACCAAGCCGTACTGTAAATCTTCTTGTGCAAGAGCGGGTGGGCAGTGTGGACGCTTTCTGGAAGAACGGCAGTTCTTGCGCAATAACCCGCCAGTGTGGACATAGCCCTTGAGTATATTATTTTGTTACTTTTCCATCTAATCGCTACGCTTGCAACAGGAATAGTGTGGTGATAATAAAAGTTTTCTCTTTTCCTTTTATTAACCTGGTATTGGTTAATGCTGGTGTCCTGCTTTTTACTTTAGGGGTGAGATTTTCCCAAATGGTCTCTCCCCTGGTTTCTTTATTAATTTGGGTGGTGGCAGCGGAGATTCTATCCCCAAAATCTAGGGTTTTAAGATTTTGGGGGGGAAGTTTTATAGCAAAGCCTTGAGTAGTTGACAGTCACTGAGTACAATTCTAATTGCTGCTTGTGGAATTGGTTACACTGTATGGCTACGTCTATACTACAAGCCTCTTGCGGAAGAGCAAATGCAAATGGAGCGCTCATTTGTATAGGTTGTGCTCTCATTTGCATTTCCTCTTCGGATCCCTTTTGTGCAAGAGGTTTTTGCGCAAAAAAGAGCTGTGTAGACTGCTCCTTCTTGTGCAAAATGGTGGCTCATTAAGTATGCAAATGAGACATGTCGATATTCATCACCGTGCCTCATTTGCATATGTTCTTGTGCAAGAGAGCGCAATGTAGACGTAGCCTTGGTGTTTGTTTTCATCCTACTCCCAGCAGCACCCTCCTCCATCCTTTCAGCTAGACATGTCCACCACCAGCTGCAAGCAAGCTCCTTTTATAGCCAGTCTCAACTGGTTTCCCTAATTACCCCCAGGTATCCTAATCAGCCCTGGCTGGCCTGACTCTGCAGGCCTGGTCAATTAGCCCTGGGTGTTCAACTGCCCCTGATTGCCACTGCTGGTTCTAAACCAGCCTCCCCCTGTTACTCTGGGAACAGAGATGGCCTCAGTCTGGGTATGTCTGCACTAGCTCGTTAATTCGAGCTAGGTAGGCAAATCAGGAAACCGGAGTTGCAAATGAAGCCCGGGATTTAAATATCCCGGGCTTTATTTGCATGTTCCCGTCCGGCCGCCATTTTAAATCCCCCTTAGTTCGAATGAACTGCCCCATTACACGCGGCAGTTTAAAGTTAATCGAACTAAGTCCTTGGATTCGGATTAATTGTTACACCTCATTCCACGAGGAGTAACAGTTAATCGAACTAAGGACTTAGTTCGATTAACTTTAAACTGCCGCTACGATGTGCAGTGAGTCGTCGAACTAGAAGATTTAAATATGGCGGTCGACGAACATGTAATAAAGCCCGGATATTTAAATCCCGGCTTCATTTGCAACTCCGGTTGTTCGATTTGCCTACCTAGCTCAATTAACGAAAGCAGTGTGCCTATACCTCCTAGACTACTCCTTTCTTGTCTCCTTCTGACCTGACCCTGTCATAGTTTCTACTCTGCGTCCCCCTGCACCCCTCCTCTCTTGCTTTTTTTGGACAGGGTGTGTGTGGGGCTGCTGCTGTGGCAGACAAGCCTTGGTTTCCTCCATTCTGGGCCAGGCCCCCTCCTCTTCTCTCCTGCTGTGTTTGCAGGCAGCTTCCTCCCCCCCCACCTCAGCTGGCTGTTGGAGTTGCTGGGTGTGTGCTGGTGGGGGTGCCTCTGCTGCCCTGCCCCTGGGTGTGGGAAGAGAGGAGAACCCCTTTTCCATCTTCTTGGGGGACTACCTGGCCCCTTTCTTCACTGCTGCAGGCCTGGACACCACCTTTCCTACTACTGCTGCTACTCCCTCTGGGGCAGAGGGGGTAAGGGGGCTGCTTTAGGGCAGCTCCTGGGATTTTTCTTTCCTCCTCACAGCTTGCTCTCTGGTGGGGGGAGTTTGTAAGGGACCCTCCTTCCATCTGGGTCCCTGGAGTGGTGGCTGGTGCAGTTTTTGTGGGGGGTGGTTCACCTCCCCTGGTCTCCCCCCCCGCATTTCTGTTGCTGCCACCACCACTGCTGCTCCCTCTCCCAAACTCAGTTTCTGCAGTTTCCATTCTTGGCCCTACTGCTTCCCCCTGCTTCTTTTGCTCTGCTGGGTCCTCTGGCAGGTGCTGTGGGCCTGCCACTCAGGCACCCATGGGCACACTGGTTCCCTTCCCCCAGCCGTGTCTAGCTGCCCCTTCCCTCTTTCTTGCAGCAGGCCCTTCTTCACTGCCTGCCCTCCCTCCCTTTTCCTTTCCTCCTCTCCTGTGTGCCCATGTGCCCCCCCTTTTTCTTTTGTTTGGCACCTGAGCCTCCCCTTCTTTCTTAGTTACCTCTCTCACTTTTTCACTCCCTCCATGTTAATATAATCTACCCCCTCACCTCCCCAGTACAGCCAGAGGAGCCAGTTTTACCATCCTGTGCTGAGAGTTGTATCTCTTGTTGCTTCCCCTTCCCCCTTTCTGCATTGCTGTCCTCCCATCCCACTTCCAGCCTAGCGTGGGGAGTGGTGAACCTTCTTCCCCTTCCTTCCTCCCCTCATTCCATCCCCTGGCACTATTGTCCTTTCCCAACTATTGTTCCTGTCCTTCCCTCCCTGCCTATGACAACAATCTTCATGGAGGGCTGTCGTGCAACGCCCCTACCGCCCCTTCCCCTCCCGTCCTCACATCCACCTCTGCCAATGTTGGCCCCTCTGAGGCTGCCGTGTTGCCCACCAATATAACAGTGGCGGTGGGCATGGATGGGGACACCAGGGCCCCTGCTACTCCTTCCGCGGTGCCTTCTGTGGCACCTGCTGCCACTGTCACCATTAAGAAGGCCCCCCTGAAGGGCAGGAAGGGCCAGGGGACCAAGAAGGGCAAGAGTCCTTACCAGAAGGCAAAACCTCCCATGGTGGTAGCTCACCCCCGTGCCACAGCCCCAGTGCCGGCCATGGCTTCCCCTCTTTCCCACCCCCCTGTTCCCTACAATGGTGTCCCGGCCCCCAGAGAGTACACCCAGGTAGCCACCACCCCCCTGCCTGCCGCCTCCTGGAATTCCATCCCCGATGGCCACGGCCCCTTTCCTACCCTGACCAGGATGGGCTGACCGTGGAGTTCTACTGCGTGTTCTGGGGTGTCGTCGGCCTGGACCTTGCCAGAGTCTGGGTCGAGTCCTTGGAGAGTGGGGTCCTCCCTTTATCATGCAGGTGAGCCATGCTCGCCTTGCTGCCCAAGAAGGGGGACCTCCGCGAGCTGAGGAATTGGAATCCCGTCTCGCTCCTCAGCACGGACTATACAATCATCGCCAAAGCCATCTCCCTGAGACGGAAGTCCGTGCTGGTGGATGTGGTCCATCCAGACCAGACCTACACCATCCCGGGCCATACCATCTTCAACTACCTTTATCTGGTCCAGGATCTCCTAGAGCTCGGGTGCAGGGATGGTCTGTTGTTCGCCCTCCTTTCCTTGGATCAGAAGGCATTCGACCGGATGGACCACGGGTACCTCCTGGGCACCCTGCGGGCCTTCGGCTTCGGGCCCCACTTTATGGGGTTTCTCCAGGTGCTGTATGCTTCCGCAGAGTGCTTGGTCAAGCTCAACTGGACCCTGACCTGGAAGCTGCTTTCAGTGACCAGGTCCTTGGGAGCCACTGTGGGGGCCGACTTCCTTGCGGAGTCCCTGTTACACAATCCCCATCTTCGTGTGCAGGCGGTGGAGTCCCCCTCGGTGCACCAGTTTGCCCCTCGCAGAAGTTACCAGGATTGGAGACCTCCTGGACTACGAGTGGGGAGACTGGGTGGAACCTCCGGCACTCGCCCAGGCTCTCCACCCTACGTACTCCCTGGCACGTACTTCAGGAGGTGAAGGACACTTTGCTGCCCGCTGCTCAGGTTTATCTTGACTGGGTCCTGTGAGAGGGTGCACCCCGCCTGCCTCTCACCCCTGGCCCTCCTGATCTCTCCATCAGCCCCCAGCCCCACGTGTCTTCCCAACCACCCTCCCCCTCATCACCCGAGCTGACTACGCATTGCAGCCGGTCCACTTTCAAACCATGCCTAAGAGCCATCTGTACACGCTCGTGCTTCATGCTCTCCACTTCCCCACCCTTGTGTCCTGCCCGGATACCAGATGGCAGGACCTCTTACCTCCAGTAGAGGGTGCGGAGCCCCGGTGGGCCTGTCTCTATTCCACCTTGGTTCCATGGCGCTGTGAGCACAGGCATGTACTTGGCACGGTTCACATTTATCTTGAGTGCACCAGGTTACAGTCCCTCTTTCAGCTTTTGTTGAGGTTCTGGCTGCACTTCTCCCCTTACCTATTAATCTGTGCACACCCCATCTGTAGCTCCACAAAGTCATGGGTCCTCCTTGTCAACCTCCTCCTGGATGTGGCCAAGATTGCAATTTACAAGACCAGGGAAGAGGTTGGCTGAGGGAGGGGCCTGCAACTGTGGGGCCTATTTTTGCTCCTGTATCTGTTCACACATCCAGGCAGAGTTCCACTGGGTGGCGTCCGCTGGCTCTCTTGAGGCTTTCGAGGTGCAGTGGATGCTGTCCAGGGTTCTCTGTTGTGTGTCTCCATCTGATTCCCTCATTTTAGCCCTTTGACAACCCCTGCACAGACAATGCATCCTGCACACAGACGTTTCTTATGATTTCCGGTCCATGGCTACCACTTTCAACACACGATACTCCCATTTGGACTCTCAGCAGCACTACAAGTTTTCTCCAAGTTTTTAACGGTGGCCGCAGCCCACCTTTGCAAAATGGGAGTCATTATTTTCCCATATTTGGACGATTGCCTACTAAAAGGGTCTTCCTTTCAGGACACACAATGGGAGGTGTCAACTACCAGAGCTCTATTCAACAAACTGGGACTGCAGCTTAATCTCCAAAAGTGCTCACTGACTCAACACAGAGCCTTGAGTTGTTTTTCAAGTGATTGCTCATGTCCATTCCATGTAGGTGTGTGTGCGTGTTGCATGCATGCGTCTGTAAGCAGAGTCAGGATAAGCTCTACCCTGACATCTGGTGGTGAATTGTGGCGAGTTGTGCAAAAAGATTTCAGGGGCTGATCTTGTTTGCATAGGCACACCCACCCCGCCTAGTATGCGCCCTCAGCAGCCCAAATGGTCACTTTGGCTGCTGTGGGATCCCCAGTTTCTCTGTTATTTAAGCAGGGAGAATAAAGTGCTGTTACCCTGATTATGTGAATCAAGGACAGTGGAACTGTTTTATGACAAAGGGATTCACCATCAACTAAGTAGCACTCGCTGGACAAGGGACATGGGTTCCAAACCCACTGAGGTGAGAGAGGCTGGAGGCAGGTATTTGTACTTGGTGGTGGGGGCAGCCCTTTCTAAGGGCCTGAAACACCAGCTGCACCCACTCCACTGTGGCATATTAGAGCTAATTTTGGCTCCATTAGGAGTCTAGTTACAGGCTGCTGAGCTGAATTCACTTTGGGTCAATGGTGCACCAGCACTGAGACTTCCCTACTATGAGCTGAAATCACTAAAGAGCTAAAATTTACTAAGAGCTGAACTCACTGAGTGCTGGGGGGGAGCCTGAAGCTATATTGCTGAGCTGCTGGCAGAGCAGTTCGGGGAATGACTGGCGGGCGCCCAGAGGACCGGCTGGCGGGAATGACCGGTGGGCGGCTGGTAGGAGTGGCAGCAGGTAGCCCGTGGAGCAGCTGGCGGGAACGACCGGTGGGACAGCTGGTGGAGTGTGGCGGAGTGGCTCGTGTTAAAGGCTGCAGCAGAACCCTACGGAGAGGCGGGGCCGTTGGCCTCGGACCACATAAGGTGCCCCTTATCAACCCCGCGCCCCCCCCCCCCGTTCCACCCAGGTGACTTTTGGGGTGTTGGACTTTCTACCAAGAGACTTTTGAGGTGTTGGACTTTTGGGGACTTTGTGGTTTTGCTGAGTGTGACCAGGGGACCAGGTGATTCTGGGCTGGGGTGGGTCTTTGCTCATGGTTTGGTCTATGAATCCTAGTTGTGGTGTTTTCCCAATTTAATGCTGATATCAGTTACCTCATGTTATTAAAGATTTGCTGCTATACCGAGGCTCTGTGCTTGCGAGAGGGGAAGAATTGCCTCTTTGAGGTGCCCAGAGCTGTGTGTAAGATTTGCCAGGTCACTGGGTGGGGGCTCGAGCCGGTGTTGCATTACGTTGTTGGGAGGGGACCCCTAGATACTGAACCCGGCCCTTGCTGCTATTAACTCAGCCTGGCAGAAGGGTTACACGTCAGAAGTTTTTCCCTTAGCAGTACCTGTTGGGCCAGCAGGGGCGCCCCCTGGAGTGGCGCTGCTATATCGACTAATACATACCCCTGCTGGCCTTCCACCCCCTCAGTTCCTTCTTACTGCTCGTGACGGTCATTGGAACGTGCTTTGCTCTTGCTCTGCAAGTGCCTCTTAGCAGTTTTCTCTTGTTCACTAGTTAGTTGACATTTTATCAGTTCATTGTTCTTATCTAGTTGCAAATAATTGTTAAGTGTAGTACTTAGCGAAGAATTACTTCAGCGCGGGGCTCGCTTTGCATCCCCGGCGTGGCATGCCTGGGCCCCAAGGCTTCAAGACCTGCATGAGGTGCCAGAAGCCTATGCCCTGTGGGGATCCCCAAGGAGCCTGCCTCAAGTGCCTCAGTGAAGCCCACCTGTCCAAAGCGTGTAAGATCTGCAGGGGCTTCAAGCTTCGCACCGAGTGAGAAAGAGAGTCTCGCTTGAAGATCATTCTCATGGAGGCAGCTCTTCGCCCAGCACCAGTGACCCAGAGCGCACTGGCTTTGGTGCGGGAGGCACCTAGCCACTCACACACCTCCCCGGTGCCACATAGGCCTCGGCACCAGTCCCAGTCCCCAGTAGAAGAGGAGACCTAGCTGGGGTAGGTCTCCTCAAGGCACGTGCCATCCGTGAGCCCTCAGGCGGGGCATGTGGCACCGGCGAGCACGGCACCGCTCTAGCCCACGTTGGGATTCCAGCCCTGTGGTGGCCCGCCTGGAGTCCTCTGCTCTGGACACTTTCGAGGCAGCGAGAGAATTTATCGAGCTGACCTCGTCCCCGACTTCGGCACTGGGCCCAGCAAAGGAGTGTGACGCCAGACAGCACCATCACACGGCCACGGCACCGAATGCCCCGGCCTGGGATGCGAGAGGACATCATTGCACTACCTCGGTGCCGTCGACCTCGACTCTGGTGCCAGGTGCAGCACTGCCTCCAACCCTGACCCATACACTGGCACCGGCACTGGAGTTGGCACCAACACAGGGGCTCCGTGTGGCACCAACACTGGTATCGGGTCCTCCAGCCGCTGGTGTGATGTAGTGGGGACTGTGTTCACTCATGTGGTTGCGGTGTTCACTCTGTTTTTGCATTCACTGTTGACTTTGTTATGCTGTATGTGATTCCTACTGTCCTCTGTGTGTGTGTGTGTGTGTGTGTGTGTGTGTGTGCCTTGTGTATGCTGGCACACACAAGGTATAGCAGGATGGGATCTTTGGGTGAGAACTCCTGAGGGAAGGCACGTAGAGAATGGCTCAGGCCATCCTGACACATGAGCTAGGTGGAGGATTCAGTCAGATGACACTTTGCCCGGGAAGCAGGACAAAAGGAGTAGGAGAGGCAGCCTGGAGGCTACCCAGTTGCTAGGTGTGTGTGTTAGTTTTTTGGCTGGCTTGGGGGGCCAGGCAGGGGCCCAGAGCCAGGGCTCTGGGCCCCCTATCCCCAAGATGGTTTGTACTGAATAGTCCTGGTTCCTGTAACAACAAGTCTGTGCTACGCTGTGTCCCTGTCAACAAATAAACCTTCTGTTCTACTTGCTGGCTGAGAGTCATGTCTGGCTGTGGATGGGGGTGCAGGGCCTGGTGACTCCCCCACACTCCGTGACAGCTGGCACCTCAACAATGAGCAGATTGGCACGACCTCCCACCATCCCCCGCCTCAGCACCGAGAGAAGCTGGAGTCCAGGGCCCGGCATGCTCTGAACCGGAGGTTGCAGGCTGCTACTGCCACCGCGCCGCCCTGGTTGACCTCCGAGTATTCAACTGATTCAGAGGCGCTGGATCCTCTCCAATGCGTCCACATCCTTTCTATAGTGGGGGGCCCAGAACTGAACACAGTACTCCAGATGTGGCCTCACCAGAGCTGAATAAAGGGGAATAATCACTTCTCTAGATCTGCTCGCAATGCTCCTCCTAATGCACCCTAATATGCCATTAGCCTTCTTGGCTACAAGGGCACACTGTTGACTCGTATCCAGCTTCTCATCCACTGGAATCCCCAGGTCCTTTTCTGCAGAATCAGTCTGATCATCACGGGGCTCCAGGTCGAGGTCGCGGCACCGGTCTTACTCCTGCCACAGATACTGGCACCGGAGCACGTCAGCGCCAGCAGCAGCCCTGGCCGCGGCCTACCCCGGTACTGGTAATGCAGCAGTGGTGGCCGCCGTAGCTGCGGGCCCTGGCCTAGTGGCCATTTTGGACCCCCTGGGCCTACCACCAGAGCCAGGGTGTGGACCTCTCTAGGCCGGAGTTGGTCTACTCAGGGCCCAGGGCTCCCCCTTCGGCGACCCCAATGACTCGCTCTCCTACGTCGGGGTAGTCTCTCCCTCCGGGGCAGGCCTCGCCCAGACCCGCTTCAGAGAGAGGGCCATCCACTGCTCAGCCCTCAACGGTGGTTTCCTCGACGGCTTCCCAGGTCCTCTCACAGGTCCACAACTCGGAGGTGGTGGCCCTGAAAGTCCTCTTCCTCCTCTCTGGACGAGGCCTTTGGAGGGCTCTGCCCTCCATGGACTTGAGGTCACAACAGGACCTCCTTCATCACCCGGCACAGAGTCTGGGGGTACAGGCGGAGAGGGTGTCGGAGGACTTGGACCCGATGGTAGATATCCTGCAGCCTGACACCCCCCACCCGAGTGGCCTTGCCCTTTAACAAGACCGTGACAAAGATCACAAAGACCCTCTGGCAAACCCCGGCTTCCATCCCGCTGACTGATAAAAAGGTCGAGCGGAGGTACTTTGTACCGCAGGAGGAGAACGAGCATCTCTTCTCCCACCCACCTCCAGCGTCCCTGGTCGTCCAGGCAGTGAACCAGAGGGAGAGGAAGGGCCAACCGGATGCCACACCTAAGAGCAGGGATGCTAAAAAGATGGACCTCCTGGGCAGGAAGGCCTACGCTTCTGGGGGATTGCAGCTCCGTATAGCGAACCAGCAGGTCCTGTGCTGAGTTGCTATGCATGCAACACATGGGCCACTATGGACAGATTTGCCAAGTTGGTCCCTTAGGACTCTCGGTCCAAGTTCAAGTCCCTCTCGGAGGAGGGCAGGGGGGTTTCCTGTGCTGCTCTCCAAGCTGCCCTAGACCCCGCTGATGAAGGGGCACGCGCCAAGGCCACAGGTTTGGTGCTGTGCCGCAGCTCTTGGCTGCAGGTGTCTGGAGTGTCTCCCGAGCTCCAGGCTACCATCCAGGACCCCCCATTTGAAGGGCCATCCCTATTCTCTGAGCAGACTGACCACCATATGCATGGCTTGAAGGATACCTGAGCCACATTCAAGTCCTCGGGATTCATACCCGGCTCCCCAGAGGCGCTCCCTCTCGGGTAGGAATGCCCCTAGGCCTGCCCAACAGGGCACCTGCTCGGACTCCTCCCAGCATAGGAGGAGGAATGGGAGCGGAAGGAATAATAGATGTCGTTCCCATCCTGCTTGGATCAGGGCCAGGAGCCTCCAACAAGCCCCAAGGGCACCGTCGGGGTTTTGAGGTGCGCCGAGGACAGCCTACCAGCCTCACCCCTCCAGTTGCGGGAGCGCCTATTCCCTTTCTGCCGTGCCTGGGAGTCCATAACCTCAGACGGATGGATCTTAGAGACAGTAGGAAGGGGATACGCCATCCCCTTACTCTGTCCCTCTTGAGGGACCCCTCCCACGAGCATCTCTTCTGGGGGGAGGTGTAGCAGCTCCTAAGTCTAGGAGCAGCCGAAGTGGTCCCCCGGGGTTCACGGGCATTGGGTTTCTACTCCCGGTACTTCCTGGTCCCCAAGGCCAAAGGGGGGTTTCAACCCATCCTAGACCTCAGGGAACTCAATGCCTTCATCGCCAAGGCCAAGTTGAAGATGGTGACTCTGGCATCGATCGTTCCCTCCCTGAATCTCAGAGACTGGTACGCTGCTCTCGATCTAAAGGATGCTTATTTCCATATTTCTATTGCCCCTCATCACAGGCAGCTTTTCCGCTTTTATGGTTGGCCAGGACCATTATCAGTTTACGGTCCTCCCCCTTTGGCCTTTCTATTGCTCCTTGAGTGTTTACAAAACGTATGGCCGTAGTCGCTGCTGCTCTGAGAAAGCTTGGTGTCCAGGTGTTTCCCTACCGGATGATTGGCTTGTCCTCGGACCAGGTGCTGGCCCACGTTGCTCTGGTGCGAGACCTTTTCTGGGAACTGGAACTTCTTCTGAACGTGGCCAAGTCTACCCTGGTCCCTACCCAGGTTATAGAGTTCATAGGCTCCTGCTTGGACTCCACATCGGCCTTGGCATCCCTGCCCAGGTCCCGGTTTCTGGGTATCAGAGAAGCGGTCATGGCCATGCGGGCGTTCCCCCGATGACCACGGCCAGGAACTGCATGCGCCTCCCGGGCCTTATGGCTGCCTGCACTTACGTGATTCAGCACGCCAGGCTTTGCATGTGTCCACTGCAGTTGTGGCTGGCGTGGGTTCACAACCCGTCCTTCCACTCTTGGGACAGAGTGGTGACGGTTTCCCCCTGACGTCCTCCGCTCCCCTGGATTGGTGGACCCAGGAGGAGGCGGTCTGCGCTGGAGTCCCATTCTCCAGGCCCCTGCCGACCTTCCGTTTGGTGACGGACACATCCGTCACATGTCAGGGAGTTGCGGGCAGTCCGTCTTGCGTGTCAGGCCTTTTTCCCCAGCTCAGGGGCAGAACAGTTCTTATCCTGTCTGACGACACGGCGGTGGTTTCCTACATAAACGGGCAGGGTGGGGCCCGTTCCCCTCCCCTGTGTCGGGAAGCCCTCCACTTTGGGAGTTGTGTATCGGGGCGGGTATTCACCCGATTGCCTCTTACCTTCCCGAGTCTCAGAACACTCTGGCAGACCAGCTGAGCAGGTCCTTCTCCAGCCACGAGTGGTCTCTCAGGGGATGTGGCCCTCCAAATCTTCCGCAAGTGGGGGTTTCCCCTCCTGGACCTGTTTGCAACCCACCAGAATAGGAAGTGTCCCAGGTTCTGCTCCCTCATGGGGCTGGGTCGGGGGTCCCTGGGAGACGCCCTCATCACCCCATGGCCCGAGGGGCTGCTTTCTGCATTTCCGCCCTTCCCGCTGGTACACAAGGTGCTCCTGCGGGTGCGGGAGTTCAGGGCTTCCTTCATTCTCATTGCGCCAGCTTGGCCCAGGCCACACTGGTTCTCGTCCCTCCTGATCCTTTCCTGTGAGAGGCCGATCGCTCTCCCGCTGGACCCGGATGTGATAACGCAGGACTTTGGCAGGCTCCGCCACCCAAACCTGCAATTCCTACACCTAATGGCCTGGAAGCTCTATGGCTGACAGTGGCGGAGCTACAGTGCTTGGAGCTGGTGCAGGAGGTCCTGCTGGGGAGTAGGAAGCCATCCACTAGGGCCACCTACCTGGCTAAGTGGAAGTGCTTCTCTATCTGGGCTACCCAAAAAGCAGTCTCACCTACGGTTGCTCAGGTCCCGCTGGTCCTGGACTACCTACTGGATCTCAGGGTCCAAGAGCTATCCTTGTCGGGGTGCACCTAGCGGCTATCTCTGCTTTCCACCTGGGCTCACGGGGCAAGATGCTCTTTGCGGACCCCAATGTCCATCAGTTTCTGAAGGGGTTGGACAGGCTTTATCTGCATGTCCATCAACCTGTCCCTCAGTGGGACCTTAACCTGGTCCTGACTAAGGTCATGGGGCCTCCCCTTTGAGCCTCTGGCAATGTGTTCGCTGCTACACCTTTCCTGGAAGGTGTCCTTCTTGGTGGCTAGCCCGTTGGCCAGATGCGTGTCCAAACTAAGGGCTCTCACCTCAGACCCCTTTTATACAGTTTTCTTCAAGGATAAGGTTAGGTTATGCCCCCATCCCGCCTTTCTTCCGAAGGTGGTGTCTCAGTTCCATATCTCTCAGGACATTTTTCTCCCAGTTTTTTACCCCAAGCCCAATGCTTCTGGTAAGGAACAGGCTTTACACACTCTAGATGTTAGGGAGAGCTTTAGCGTTTTATTTGGACTGCACAAAGCCCTTCCGTAAGTCCCCACAGCTGTTTGTGGCGATCGCAAAACGGCTGAAGGAGGAGCCAGTCTCCGCGCAGAGGATCTCCTCATGGATTACTTCCTGTATCAAGGAGTGCTGTGGTCTGGCCGGGGTGCCAGCTCCCTCCCTTACAGCCCACTCCACTAGGGCACAGGCCTCCTCTACGGCCTTCGTGGCTCAGGTTCCTATACTGGATGCTTGTAGGGCTGCCACGTGGTCTTCGGTCCACTCCTTTGCCAATCATTATGCACTGGCTCACCATGCTAGGGAGGATGAGGTTCTTGGTAGGGCTGTCCCCGCTCAGTTAAAGGTTAGAACTCCGACCCCGCCTCCTGGGGTTTCTGCTTTGGAGTCACCTACATGGAATGGACGTGAGCAATCACTCAAAGAAGAAAAAACAGTTACTTACCTCTGTAACTGCTGTTCTTTGAGATGTGTTGCTCATGTCCATTCCAAATCTCCCCGCCTCTCCTTCTTCGGGGTAGTTCGCTAAGAAGGAACCGAGGGGGTGGAGGGCCAGCAGGGTTATATAGCGGCGCCACTCCAGGGGGCTCCTCTGCTGGCCCAACGGGTACTGCTAAGGGAAAAACTTCCAACAACACGTACATGCAGTACGCACGCACCTACATGGAATGGATATGAGCAACACATCTCGAAGAACAACAGTTACGAAGGTAAGTAACCAGTTTTTGATAGGGGCCCACCTAGACTTCAACTACCGTGGCGGCAATACCATTAGCCAGAGCGACCTGATCTACCACACTCAGCACAGTCCACAGATCTCAGCAAAACTTTGCCTCCAGCTCCTGGGCCATATGGAAGCAGCTACATTTGTAGTACTGCATGTCATCTTCACACGAGACCATTACAAGCGTGGCCCGGCACTATCTACAGGCCTGTGAAGGAGCTCACGCTTTCACAGGCGCCCCTTTGTGGCAGAGGGCATGTCTGCAACTTTTCCACCCCGGCTGCCTCTGGGAGTGGAGGTGTTCCAGATGGCTTTCTGGTCGGTTGCCTGGGAGCAGGCTTCTTACCCCCTTGTTGTAGCTGCTGGGGGTTGGGGGGGGCCGGCCTGTCCACTCCTCTGGGTCCCAGCCTAGGTACCCTGCAAGCAGCCGTTGCCTGCTAACTGTTTCTGCTGTTCGCTGCTACCTTGCTTCCAGGGCCACTTCCCCATGAAGCTGCTCTGTGCAGCCCTCTTTCACAGAGCTTTGAGGTCAGGCTTTCAGCGTACCCTGTCCAGGGTTTTGCAATTGTTGTGATCTATTCCGGCTAGTCTTCAGCCACAGGACCTGGGTTTCAACTCGGTCTGAAGTCCAGCTCACACTTGGAGCTGTCCACAGTGCTGTTGTCCTCCCAGTCAATCCCTGGGTCTGACTGGTTCAAGCTCCAGTGAGGAACTGCCAGGCCCTGGCCCTGCATCTTCTTTTATATCAGCCTGCTGGGCCCTGATTGACTGCAGTGGAAGCAGCCACTGTAGTCTGCTTGGAGGACCTATTTTCTGCTCTCCCTGGGGCGGGGTGTGGCAAGGCCTCCATCCTCCAGCAGGGGGTGTCCACCCTGTCACAAGACCACATGTTCACCACATAAAGAAGCACCTATCTATGCCACCCAGGATAAAGGAATCCCTCTCCTGGTGGACAGAGCTGGACAATTCCTGCAAAGCAGTCCTCTTCCATCCCACACCCTCGTCAGTGGCAATAACCACAGATGCGTCCTTACTAGGCCGGGGAGCACACATCAACCACCAGGTCGTTCAAGGTTGGTGGTCACCAGAGGAGTCAAAACTGCACATCAACCTCTTGGAACTCCGGGCAGTTTGCCACGCTTGTCAACATTTTGCCAGCCTCATCCACAAGTCAGTCCACATACATATGGACACTCTGACAACAATGTTTTACATCAACTGCCAGGGCGGAGCCCAATCTTCTCCACTATGCCAAGAAACGGTCCAACTGTGGGAATGGTGCATTCCCTGCAAGATCATTCTCAAAGCATCTTACCTTCCCAGCAAAGACAACATTCTAGTGGACAATTTCAGCAGACTGTTTACTCTAAATCACAAATGGGAGATCAACCTGAGTATGTTGAAACTAGTATTCAAATGATGGGGATACCCCACCATAGACCTGTTCGCAAACAGCTCCAATACCAAATACTGTTCCAGGGAAGGCCTTGGTCCCCAGTCCCTGGGGGACATGTTCATGATAAAGTGGGATGCACCTCTGCTGTATGCCTTCCCACCACGGCTCCTGCTCCACAAAGTAATTCTCAAAATAAAGCAGGACAGAGCCAGGGTCATTCTGATAGCTCCCAATAGGCTCAGACAGACTTGATTCCCTTACCTGCTTCAGATGATCCAGGCTCCCCCATGGCATTTTCCTTCAGTCTCCAGTCTCTTCACACAGGATGGGGGCAATCTTGGTCATCCCAACATCCAGAACATTCACCTATGACAGGCCTGGGCAAAATACCCTCCGCAGGCCAGATTAAGCCCACCAAGACACCAGATCCGGCCCACGGATGCAACGGGGAGCCTCAGGCAGACCCTGCTTGCCCTGCGCGCCCCCACCACCACTCAGAAAAGCAGCTGCCAGCCATTTCTCTTCCTCAGCTGTGAGCCCAGGAGAAGGGGGAGTAGTGCTAAACGCACTGCCCCTGCCCCGAGCACAATCCCATTGGCCGATTTCTGGCCAATGGGAGCTGCCTGTTTGAAGAATAGGCAGCACACGAAGCACCACTCCCCCCTCCCATCAGGGTCTTTTGCACCAACGCACATGGCCCCTGCAGCCTGTGCGGGGGTGGGCAGGCAGGGAGGCTGCCTGAAAAATGTGCTGGGCTGCTGGCCAGGAGTCACCCAGGTAAGTCTCCCAGCCAGAGCCTGCCTCTAGCACCCCAGCCCCTCCCTTCCCCCAACTCTCTGACCCCCACTCCTTCCCCACGTAACTCAAACCCTCTGTCCCCTCCTGATCCCATACCCCCTCCCAGACCCTGCACCTCAGTCCCCTGCCCCAGGTCATAACCGCCTCCTTCACCCAACCTCCATCCCAGACCTCGCAGCTCCTCCATTAATATGGAAGTGTGTGGCCCTCGACCACTTTCCAAAATCTTGGAGTGGCCCCACATCAAAAATTATTGCTCACCCCGACGTATGAGCATGGCGCATAGCTGGCTGACACCCCTAGAAGCAACATGTTCAGCCCCTGTGCAGGAGATTCTACTAAATTCTTGTAGACCGTGTACAAGAAAAACATACACGTGTAAGTGGAATTGATTCACTCTATGATGTGATTCACACAGTGTTTCTTCCTCATTTGCCGGTCTCCCCAAAATTTTACAATACCTATTATCACTCAAAAACTCAGGGCTCTCCCTCAGCCCTATAAGAGCATACCTTGCGGCGCTTACAGTGTTACATCCTGCATATCTGTGCAGTGAGGTGGAGTTTGCTTGGGGTGTCCTGACTCGCTGCAGTCCAGATTGCAATCCTCTCTGTCTGGGTTGGAGGAAGGGGGGAAGCAGGCTGCATGAGGGGGTGTGTGCCAGGACATTTGCATCATTACATTTCAGACAAAGTTTATGTAGGTGTTAATGGCTTACGCTAGTGGTCACCAACCAGTAGATCAGGATCTACTGGTAGATCTTGGAACCTCTGACAGTGGATCCTCACTGGTTTGGACAAGAGGCTATCAAGTTCCAGCACTTCAGCTGCCCCCCGCCCCCCCGCTGCTGTGCATCTCCTGCCCTTTGCCTTGGAGCTGCCCCTCCCCCTGGGGAGCATCCTGCTTTTTGTGCAGGGCAGGGGAGAGAGAGGAGGGGTGCTGATGTCAGTGTGCCCCCTTCCACTCTGTATCCTTTCTCCACAAAGCAGAGAGAGAGGGCCCAACAGGACTTGGGATGGAGTTTGCAGGCTGCTTTAGGGAGCGGTCCAGGGCCAGGGCAGGGGTGAGACTGCTTTAGCCCCACTGCACAACCACCCTGGAGCCACCTGAGGTAAGTAGGGCCCATCTGGAGCCCACATCCCAAACTCCTACCCCAGTCATGAGCCCCCTCCTGCACCCCAAGCACCCCTGCATCCAAAGGCTGTCCCAGAGCCTGCACCTAGAACCGCTCTGACACCCCAACTGCCTGCCCCAAGAGCAGCTCAGAGACCATCTCACACTCCAGATCCCTTAATCCAAGACCAGAACCTGCACCCCAGCCCTCTGCCCCAGCCTCAGTGAGTGAAGAAGGGCAAGAGAGCGAGGATGGAGTGAGCAGGGTGGGGCCTTGGAGAAGGGGTGGGAGGGAGGTGGGGCAAGGGTATTTATATTTGGGGTAGATCTTGGATTGCACTTGAATTCAAAAAGTGATCTTGTGCTTAAAAAGGTTGGAGACCACTGGCTTAAGGTAAGAAAGAAAAAGATTCTTTTAACTAAGTTTTTTGGGGTGTTGCAGATATCTAAAACTTAATGATTTTTTTAAAATCCCGTGTTACTAATTAACTCATGGTATATTGTATCGCATTAAGGCCAGATCTTTGCTATGTGGCATAGTTCTGGCTCTTATGAGTCAGAAGTAGCAAGTACTAGGTGTGATGATAGTTTTTTTGTAGAATGAAACCTTATTTGCAAGCTCTTCGAAAAATGCATCTGTCTACAAACCCTGAAGCCAGGTGTTAATTTGTTCTGGGGCTTATACTCTTTGAGTTGGTGACACACACAAGGTGAAAGTTTCAAACCAGGAGAACTTCTATCTGTTTTTACAGGTCTTGGTTTCACTTGTTCTTATAGCATGGATCCTAAACATTCCCCAGAAAAACTGTATAAGCCTTAGTGAATGTCTTTTACTCTCCTTTCCAGTGTCAGGAAATATTGTATTAGTATTTGCAAGGAAAGCATGATTATTTCTATAGATGTGCTATGTGTAGATAATATGCATTTTGGTGTGTTTACTAGCTTGAGTTGTTAGAAAGGATGATGATACATGTACTCCAAGGGTAGCATTAATTTTCTTTTTATTTAATTTCATATTAAAAAATCATAAGCATGGCTCCTTATTTACTGTCCCTTGTTTTAATATATTGTCTTCCACACCTATGGAGTGTTTAAACATAAGGGGGAAGGGGGGATAGCTCAGTGGTTTGAGCATTGGCCCCCTAAACCTAGGGTTATGAGTTCAATCCTTGAGGGGGGCCATTTTAGGGCTTTGGAGCAAATCTGTCAGGGCTGGTACTTGGTCCTGCTGTGAGGGTAGCAGATTGGACTCAAGGTCCCTTCCAGCTCCATGGGTATGTCTACACTATAGAGTTAATTCAAAATAACAGCAGTTATTTCAAATTAACTGCAATAGCTGTCTACACATACAAACTGCTATTTCAAAATAGTGGAGCCCTTATTTAGAATTAGGTAAACCTCATCCTACAAGGAAATAACACCTAATTTGAATTAAGTGCTGTGTAGACACTTAATTTGAAATAGGGGGCCTCCAGCCCTTCCCAGGGAGCCCTGGTGGCCACTCTGTGCACAACCAGGAAAACTTACTCTCTCTCCCCAGCCCCGGAGCCATTAAAGGGGTAGACCCCGCAGTGCCTGTGCCAGCTCCAAGCCTGCCAGCTCAGAGCCAGAAGTGGCCACCAGGGCCCCTGACCCAGTGGCCCCAAAACATGAGCCAGCAAGCCACTGGCAGCCAGCCCTCCACCGCTCCCCAGGAGCAGTCTGCCAGCTCCCAGGAGCCTGACAGGGGCCGGAGAAGGTGGGCACCTTCCTGGTCCAGGGTGGAGATCATGGACCTTATTCAGGTTTAGGGGGGATGCCCCCAACGTCCATGATCTCCGCACTAGACAGAGGAATGCAGCTGTCTATGGCAGGATAGCTGCCAGCCTGGCCACATGCAAACCCAGGAGCAGGTTTGCATGAAAATCAAGTTGGTCCGGTGAGACCCTGAGCTTCTCTTCTCCTTTTCCCAGTCTCCCCAGAGGTTCATGCGCCCCCCAGTTTTGTTCAATAAACCCAGTTTCTATTTTTGAACATACGTGTCTTTTATTTGACATCAGGAAGGGGGGCTAGGGAGGGGTAAGTGGAAGGACGTGAGGGAGGAATGGGGCACGAGCCCCCGGTGGGGAGGACCAGGGAGGCTCTGGGCTTCTCGGGTGGATGCTCTCCTCAGGGCCTCCTGGATCCTGACAGCCCCCGATGGACCCCGGATGGCAGCCTGCAGCAAGTGCAGCCGGGCTGATGGCAACGACCCCACGAGACGCACCGGCATGCCCAGGGGCAGCTCTGGCTCCATGTGGCCGAGTGCTGTGTTGTCCCGAGTGCGGGCACTCAGGGCACTCCAAGACAGGACTGCTTTGCTTTCCCTCATCGACAAGCAAGCGGGGGACCCTGAGGACAGTCTGTCTGGGGTGGGGGTAGGGTCCCTTTAAGCATGGAGCTCAGTTAGCCTCAGGCAGCAGCCCCACACACTCAAGTCCTAACCTGATGCCCTGCAGCACTGTTTCCGGCCAGCCATAACTTCGGTTCAGGGTCCACTCAGTGTGGACGCACTATTTCAAAATAGCAAAACGCTATTTCGAAATAGTTTTTGTGTATAGATGCGTTATTTCGAATTAGCTTAATTCGAATTAACTATTTCGAATTAAGTTTATTCAAAATAGTGCTGTAGTGTAGACATACCCACAGAGATCAGCAGGCACGTATATCTTTTCAATTCAAATTTCAGCACTGTATCCCATTGGTTCTCCTGGCTCCCTGCCAACACCCCCTAGCTACCTGAGTTTAACCCTTTAGTCACTGAATGCTGGCCAGCACTCCTCCTCTCCATCACAGACCCATTTCTCCCTGTGGGCGCAACAATGGTGGATGGTCCTGGCCGAGGCCTTCCTTCAGGAGATCCTGGACTATTTGCTGTCCTTGAAGCAGCAGGGCCTGGCCTTGGCCAACATCAAGGTCCACTTGGCAGCTATCTCCACCTTTCACCCACCGTTGCAAGATCGCTCGGTTTTCTCCCATGGGGTTATCTCTCGGTACGTAAGGGGCCTGGAGAGGCTCTACCCCTAAGTCAGGGACCCTCTCTTGCAGTGGGACCTGAACCTGGTCCTGACAAGGCTCGCAGATCCACCATTCGAGCTGCTAGCCACTTGCGCCCTATCGCTACTCTCCTTCGAGGTGGCTTTCCTGATCGGTATTACCTCAGCCAGAAGGGTGTCGGAGCTCCAAGCATTGACATTGGAACCTCCGAATACCCATTTCTTCAAGGTCTAGCTTTGGCCGCACCCGGCCTTTCTCCCCAAGGTGGTCTCCACTTTCCACGTGGACCAGGATGTTTTTCTGCCACTCTTCTACCCCAAGCCTCATGCAAACAATGAGGAGAGGCGCCTCCACACGCTGGATGTGTGTCGGGTGCTGGCCTTCTACCTGGAGAGGACACGGGCCTTTTGCAGCTCTATGCAGCTGTTTGTTGCCTATGGGGAGCCCGGGAGAGGTTCCCCTATCTCCTCCCAACGACTGTCTAAATGGATTATTTCCTGCATCTGCATGTGCTATGAGTTAGTGGGGGCCCGGCCACCAGAGTTGATTAGGGCCCATTCCACTAGGGCTCAAGCTTCCTTGCAAGCTTACCTTGCGCATGTCCCAATCCAGGATATCTGTAGGGTGGCGACATGATTGTCAGTACATACCTTCACATCTCATTGTGCCATCACACTGCAGGCTAGAGAGGATGCTGTGTTCGGCAGGGCTGTTTTGCAGTCTACATGTATGTAACTTCTACCCACCTCCACAGACACTGCTTACATTCACCTATGTTGAATGGACATGAGCAAGCACTCACAGAAGAAAAGACAGTTGCCTGTTCTGTAACTGGTGTTCTTCGAGATGTGTTGATCATGTCCATTTAACCTCCCACCCTCCTCCCCTCTGTCAGAGTTCCAGCAAGAACAAACTGAGGAGGGCAGGGCCAGGGGACACCCTATATAGCGTAGTATGCATGCACCAATCCAGGGGGTGGGGACCACGGCCCCTACGGGTACTGCTTAGGGAAAAACTTCCGGCACCGGTGCATGTGGCCAGCACACACACCTATGTTGAATGGACGTGAGCAACACATCTCAAAGAACACCAGCTACAGAACAGGCAACTATTTTTTCTCTCCAGCCTGTGGCTGCGCTGCCCCCTCCTCCTGAGTCCTTCAGCCCCTGTAATGTTGCGCTGCTGTTGGCTGCCACCTGGTGAGTGGCTGCTGCCCACAGTCGAGGGGGCCAGGGGATGGAGGCCCCGGGGGGGCGGGGGTGCTCAGGTGGCTGATGGAACACTGTTCCCACCCCCACCTTCAGGTGCAACACATGTGGGTCTCTGTCCACTTCTCCGGACTAGCCAGCACAGGGCCACTGGAGCACCTGAAGCTGTCCTCTGCGGCCATGGAGATCTTAGTATCTCCTCTGTCAGTCTTCTTCTCCAGCCCCACCATGGTGGCTCTGCTCCTGCGCTGGGCCCCCAGCTCCGCCCCTTCCACCCGAGGCCCCGCCCTTGCGGGGGCCCAGGCCTGCCCCCCACCTCACCCAGGGGCCTGACTACTCTGTCAGCAGCCTTGCCTTTGAACCCTTAGTTCCTGTGCCTGTAACCCACACCCAGGTCTGGACCTGCGCCTAGGAGAGACGGGCTGGCTTTCAGCACCCCACTATTAAAAATGTTCCAATGCCACTGGTGTTAAACCTAATTGGGGAATGGGTGGTCCAGACCACAGCCCACCCGCAGCTACAGCCCTGCTCTTTCAGACATTTTTAATCTGCCTAAAAATCAAGGTCAGTTTTTTAGCAATAATGAAGCAATACTATGAGTCTGGCCGTCACCAATGCAAAAAAAAAAAAAAAAAAAAAGAAGGTGCAAGGCAAAAAGATGAAGCTAAGCAAAAAGACAGTTTGTCATCTTATTTTAAAACTCTTGAAGTATTGAATAGAGGACATTCATCAAAAAGTATGGGTGAGGAAACATCTCAGTTATCTGATCTTGCCGAGTTGTGGGGATACCACGGCGACTGCAAAAGGTGAACAAGTGGACTCTAAAGTGGTAATGGAACTACAAAATATTGGTAATTTCGTCAAAGTAAGGAAAGAAACCTCCTGCCCTGAAGATATTGCATTATGGCCAAAATCTATTTCACTGGATAGGATAGAATATTTCTTAGTAAATAAACTGACAAACAGAGGTAATATGGAAAATTTGAGAAAAGAGTATGAGGTTGGAGGATGAAAGCAATTTAGAGGTCTTCATGAGTACCATTTTCTGAGGATGAAGAAAAATGGGACCACTAATGAGAAATTACCTTGGTGGCTTCAGGAAAAAAAAAATCAACCAGTCTACTGTTATGTTTGCAAATTATTACCAGACCGTAGTAAAGGAAAAAAAACGTTTGTCGACTGGCACTCTAATTGGAGCAATGTTGCAAGAGATATTGCTGATCATGAAACTTCCAAAGCTCATATTAATGCCACGTGTAAGTTTGTTCAAAGATGTGAATTATCTGGAAGAATTGATTCTGCGTTATCAGCTCAGTTTGAGGAGGAGTGTTCTTATTGGAGGAAAGTGCTGAGATGTGTTGTTGCCACGGTGAAACTGCTGTCTTCTTTGGGGCTACCTTTAAAAGGACATGATGAGTCATCAGTGTCAAATCAAAAAGGTCATTTAACCTGCCTTGAATATCTTAGTGAATTTGTCAATTTTCTGAATGAACATTTGAAAAATTCAGTATTGTGGCTCAGGGAAGAACAACTTTTTCATGCACCAAACATACAATGACTTCATTACTATAATGGCAGAGCCGCTCAGAAACCAATTCACTGATGAAATAAAGGATGCCAAGTACTAGTCCATAATAGTCGATTCAACAACAGATGTGAGTCATGTAGCCCAATTAACGTTCATTTTAAAAAGGTGACCGGCAATGGTGAAGTTGTAGAGCGATTTCTTCATTGTGTCCCACTAAAATCCCACACTGCTGAGTATCTAGAAACAACGGTTTTGGAAATCATTGCAAATATAGGTTTGGACATCAAAAATTGTCATGGGCAGAGCTTTGATAACGCCGCAGATATGGCAGAAAAACATTTAGGTCTACAGACGAGACCGAACAATGCAAATCCCTCTGCTTTATCCATACAATGTTCTAGCCATTCCTTAAATTTAATCTGTAATGCTGCAGCTACATCCTGTGAAGGAGCTACACATTTGTTTTACTTTGTTCAAAAAACGTATGCTTTTTTCTCCGGTTTCCACACATCGGTGGAGTATGCTACAGTCACGCTTGGAGCAGGCAAATGGAAAACACTTCATGGTCAAAAAAATTTGTGACACCAGGTGGTCACATAGCTCCACCTGGTGGAGCTATGATGTTCTAAAGAGAACCTTATTAGACATAGCCACATCAAATTCTGGAAAAACCACATGCAAAAACTGAAGCAAAATCCTTAGCAGAAAAGTATGCTATTGCTGTTTTTACTATTTTGTGGAACCATTTAATTCAAAGAAATAATGCCATCAGCAAAAAGTTGATACAAATGTATTGAATGCTGCACAATTGTTAGCCTCAGATACAAGTTTTGTCATGGAAGTTCGAAATGACTATAGGTCCATGGAAACAGACGCACTAACAGTAACAGCACACAGAGGTTCCTCTGATATATCTGATGAGAAGCGTTAAAAACGCAGGAAGTGATTTTTCAATGAAACTAGAGACAATGAAATCCATTTAAAAGGGAAAGATCATCATTGAGACTGTCAGTGTTATTTGACACAATAATAGTGCAATTGAAGAGCAGAGGTGAATCTCTAAAGAAAACTGTTGATTTAATTTGCATGTTTTGTGACAGAAGTAGGGATGAAGGCCACTGCAGTGAGAAATTAAGTGAATTCTACTGAGAGGACATAGACACAAATCTTTTTGAAGATGAAGTGAAATATTTTATTCATTTTATAAAAGATGACTATGTCAGTGCTTCGAGTTCACCAGTTGATTCGTATATACGTGTACGAGACAGTTTGCAGGAAACCTTTCTGAAAATATTTTTAACAATAGTTGCCAGAAATGCTTCTGGTGAACGTTCTTTTTCTGTATTGAAAGGAGTTAAAATTATTTGTGAAATACAATGTCAGGAACATCTGACAAGTTCAGCAATATTGACAATTGAAAGTGCCTCTCTACAAAATATTACTTATGGTGACTTAATTGATTTTATAAAGAACAAGTGTGGAAAGAAAGCTGTCTGAATAAATGTTTTTTTGCAAATTGAATAAGTTTCTTCAAAGTTAACTTTTATTTTTCCATTCATGCGCCATCGATACATTTTACTTTTACACATTTTTCATGTTAGCTTAATGCAAATACAAGCTTTCATCTAGACCAGAAGTTCTCAAACTGTGCTCTGAGAACTCCATTCAGGTGGACTGAGAAAAGGTTATTATATTTTTTAATAAAGCGCTCTTATCCAAAGCACTTTACAATAGTTAGCTCATGGTACAAACAATATTTGGAAAGATCATCAAGTGAGCCACCGAGACCCTCAGCAATTTTCAAGTGATCTGCGGGGAAAAAAAAGTCAGACTACAAAACCAATCAAGGTACCTCACTTTATTTTCATTTACTTCTTATTACTTTTAATATAGGCGGAGGATGAAGAAAAAAGAATGAAAATGGGAGGAACAGGAAGAGTGAATGTTCTTTTTCTTAGCTGGGTCCCCGGGGGGCCCCAAAAATGAAACTGAGCACAGGGTCCCACTAGCTCTAAATCCACCGCTGGCTGTTGGTATTACCGAGAAGATTTCAAATAGGGGTTGCAATACTCTCCCAAGCTCTGCCCACTTTAGTTGCCAAATTGAGATGTCACTCTCAGCAGATTGAGCAGATGTTCAAAATATTATCAGAGCGACTCTACTTGGCTTCTCAGGGTTGACTCCCCCTGCCCTGGGGGTCAAATACACCTACAAGCAGGGCCAGATTAAGGCACAGGCACAACAGCCAGCTGTCTTGGGTTCCAGAATCATGGTATGATATAAGAATCTAAGTTTATATGAAAAAAATAGTTTCTAGCCCTCAGATGCAAAGAAAAGCTTGAAAACGTGAAACCAGTGTACCCAATTCAAATGATGTGAGAGGTGCCCACAGAGGGAGGAATAACAGCTACTAGAGACAGGAATGATGATGTCCAGTCCCACAGTGCAACAAGGGCAGGCCAGGCTTTCACTGTTCTGTGGAAGTACTTGGACTAGTTAGAGAGAGAGGTTTGGATGCCAACTTGGGTCTGTGTGACTGGCTCTCACTGGGTATGGTTTAGATGCCCATCCTTCAGCTCTATTACTCCCTTGAGCCTTTTGACTCCACGAGCCATATTAGGAGGGAAATAAATTGCACTATCTCCAAAGAATCACTACAGGTGATGCCAAAATGAAATAATGTCACTGATTGCAGATTGTGCAAATCATAATATAAATAATTTACCCCCTTAAATTAGCAATGAAAGTTAACACTGTTGACCTTAAATTATTTTAACTAGATATTTGAGTTAATATGCCATTAATAAGAATGGTGCATTTCACACCTCTGAGCTGTTATTTCAGGCTCTGCAACCTGAGGCAGACATCCCTGCATCAATTGTACAGGTTGTACCTCCCTAACCTGGGACTCTCTGGTCCGGCAACATCCTTGGAGCCCGGGGCAGTCACCAGGGGCTGGCAGCAGTGGGGCCAGGGCCTGCATCCAGAAGTGGGGCTGGGGCCAGCGGTAGTGGGGCTTACGCTGGCAGCCCGGCTGGGGCTGGACCCAGTGGCAGCAGGTCCAGGGCCGGTGTCTGGCAGGCCAGCCAGGGCTGGATCTGGCTGCAGTGGGGCCAGCATCCAGCCCAGCCGGGGCGGAGCTGGCAACAGCATGGCAGATGGCAGTCACCAGGGGCTGGCAGTAAGGGGTCTGGCCGGGGCTGGCATCTGGCAAACCCAGGCAGAGCTGGCAGCCCAGCCAGGCCAAAGGCAGGGGGGCCAGATGGTTGCGCTGGAAGTGGAGCCAGTGGTAGGGAGGGGCAGCAGGCTGGGGTGGGGGCCAGTGGCAGGGGGCCTCCCCTGGTTGTGCAGATTCCCACATCCCGGGAGTGCTGGACCAGGGAGGTCCAACCTGTACTTAATTCACATTTTCAAGGCATTCTCCCCAACTACACAGGCTAGAGACATAACTAACAAAATGGTGATTCTGGAAGACAAGATGTAAGCTTTAAAAATGATCTGGCCCATTTCAAGCCATGCTTCCCAGCCATCACAACTATGGGGGAGAGGATTCTAATTGGCCTTGTACATAATTGACAAAACTGATAGATGAGGTTTAATGGCAGAATCTGCATTTCTAGTGAAGGTGCATGTGCTTGAAAAAAATCCCAGCTTGATTCTCAGATCCCAGGAGAATTTGCAAGCCTTGCAGTTAGGAAAAAAAATGCTTTTAAGTTCTAATTTTATAGATGGAGCAAAGGTGATCTCAAATCACAGAGAGAAACTAAACGTACCCCATCATTTTATAGCCACTTTCTAATTATAACCGTGCTACAAAAATCTGACCTTTGTGGAACAAGACCATTAAACTAAATCTGAGAGAAACATACTTAGAAACAACTCTACCCAGACAAAATATTTTCTGGTTTAATTATTCCCTCTTTTCATACTACCTATGGGTATGTCTACACTAGCCACCCTAGTTCGAACTAGGGTGGCTAATGTAGTCATTCGAACTTGCAAATGAAGCCTGGGATTAAAATATCCCAGGCTTTATTTACATGTTCCAGCGCCGCCATTTTTAAATGCCCGGTAGTTCGGACTCCTGCTCGCTGCTACAGCGGCACGGGCTAGGTAGTTCGAACTAAAGCCCTAATTCGGACTACCGTTACTCCTCATTGCAGGAGGAGTAATGGTAGTCCGAATTAGGGGCTTTAGGGCCGCTGTAGCCCAGCGGCAGGAGTCCGAACCACCGGCATTTAAAAATGGCGGCGCTAACATGCAAATAAAGCCCGGGATATTTTAATCCCGGGCTTCATTTGCAAGTTCGAATGACTACATTAGTTCGAACTAGGATGGCAGTGTAGACATACCCTATGACTTGTCTACACTAGATAGTTTTGCCACTTTGACTATGCTGATATAGTTAGTGACAACTCCCCTTCCCCATGTGGATTGTGATGAGGTGAGTCTACACTGCACTAGGCCGAAAGGGGTTAACCCCATGCTGTGGATGGCGGAGGTCCTGCCCCTCCGGCCCTATCAAGCATGCTCAAAGTGCTAGGTCAGCATAAAAGGAAGCAGCTAAGCTCAGCTCAGCCTGGGGGGTGGGAAACGGATGGATGCATGCATGCTGGAGAGGAAGGACTTATGGTAGAAGCTCCTGCTGAGAACAGACCACAGACCTTCTCCACAGGAGATTAAGACCCAAAGGCTCAGATCAAGCTTCCACATAGACAGAACACCAGGGAACAGCCTGCACTGAGGAACCTGGAGATCCTTGGACTGATGCACCACTGGCTACAGTAGGAAGTAGCCCAGAGTGGGTGAGTGAGTGTTACCTCCCAGCTGGGTGAGCTCAGCATGTTTTGGTGGGATTCCCTGCTGAGCCAGTGGCAGCTGCCAAGGCCCTGGTTCAGGTGCCCCCCCACTTCCTGAGCCACCAGCCCTTCATTGGAGGTCTATACAGTAATTCCTCATTTAACACTATAGATGCATTTCTGAAAATGTTCGTGTTAAGTGAAAACGTGTTATGTGGGGTCAATTTTCCCATTGAAAATAATGGAAAAGATGGGGGTTGTGTTTCAAGCGGTGGTGTCTGTTGCAAGGGGATGTGGATTGCAACTGCTTTAAACACTAAGGAGAGGGGATCACCACATAGGGGTGTAAAGGGTTTGTTTATTCAGTTAAAACTGGGAAGGGAGGGGGAATCTCACTCATACACTCAACCACACTTACAGTCCCAGGCAGGATGATAAGGCAAGTAGAAGGCAGTTCATGGTATCTGATCTTCCCATGTTGACTCCTGAGCTGGTCCACTGGCCAGGCGATCTGAGCAGAGGGCATTCTGGGAGGCTCCACTTGATGGTCAACCATCCGTGTTTCTGTCCCTCTCTCCTTTAAGGATCAGCCACATGCAGCTCCTGAGTCTCTGGGCCTCTTGGGGCCATGTGCACTCCCTGCTGGTGCCGTGTGCTCTGTTATTTACTCCTGCTGTTTACCTCAGAGTTTTCCCACCTCTGGTGTCCACCTCAGACATTCTTCTGCACTCACTCAGGGAAGGGTTAGGGGGTTAACAGATAACACTTTTAACAGTTTAGGGAACCAAATAACATCATTAACAGGTGAGAAAGAGAACAACATCCATTTTAACTCCCTCCTTTGCCTCCAACAGTGTCAGTCAATTTTCTATTGGTGCTGAGTCGTCAACATCAACAGTAGATGATGTAGATGGAACAGGGCTATCTTGTTCATCAGATGATCTTTTTTTTAGGTTGAACATGAAAAAAACTTTTGATAGAGAGCTGCTTTGCTGCTTTTTGTTTTTCATTGTAAAGTTCCTGGTAGCAAGATATAGCGCTTTCTAAGCTTTCGCTACTTTTGAGCTCCGTTCACGATCAGGATCATTCTCATCAAAAATGTTTATTGCATCACTTATAAGCTTAAATGCTTCAGCCATAACTTTCATTGATAATGTTCGAACAACTGGCTCAGCATGTTCAGGCTCATTTTCCAGCCGCTGCTCATCCAGAAGCTTCAACTCGTCGATAGACAACTCCTCCCCATGAGAGTCGAGCAACTCTTGCACATCAGTAGCATCCACCTCCTCTAATCCTGCTTCATGGGCTAGGGCTACAATCTGCTTTTTAGCTTCAGCTATTTCAGTGTCAAACTCCCTGAACTCGTGAACACATGCAGGCCATATACGGCGCCAAGCTGCGTTAAGGCAACTCGATGAAACTTCTGCCCGAGCCTCTGCTATAATATCTATAGCATCTTTAATGTTAAATTTTCTCCAGAATTCCTTGATTGTAGGCTTATTCTCGCCATCCCTTATAAGCCTAGCAAACATACGGCACAAGTAATACGCCTTGAAAGCAGCTATCGCTCTTTGATCAAGAGGTTGAATTAATGAGGTTGTATTGGGGGGTAAAAATAACACACAAATGTTTTCTGACGAGAGATATATGTGCGTGCTGGCATGCGCTTCCAGAAGAGTCCTGTTTCGTCCAGGTTAAACACCTGTTTAGACGAATAGCCACCTTCCTTTATAATAGCTTCAAATATCGCTGGGAATGATTCAGCAGCCTCCGTGTCAGCAGCAGCAGCAGCCTCTCCAGTTATTTTTATATTATGTAAGTTCGAACGCTTTTTTAAAGCGTTCAAACCAACCATGACTTGCATTAAATGGCTTGGCATCAGTTTCATTCAATTCTATTTTAACAGCATCATATAAAGCTTTGGCTTTTTTCCTGAATAACAGCCAAACTCACTGGCATCTTTCATTGTGTTTGGTCTTCAATCCAGATAGACAATCGCCTCTCCATATTTTCCATTAGGTTAGATCGCATACGAACAGCCTTCTTCACACTTACTGGGGTTGCATTTTTGCAACTTTCCTTAATTTTCTCAGCTTGGGCACGGATTGTGCGCACACTAGACTCATGCATATTCAAAGCGTGGGAGATATCACAAGTGCATTCACCTTTTTCAATTCACTTAATCACTTCAAGTTTCTCTTCTAATGTAAATGATTTTCTATGCTTCTTGCTTGCAGAAGCAGATGTATCACTTTCCTTACGCTTTCCACTCATGATAAGGGATACAGTAACACACAGCAAGATACAATATCTAACATCGCAGTTTAACACAAACACGTGAGTGACTTGAGTGAGGGGGGAGGAACGCTGTGATCACATGTACAAGGTAGTCATCTGCTCATGCATAAAGTACAACTCCCAATAGGGCATCAGCTGGAACCCGGAAGTGCTCCCGTCAACCCTTCTTGGTTGGGCTGCTGAGAGCCACATGTGCCTGGAGGCTCCAGCCTGCACTTGTTAGCAGCTGGGACCAGGACATAAGGTTGGGGGCGAAAGGGGACTGGGTTATAGCAGGGAGCCAGGGAGAAGAGGTGTTTGGCTCTGGGGAAGGGAAAGGGAGGACAGGTGAGGGGGCTTTTGCAGCCCACAGCTGAGTTTCCCCAGCTGGCCGGTCGCGGGCAGCTGCCCGGGGCTTCCTCTGCCTGCTTACAAAGTGACGGAGGTTTGCCGCTCGCCGCACAGTTCCCCGGTGACCCCTTCTGGCCAGAGGCAAGGCATCTGGCCAGAGGGGGTCACTGGGGAATGGCGCTGTGAGCGGCAAACCTCTGCCACTTTGCAGGGAGGCAGGGGAAGCCTCGCGCAGCTGCCGGCCACCAGCCGGCCCTAGGGGAAATCGTGTTATTGCGGGGACGGGGTCGTGTTGTTTGAAAAATGTTACCCCCAAAAATCGTGCTATCGCGAAAACATGTTAAGCGGGCACGTGTTAAATGAGGAATTACTGTATTGACTCTGGCTACTAGGCACACTGTCCCAGAGGCACTGAGGCAAGTGCCTTCACCCTAGACCTTGGACCAGGTGCTTATTGGTATAGCTTATTTTGGGTCAGGAAGCAGAATAAGCTATACTGATACAAGTCCCCTTTATACTGATATAACTACATCCATAGTAAGGCTTGTACCAGCATAACTATTTCTGTTTTTTTCTTTTAAATACACCTCTGACCCACTTATTCTAGAAAAATTTAGGTGTAGAGCAAGTCATGGTGAGAACTACAATGAAAACAGGGCCTTTCCTCTATTAAGAACTGTTTGCTCTGACTGTATCTCATGTGGAGTCATCATAAAGCCTCACTGATATCAATCTCCATGAAAACTGTGTGTAATAAACAGAGGAGCAGAGCAGATGAATGCCAACAACTTATTCTCATGCAGGTGCCCTTTAGCAATAAAATGGGGGGGGGGGGCACAAAACCTCTCTGCTCCATGGACTTGATCCTGAGAGATGCTGAACATCTGCAGTGCCAACTGACTTCAATGGCAGCTGTGAAGGCTCAGCAAGATCAGTGTGTGTCTGCCCAAAACTAGTGTTCTCTATCAAATGCTTGTCACCAAGAGGCAGCAGGATCTTTTCTATTCTATCTAGGGAGCTCATTATTAATCTATGGAATTTCTGGAGAGCCTATCAACTTGGCATCCACACACTTACGGGCCCCCTTAGGCCTCAAATTAACAAAGCACTTAAGCATGTGAGTAAGAACAGAAGAGGAAGAACAGAGTGTGTTTTATGGTGGATGTCCCAGGAGGATCCTTCAAAATGAAGACATTCTTAGAATGAATGTAATGTTTCTAGTATGCTTTGAGACCATGGGCTAGAAACATAAAGGAAATGGCTCATTATTTCCCAAGTAGGACTACCTGTCTTTCTGAATCCAAAAGGAGCATGAAGGTTATTGTGTGGGCAAAAACTCTTCCAGAAGAGAGCGTCTACATTGGCATGTGCCTTTGCGCAAGAGATGTGCTTTTGCGCAAGAGCATCCGTGCCAGTGTAGATGCTCTCTTGCGCAAGAAAGCTCTGATGGCCATTTTAACCATAGGGCTTTCTTGCAAGAAATTCATGTTGCCTGTCTACACTGGCCTCTTGCGCAAGAACAGTTGCGCAAGAGAGGCTTATTCCTGAGCGGAGCATCATAGGTCTTGCGCAAGAAGCCCTGATTTCATACATTAGAACGTCAGTGTTCTTGCTCAAGAACTCCCCGCCAGTGTAGACAGGCAGCAAGTTTTTGTGCAAGAGCGGCCGCTTTTGCGCAAGATTGCTCCAATGTAGACACAGCCAAAGGCTACGTCTAGACTGGCATGATTTTCCGGAAATACTTTTAAGCGGAAAAGGTTTTCCGTTAAAGTATTTCCGAAAAGCGCGTCTAGATTGGTCCCAGAGTTATCGTTATAACGATGCGCTTTTGCGGAAAAGCGCGTCTAGATTGGCAGCGCTCTTTTTCGCAAAAGCAGAAGCCCGGAACCATTTTGAAGAGGGCAAAAGGCCACCAGACCTTTCCGGGGGCAGGGCCGGAGCTCCGTTCAGACATGTGCTTAAAGGGGTCTCGCCGGACAGCCGTTTGTCTCCTGCTCCCGTGCGCTGGGACCTCTGGCAGGGACTGACACCCTTAGCAGGTTTGGTGGTTGCCCTCTGACTTTTGGGGACACCACCCTTTGGCCCCCAACTGCTTTTTCCTGCGTTTTCTTTCTTCTGTCCTGCCCTGTCTGCCATGGAGCCGTGGGTGGCCATGTGCCTGCTCGGGCCCCTGTTGGACATGTGCAAGTGCCTGCAGCTCGTGCTGCAGGCGGTGCCCTGCTGTTCCAGGACCAGGAGGCAGAGATCGCGTTCGACTCCCTCACCAGGGAGGCCCTGGCAGCCCTGTGGCATCAGCACCCCACCGTGGAGAGGCCAGTCTGGAGACTGGACACCAGCACCGACTGGTGGGGCGGCTGGTCCTCGGACTATGGGACGACCAGCAATGGCTCGGAACTTCCGCATGCAGCGGGCGTTCCTGCAGCTGTGCGCCTGGCTCACCCAGCGCTACAGAGAGCCATCACCCGGCTGCGTGCACCCATCCCCGTCAACAAGAGGGTCGCCATCGCGCTGTGGAAGCTGGCCACACGGACAGCTACCGCTCGGTGGCACAACAATTCAGTGGGAAGATCAACCGTCGGTGTGATCGTCGTGGAGGTAAGTCCCAGGGAGTGGGGTGGGGAGGGTGCTGCACTCCATGCCCAGGGGCAGCCAAGACTCAGGCTGGGTCACCCAGGGGTTTGGGCCGTCCCTCCCTTGCACAGGCCTGCTGGTGGGGGGAGGGGGGGCGTGGGCCGAGGGGGCCCTGGTGTGTGTGTGTGTGTGTGTGCGTGCGTGAGGACAGAGGGAATCGGGGGCCCAAGGGAGCGCACACTCACCCCTGCCATATGTGATGTGTTCCCTTGTGTTTCTCTGCACCCTTCTGCAGGTCGTCCTGTCCCGAGGGAATGAATATACTTATGCAGAATCAGAATTACAATTTCCAGATCAAGGTACCTTTGGGATTGGACAGACTAAATTATTTAAAAGGGTGTCTTAGAGTCCAGTCACCCCCCCCAGATGAATTATTGGCACCTCTGGGATGATCAGGCCTCTAAATTAAGAGAGAAATCCATAATGGCTAGCCTAAAGGACTCAAATGAAAAACTGAAAAAACAATTGGCAGAAATAAAGGAGAAATCTGACTCCTCTAAAGTTTGTCCCCCTCCGTACAACCACATTCCTACACCAAGCGCCCAGCGGAATCTACCCATCCATCTCGAAACCACCAGCTCTGCCAGACCCACCTGAAGATCTATTGGACCTGTGGGTCCCCAATTTCCAGCTCCCCTTCCCACCAACCTGCCCCAGCATCAGCAAATATTGCTTACCGATAATTCAGCCCATTTGAATCCCGCACATACTCACAGTTCTGCAGGGGCGGTGAGAATGCCAACCTGGCCAATGAAACTTCGGATTCTGAGCATACTCAGAGTCCAGTAATTCTAAAGCTGTCAGAAGTCTCCTCAAAAGGGTTGCAGCGAACATTGGCTAAAGACTTAAAGGACCTGGGGTTTGTTATAACTAAAATAGATCCCGAAAATAACTCAGTGACTATAGGTAATGACGTAAACAAGGATGTGATTATTGAAGTTGGACCTAAAAGTTTTCCTGGACTGTTTAAAGAGAAAATTAAACTTTTTCCCACTAAGACAATTTCCTAATCCAGCAGGGGCAGCACTTGTCCACGTCCCTGGACACCTAATGACATCATGAATTTTAGACTTACTCTTCCAAAAATAAGAGAGGATCCTGTGGGCTTGCAAAGGGAGTTGTGCCAGATTTTTGAAGTTTATCAGCCTACCCACAGAGACATTGACATGCTACTCTTGGGAATAATGGAACCCCATGAGAAGCAAGCTCTTTATACCCAAGCAAGGCGAGGTCCTGGGGATACTCCTGCCCACCTGGGTGAGCAATGGCCCCAAGATTTGCCAGGAATTCCTACTACTGCTGCAGAACGTACCGTGCTAGCAAATGACCGTACAGGTCTCTGAATGCAATTACCGAAATGGTTCCAGTGCAAACCGATTGGTCTAAAGTATATAACTGCAAACAGAAGCCAGATGAAAGCCCTATTGATTTTCAGGCAAGGCTCTTTGCAGCCATGGAAGTATAGCACCTTTAACCCAAATGATGCCAATATGCACTATGGTAGTAACCACCTTTGTGCAGAATTTAAGACCAGAAATTGGGGACAAGATTATTAATAATATGATTGGATGGAAAATGGAAACTACTGAGAAAATTTTGGAAGCTGCAACTCAGTTTTTGAAAACTTGCAAGTAGAAAAACAAAAGAAAAGGAACTTAAAAATACCCTAATGGCACTCCAAATACAAGATTTACAAGGCCACGGGCAACCACAAGGTCAGAGGAAGGTCCAAACAGACCCGCCCCAACCTAATGATGTGTGTAATTACTGTGGTGGGTTTGGCCATTGGAAAATTGAATGTCGCAAAGACAACGACAAAATAGATTTAACCAGGGCCCCAACAGACAGTCCGGACCATCGTCACAAGGACAGAGGTGGCCCAATACTAACCCCTTTTCAGCAGGTGCACCCAACAGAGGCTACCCTCCGGAGGACCGACAAAGGAGTAATCCTTACTGACTATGCCAAGAGGTTATTGATAAACCATTGCAATGCTCTCTGTTACCTTCTGTCTCTCTTTTTGCTACACCTGATGCCTTAGTTTCATTTTCCGTTAATGGAAACAAACATGAATTTCTAATTGATACTGGTGCCTCTCTTTCCACAATACGAGAGGATGAAGCTCCCAATCTGGCCAGAACTGGAGAAATAGTAAATGCTGTAGGGGTGGGGGGAGTAACTATACCCCGTGCAATGAGTGAACCGTGTTCCTTAACCATTGGGCCTTTGACAGAGGAACATGCCTTTTTATTATCCCCCAGTACACCTGTAAACTTGATGGGTAGAGATCTGCTGTGTAAATTGAATGCTACAATTTATTGTTCCCCTGAAGGGGTCTTTGTTGATATACCCCATAATCAGGCAACAAATTTCCTCATGATGTTAACAACAGATGGACAAGGTATAGACCCAGACTCCAAACTGGAGAGTGTGGAGCTGGATCAGGTACCAACGTCTTTGTGGGCTTCTCACTCCAATGAAGTTGGGAAACTGTTAACAGCAGAGCCTGTAAAGATCAGGTATAAACACGGCCAACCTTACCCTCGAGTGTCTCAGTATCCCTTGTCCCAGGAAGCGGAGGAGGGCATAGCGCCTGTCATCTCCTCCCTGTTGGAACAAGGAGTGCTCATAAGAACGCAGTCTGTGTGTAATACCCCAATACTTCCGGTCAAAAAGGAGGGGAAATTTGATGATCAAGGAGACAGATATATAGATTTGTGCAGGACCTAAGAGCTGTAAATCAGTTTGTTATCCCCAGATTTCCTGTGGTTCCTAATCCAGCAACAATATTGTCCTCTATCCTGCAGGTGCTAAATGTTTCTCTGTCATAGATTTATGTTCAGCTTTCTTCTCCATTCCCATTGATAAGGATTCACAGTTTTTGTTTGCTTTTTCCTATAAAGGGGAGCAGCTGACCTGGACCAGACTTCCTCAAGGATACACTGAAAGTCCCACCCTTTTCTCACAATTGTTAAAAAGGGACCTTAATTCAATTTATTTGCCAAAAGAGTCTACCCTTGTTCAGTATGTTGATGATTTATTAATAGCCTCACCTAATCGCGAAGCATGTAAAGCACTTATTGCTCTCACCTGTGCCTGTATTTTAGCTACTGATCAATCTGTTAACATTTATACTGACTCATTGTATGCTTTTAATATCTGTCATTCTGTAGGTCAGATTTGGAAACATCGAGGATTCTTAACGGCCTCAGGAAGTGCCATTTCTAATGGATCCCTTGTTAATGACCTCTTGCTTGCTATTCAATTACCTTTTGCTATTTCTGTTATGCATTGCAGTGCTCATCCTGATAAAACTGATACTGTATCAGTAGAAAACAGACGGCAAATTTTGCAGCCAGGAATGCAGCTGCCTGTGGACCTCCAGCTCCATTTCAAATCCTGGTCGCTGTTTCTGTTCCCCTGACTCTAAGGCTGTCTCTACACTGGCATGATTTTCCGGAAATGCTTAAAACGGAACAGTTTTCCGTTATAAGTATTTCCGGAAAAAGAGCGTCTACATTGGCAGGATGCTTTTCCGAAAAGCCCTTTTTCCGAAAAGCGCGTTAATGTAGACGCTCCGAAAAAGCCCGATCGTCATTTTCGCGATTCTGGGCTTTTTGCGAGAAAAGACTGCTGGGCTGTCTACACTGGCCCTTTTCCGAACAGTTTTCGGAAGGACTTTAAGCAGCTGATTTCTTACAGTAGATCGTCAGTGCTTTTCCGGAAATTCAAGGGGCCAGTATAGACAGCTCACAGCTTATTCCGGAAAAGCGGCTGCTTTTCCGGAATAAGTGGCCCAGTGTAGACACAGCCTAAATGATTTATCCCTGTTGCAATCTGGAGCACCTGAGAAGGAACAACACAATTGGTACAAAGCTGGGTGTCGTATTCAAGATAATAACATTTGGCTTTCACCAGATGGACGACCTGTGGCTCCTTCTATGTTGGTGTCCCAATTGGCTACCATTACCCATGGATTAGGACATATCAACAAAAGGGGGGTAGTGGACCAGATTCTGAAGCATTGGTATGCGCCCGGGATTCACCAAGCTGCTGCTAAAATCACCAGCAATTGTGCTACTTGCCAAAAGTTCTCTACCCAGGATGGAGAAAAGACTACTCTGAGTGCTCATACTTGGGCCTATGGACCCTTTCAATATTTGCAGATCGATTTTATAGAGTTAACCCTTTCCTGTGGGTTTAAGTATTGTCTGGTTATTGTATGTGTGTTCAGTGGTTGGGTGGAAGCTTTCCCTTGCCGCCGAGCGGACGCCACTACAGTGGTAAAGAAATTAGTTACTGAGGTGGTTCCCAGATTTGGAATCCCTTTAAAAATTGGGATAAAGGAACCCATTTCACGGCCAAAATCCTGCAAGATCTGTGTAAAGCCTTTCACATAGAACAACGGTTCCATACCCCATATCATCCCCAAAGTTCAGGGCATGTTGAAAGAAAAAACCTCAATATCAAAAGGAAGTTAAGCAAGATTATCTCTGATACTGGATTAAAGTGGCCGAGGCATTGCCTTGCCCTCATGCATATCCGAAATACCCGAACCGCAAACATGGTCTCACCTCATGAAATTCTATTTGGGAGACTGATTTTACTTGGATTTGAGCCTCCTGGAAAAATTAATCCTTCCCACTTGTCTGAATGTTATGATGAACTACTTCAATACTGTATACATCTGTCTAAAATTGCTTTCAGTCTCTCCTCTCAGGTTGCAGAAGCCTTACTTGTCCCAACTGATGTGCCTTGCCATGACGTGCAACCAGGAAATTGGGTCCTGATAAAAGAATTCTGGAGGAAAGACTGCCTATCTCCAAGGTGGAATGGTCCCTTCCAGGTCCTGCTGACTACCAACACAGCTGTGAAGGTAGCCGAGCAAGATTCTTGGATACACGCAAGCCACGTGCGCCGCACCGTTGACCCTCATAAGTTGTGTGAACTTGCCTCTCCCGACATATCGCCTCCTACTGAACCTGTCAGCCCAGAGCCAGAAGAGAACGACTTTCTACCGCTTTCTGAGAAAGAAATTGAATCACTTCTCCTGAACGAGGGATATACATCATCGGAAATCAAAGACCTGGACCTCGTTCACTACGCTCTCACTACAGGCCAGATCCCTTCTGGTCCTACTAGTCACGTTGACATTTCACACGAATCTACACCCGACCTTGCCATTGACCCTACCAGCACTTTGTCAGAGGACGGTGAGTTTTCTAAAAGCTGTTTTCCTTCCTCCAGACTTACTTATAACCTCCATCCGCACAAGCGCTGAAAGGATTACAATTCCTGCACAATGGCTAAACTCTTGTTCCTCCTTTGTATAGGCCTTATTTGGCTCCAAGGGGGGAATGGTATTGGTACTAATACTTTTCTGCAGCTGGCAGAAGGTATGGCACAAGCCGCAAGCAAAACTAACTGTTGGGTGTGTGCCTGGGCACCACAAAGCGCGCATAGTGGATACCCAATAGGTGCCCTTCCGTTAAACAAAACTGAACTAGTAAGTAACACATTACTGAAACAAAATGACCAAACTGTGTGGTTCAACCAGACTGGGTGCAGCCAATTATCATTTAGTGGTACAAGTCCCCCTATGTAGGAATCTTACAGGTACCACCTTTGTAGGGAATTCAAGCTGTATGCACATTATAACAAAAGATAAAAAATGTAGCAAAAAAACAAGGTACAACAGATGCTTCTGTTAAATGTACAGAACCCTCCCGAGAAAGACTACAAAGACACTTGCACTTTTGAGGATGAATGGGAAAGGATGCTTAAGATTAATTGTGATCCACAAGTGGATCAAAGGGGGGAATGAAGGATAAACTTAATTTGTTGTCAGTATGACCTCTGTGTGACCTGGATGTTAAGTCTGGTCTTTGTAAAGAGGTACGTGCTTAAAAACAGGTATACAAAAGAAGGGGATAGGTGAAACTGGTTTGAACCTGTTGTAAGGCCTGCAAAGGGACTGTGAGGGGACAAATAATGATTGGAGGGAATTTGGTGCAAAGGGGCATGACCTGTATATGCATGCAATTGTAAGTGGTCAGTGGAAAAAGGGTAATTACCATGTAAGGTAGTACAAAAGACCTTGCCTTTTGTTTGGGAAGTTGCAGAAACTTTTCCTGAGTATCCTGGAGATTTTTGCCCTGGAATGCATTCCTGAATAAAGCTGGTTGCTAAAGAAGGGTGTCTGGAATTGATTTGGTAGGGGTTTTGGGCCCCCATCCGAACCCTCGGATTAAAAATTCTCCGTCAGTACACAGGCCCGCCCGCTCCACTGCATCCTAGCCTAGGGCTCTAATAGTTGCAGCATGGGCTGCTACTGGGTCAGCAGGGATCCTGGTCACAACACGCTGCCAAGTTGACCTCCATATCTTCAGCCAACCCAGTGTCAGCTGTCCCTGGGCATTTTCCCAGTTCCCCCTGTGGGCCTACCTGTCTCAGTCTCTGATGTTCAGGGGTCACCAGGGGATGATGGTGCTGGCAAAGTGTCTATGGACTCCAGGTCTGGATCAAGCAGCAGTCCAGGCAGTCCAGGCCAATCTGGCCCAGCAGGGGCCCTGGACATCCAGGTCAGTTTTCTGGGCCTCACAGCAGCCTGAGCCAATTCTCCCTCCTAGAACGGAGCAGTCAGGCCTTCCTCATAGGGAGCTTCAGACAAGTGCCTGGACTGCTCCGGGGCTGGGCTCCAATTGAGTTATGACCTCATCCTTTTATATTCCCGGCCCTGCCTTCCTGCTTCCTGTGGGTGGGGCTGGGTGACTCTGGCCCCACCCACTAAGGGGTCCTAGTGTTAGCCAAACGGGCTCGTTTCCCCCTGGAGCTACTCAATTACCCCAAGGAGGCACAGAAGACAGAAGGACAGATACCAAGTTCTTTATTTATCGGTCAGCTGAGCGGGTGCTCTCCTCGACTCATGCCAGAGGAAGAGACACCCCGAATGCTTATTACAGGCGATTTTTATACAGTGGGGTAAACGACTTGTCTTGCAAAGCCCACCTTCCCATCCTGACAATATTGATTTATGGCTTCCCGTCAGGCAGGAATGTGCAAGCTAGACTATATTTTTATCTTATCAGAAACAGCTGTGGGGATATAAGGGGGATAGGATTGTAAGTCATCCAGGGGTCGAAAGGAAGTTTTAACTTTTCCATACTTGCCATAGCCTCCTTCTGGGCCCACCATTGTCCTAACACTAGGGAGCCCTTCCCCTTCCGGGTCAGTGGGCACCCACTTAGCACCCGGCTCCAGGAGAAAGAGGAGGAGGGTGTGGTTTCTGTTCCGGAGCACCCTTCCCTTTCTCCCCTGTCCCGCCTGGCTGCTTCTGCTGTGGGGAGCCTTCCTTGGAAAGCTTTCCCCTGTGGCTGCCTGACTGCTTGCCTCCCTGTTGCTGGGCCTCTCCCTCCAAGGACTGCGGCTGCTACTACCACCCACAGCTTGCTGCTGTCTGGGGGGAGGGCCTGCCAGCCTGCTCCCCCACCACCACCCGGAGGGAGAGGTGAAGAGGACCCACCAGCACCCACCATCCATAAGTCTTTCCCCGGTTGGCTGCTGCCTGCCTGCGGCTGCAACATCTGCGCCCTGTTGAGGAGGAGGAGGAAGAGGGGGACCACCACTTGGACTGTGGAGGGGGTTTGTTTGTAAGACTTGAGTTTTAACACCTGTGCTCCAGGAGTGGTGGTAACTTGAGTTGCTGCCAGGGGGGCCAGGGGAGAGGCATGGAGCCCTCCCCCCAGTCCAGCTGCCCCCCACTTTCTACTGCCACCACCCCCACCACCATCCCCACCTGGACCTGCTCTTTGCCCCTCGGCAGGGCTAGCTGCAAGCCCGCATTCATACCTGGGACTGTTTGCGCAGCAGCGGGCGAGAGCCCCACGAGCACTTGTGGGCGCACCCCGCCCCTGGACTTGGCCCCCAGCTACATTTGGCTGGGGGCCTTCCCCACCCCTTGCCTTGCCCCCTCGCTTCCCCACCCTAGAAGCTGGCCTCCCTGCTGCCTGCCCCACCCTAGTAGCCCAGTTTGTTTCTCCTTCCCTCCCTGCTACAGCCTCCCTGAGACTCAGTTTGTTGCCTGCCCTGCCCAGACTGTTAACGTTTGTTTGTTTGTTTGTTGCCCCCCTGCCCGATCTCCACTCAGTTCCCCGGTCTGCCCCTCCCCCACCACTGGTCAAGTTGCTGTGCCATTTGCCCTGCCCTCCAAGCCGCTACCCTCGTCAGTGTCCCATTAGCCCCAGCTCTCCATTGCTCCTGTTCGCTCCTTCCCCTCAGCCCCCTGCCTACTGCCCAGTGCGCCCTGGCCCCCTCCCTGAGCGCTCGTGCCCCTTCCCTTCCCGTTTAGTTATGGCCCCCCCCCCCCCGCCAATGTTACCATAGACCTCCCCTTTCCCAGTGCAGCTGGAGGAGCCGGCACCCCCTCCCTGCACCTGTAGCCTCGCCCCATCCTGTCCCACCAGCACCCTCCTCCTCGGTATGTCTACACTACAAAGTTAATTCGAACTAACAGCCGTTAGTTCGAATTAACTTTCATAGGGGCTACACATACAAACCGCTAGTTCGAATTTAAATCAAACTAGCGGGCGCTTAATTCAGAACTAGGTAAACCTCATTCTACGAGGAGTAACGCCTAGTTCGAATTAAGTAGTTCAGTAAGGGCTGTGTAGCCACTTAATTCGAACTAGTTGGAAAGGCTAGCCCTTCCCAGGTTGCCCTGGTGGCCTCTGGGCCAAACCAGGAAACTCTTCTGCCCCCTCCCAGCCTCGGGCCCTTAAAGGGCACGGTCTGGCTACAGTGCTTGTGCCAGGTGCAAGCCTGCCAGCACCCAGCCAGCAGACCCTGCACCTGGCACAGCATGAGCCAGCCACCCGCTGCCACCCAGCCCTCTGCCTCTTCCCAGGACCAGACTGGTGGCTCACAGGAGCCTGCCCGGAACCGCAAGAGGCAGGCACCCGCCTGGTCTAGTGCGGAGATCGTGGACCTCATCGAGGTTTGGGGGGAGGCCTCCAACGTCCACGATCTCCGCACTAGGCACAGGAATGCTGCCGTCTAGGGCAGGATAGCTGCCAGCCTGGCCACCAAAGGCCACATGCGAACCCAGGAGCAGGTTTGCATGAAAATCAAGTTGGTCAGTGAGACCCCCGACCCTGAGCCCTGAGCTTAGAACATAAGACTGGCCGTACTGGGTCAGACCAAAGGTCCATCTAGCCCAGTAGCCTGTCTGCCGACAGCGGCCAACACCAGGTACCACGGAGGGGATGGACTGAAGACAATGATCAAGTGATTTGTCTCGTGCCATCCATCTCCAGCCTTCCACAAACAGAGGCCAGGGACACCATTCCTACCCCCTGGCTAATAGCACTCCATGGACCCAACCTCCATGAATTTATCTAACTTCTCTTTAAACTCTGTTATAGTTCTAGCCTTCACAGCCTCCTGTGGCAAGGAGTTCCACAGGTTGACTATGTGCTGTGTGAAGAAGAACTTTCTTTTATTAGTTTTAAACCTGCTACCCATTAATTTCATTTGGTGTCCTCTAGTTCTTCTATTATGGGAACTAATGAAGAACTTTTCTTTTCACCCTCTCCACACCACTCATGATTTTATATACCTCTATCATATCCCCCTCAGTCTCCTCTTTTCCTAAGCTGAAAAGTCCCAGTCTCTTTAGCCTCTCTTCATATGGGACCTGTTCCAAACCCTAATCATTTTAGTTGCCCTTTTCTGAACCCTTTCCAAGGCCAAAATATCTTTTTGAGGTGAGAGACCACATCTGTACACAGTACTGAAGATATGGTGTACCGTAGCTTTATACTTCCCCTCCTCCTTCTTCCCCTGGCTTCCCCCTTGCAGCTCCCTCCTCCCAGGTTTCCCCCTCCCCTCTTCCACCCTCTCTCTTCCCCTCTCCCACCTCCTTTTCCCAGTCTCCCCAGAGGTTCATCCCAGTTTTGTTAAATAAAGAGAGTTTCTATTTTTGAACACACGTGTCCTTTATTTTTACATCAGGAAGGGGCTAGGGAGGGTAAGTGGAAGGAGGTGAGGAGGAATGGGCACACGCGCCCCGATGGGGAGGACTGGGGTGGCTCTGCGGGCTCCTTGGGGTGGAAGCTCTCCCTCAGGGCCTCCTGGATCCTGACAGCCCCCCAATGGACCCCCGGTTGGCAGCCTGTGGCAAGTGCAGCTGGGCTGATGGCCAAGTGCTGTGATGTGCCGAGTGTGGGCACTCCAAGACAGGACTGCTTTGCTGTCCCTCATCGAGTTAGACAAGCAAGCGGGGAACCCTGAGAACTGTCTGTCCAGGGTGGGGGTCGGGTCCCTTTAAGCACAGCCCTCGGCTAGCCTGAGGCAGCAGCTCCACACTCTAAGTCCTAACCTGATGCCCTGCCGGCACTGGTTCCAGCCAGCCTTAACTTCGGTTCAGGGTCCACTCAGTGTGGACATGCTATTTCAAATTAGGAAAACACTAATTGGAATTAGTTTTTAGGTCTAGATGCACTAATTTGAATTAGCTTATTTCGAATTAGTGCTGTAGTGTAGACATACCCCCTCTGCCTACAGCCTTGCAGGGAGGAGTGGTTGCTGGCTTCCTTTTTCCTCAGTTCTGCATCTGTGTCCTGCCTCTGCTAGCGCCCTCCCTCCCTGCAAACAGTCTAAGAGGAGGGAATGGTTGATTTTCCCACCTTCCCCCTCGATTACCCCTTTCGCGCCGTTCCCCTGCCAGCGCCATCCTTCCCTACAAACAATCCAGCGGGAGAGAGTGGTTGCTTTCCCCATTCCCCCTACCCCCAATCGTGAACAACCCTTCCCTAGCGTCCCTGCCCCTCCCTCTAGCACCTTCCTCCTCTGCAGGGAGGAGTGGTCGCTTTCCCCACCTTCCCGGCCGTGCCCCCTCCCTCCCCCACACATCCCTGCCCCTTTCTCTAGCGCCCTCCTCCTCTGCCTGCAGCTAAGCAGGGAGGAGTGGTTGCTGCTCCTTTTCCTCCATTACCCCCCCCACACCTCGAATCTGGTGCCCTCCTCCCAGCCTTCAGTCTAGCTGGGAGGAGTGGTTGCTGTCCCTGCTCCCTTCAGTTCCCCCTTCCCCCTCACTCATGACCCTCCTCCGAAGCCCCTGTTCTGATAGGGAGGAGTGGTTAACCCATTCCCCTCTCCCTCCACCTCTTCCCCTCCATTGATGCCCTCCTCCCCTGCCTACTGCTTGGTGGGGAGGAGTGGTCGACCCTTGCCCCCCTCCCTGCCATCTGTGCCTCCTCCAACCCCTCCCCTTGTGATGGAGGAGGCCCCCCAGTCCTGTTGACCCCATGGTCCCCCCATTGCTACTGGCCCCGAAGACCGCTGCGGCTAACCTCCCAACCCCCAGTCCAAGCTCCGCTGCTGCCATGGCTGACACTCCCTGCCCAATTCGGGAAGAGCCTCCACCTCAGCCGGTAAAAAGGGCCAGGGGAAAAAGAAGGGCAAAGGCCCGGCCTGGAAGGCCCTGCAGCTGAGGCCGTCCTGCCGACTGCGGCCCTGACACCTGCCGTGACCCCTTCTTCCCCTGCCGCTCCCCCACAAGCTCTGGGGGCTTCCCACCTGCAGCCCCCAGAGCGTATGCCCAGGTGGCCGCTGCCACCCCGCCCTGCCACCCGCGTGCTGCCGCAACATCGGCCCCGACCGCCGCCTCCAGCTCCATCCCTGGTGGCTGGGGCCCTTTCCCCACCCTGACCAGGAAGCACGGTGTCCGCTGCCTCCTGGTCCCCGCCTCGCCCCACATTGAGACATACGTGCAGGCGTTGGCGAGGGTGGTGGGATCCTCGGCCATGGTGGCAGCCTCCAAGATGTATGGCAAGGTGGTGTTCTTCCTTGCCTCAGAGGCCATCGCCCAGGAGGCGGTGGAGAGGGGCCTGGCGGTGGGGGGCGTGCACGTGACCCTCAAGGCGCTAGAGGACCTGGGCGTACGGGTGGTCCTAACCTCTGTCCCGCCCTTCCTCCCCAATGCCGCCTTGCTGCCTTCCCTCTCCACCCTGGGGAAACCCATGTAACCCTTCTGCCGGGTAGGCCCGGCAGCAACCAGGGCCGGGTTCAATATCTAGGGGTCCATCTCACACAGAACCGGCTTGAGCCCCCACCCAGTAACCTGGGAAATTCACACACCCTGGGTGCCTCTGAGAGGCAATGCTTCCCCACTCATAAGCACAGAGTCTGAGTGTAGGAAAGAAACATTTAATGAAACAGAGAGAGAAGTCATACGGCATTAACTTGGGAAAATACCACAAACAGAGTTCATAGCCCAAACATGAGCTAAGTGCCCCCAGCCAAGAATCACCCGAAGTCCCAAAGTCCGACACCCCAAAAGTCTCTGTCCCTGGTCAGTGCCGCCCAGAGTCCAAAAGTTCACCTGCAGGGTTTTACCTCCCAACCTGGGTAGAAATGGGGGTGGGGGGATAGATAGGGGCACCTTACGTGGTCTGAGGCCGACGGCCTCACCTCTCCGTAGGGTTCTGCTGCAGTCTTTAACATGAGCCACTCCTCCACGCTCCACCAGCTGTCTCATTCCACTCCACCAGATGCTCCGCTGGTCTCCTGCCGCCACTCCTACCAGCCGCGCCATGCCGCTGGTTGCCACTCCTCGCCTGCCACCGCTCCTCACCTGCCGCCGCGCCTACCGGCCGCACCACACCGCTGGTTGCCTGCTGCCGCTCCTACCGGCCGCCTGCCAGTGGTTCCCGCTGCAATGGGTCTGGCTCCCAGCCAAACCAGTGATTTCAGCTCTTAGTCTGTGTCTACACTGGTGCGATCTTGTGCAAAAGCAGCTGCTCTTGTGCAAAAACTTGCTGCCTGTCTACACTGGCAGCGTGTTCTTGCGCAAGTAAACTGACATTCTACTGTATGAAATCAGGGCTTCTTGTGGCAGAACTCGGACGCTCCTGCTCAGGAATAAGCCCTTTTGCGCAACTGTTCTTGCGCAAGAGGCCAGTGTAGACAGGCAACATGAATTTCTTGCGCAAGAAAGCCCTACGGTTAAAATGGCCATCATAGCTTTCTTGCGTAAGAGAGCGTCTACACTGGCAAGGATGCTCTTGCGCAAAAGCACGTCTCTTGCACAAAAGCACATGCCAGTGTAGACGCTCTCTTGCGCAACTACTTTAACGCAAGAACTCTTGCGCTAAGAACTCTTGTGGAAGAAAACATTGTCCTCATTCTGCATTTGTAAGCAACAAGTAGCCAGAGGCAGTTTTATTACGAGCTGCAGCAAGGGAAAAACTGATTCGGACGGGTGTGGGGGGGGAAGCCTGCTTCCCAGGCAGATCTTCAAATACAAGCAATTATGAAGCAGTTTATATACTGTCGATTACATATAATAACATTAAACAATTAGTCTCCTTCCCATTACAAACACCAATGGCTAACAGTTATTTTAGTTCCACCCAGATGCTCCTTATCTCAAGGTCCCTGCCAGAGTCGGCATTCTATCCTTATCTCCGTATGGAGGCGAGAGGCGAAGGTAGCATCTTACTACAGCTCTCACTTTGTCAGGCCACAGACTTAGCCTGACTCTTGCGCTCTTGCTAACAAGACCAAGATGGGTGCACACAAATTCCCTTATCCCCTTTTTCCTGCCTCCACAAGAGTTTTTGTGCAAGATCACGCCAGTGTAGACGTAGCCTTAGTGATTTCAACTCTTTACCCACCACCTGGACTGGCAAAGGATTCCAGCTTCCACTAGACTAGCAAAAAGACTCCTCATGGAGTCTGCTTTAGGTCTGTCCTTAAAACAACAGGGCTACGTCTAGATTGGCATGATTTTCCGGAAATGCTTTAACGGAAAAGTTTTCCGTTAAAAGCATTTTCGGAAAAGAGCGTCTAGATTGGCACGGACGCTTTTCCGCAAAAGCACTTTTTGAGGAAAAGCGTCCGTGGCCAATCTAGACGCGCTTTTAAAAAAGCCCCGATCGCCATTTTTCGCGATCGGGGCTTTTTTGTGCAAAACAAATCTCAGCTGTCTACACTGGTCCTTTTGCGCAAAAGTTTTGCGCAAAAGGGACTTTTGCCCGAACGGAGCAGCATAGTATTTCCGCAAAGCACTGATTTCTTACAGCAGGAAGTCAGTGCTTTTGCGAAATTGGCGACCAGTGTAGACAGCTGGCCAGTTTTTCTGGAAAAGCGGCTGATTTTCCGGAAAAACTGGCCAGTCTAGACACAGCCCAGGGCTATGTCTACACTGGCAGCTTCTTGCTGAAGAACAGCCATTCTTCCGCAAAAACTTGCCGGCTGTCTACACTGCACAAGCGTTCTTCCAGAAGTAAATTTACAGTATAGCGTTGTAAAACAGGGCTTCTTTCGGAAGAGTTATTCCTCTCCCCACGAGGAATAAGCCCTCTTGCTCAAGAGCTCTTCCAGAAGAGGGCAGTGTAGACAGGCAACATGAATTTCTTGGGCAAGAAGCCCCTATGGTTAAAATGGCCATCAGAGCTTTCTTGCGGAAGAGAGCGTCTACACTGCCATGGATGCTCTTGCGCAAAAGCACATGGCAGTGTAGACGCTCTCTTCTGGAAGAGCTTTTGCACAAGAAGCTGCCAGTGTAGACGTAGCCCAGGGGAAAGGGGCAGGTTGAGCCAGTCTTCAAGCTCACACCTGGCAGGTGTGAAGCAGGCTGACTCAAGCCCTTTAACCCTTCCCCCCAGCTCAGTTCACTCAACTCTGGAAGGGGGGCAGGCTTGTTCCTCGGAGACCTCTTGCAATGATGGTGTCTCTCCTGCAAGCACTGGTGGCATGTTTTACAGTTCCCACATTTAGGGGTAGCATGATTTGTGACCCCCACAACAGCCCCAAATTATTTACAATTCTCCACATTCCATTCCAACACTGATCCTCCATCAGCCCTGGCTGAATTGGATTTACATAGCCACACCTTGGATTCCTTCCCCCTCCTGGCATGAGCTGTATTTACATATCAACAGTTAACAGTTAATTATCTTGCAGAGCTAAACAATTGTAGTGGGCACACCCACCCCAGGGCAGCTCTCTCCTTTTAGCTGGCTGATAGCAAGCAGCAGTTCAGCCCCTGCTTACACCCATATCCACCATCAGTCCTCTCCCGTTGGGCTGCAAGGACCCCGCCCTCCGTCACATCTTGTCCTTCCGCCGGCAGGTGCAGTTACAAATGCCGCCGGCAGCATGTGGTGGGGTGGCGCTAGAGGGGTCCTTCTTGGTCCCCTACCAGGGGCCCCTTTACTGGGTCAATTACTCCTCGAGGGAGACCCGGTGCTTCCTCTGCCAGACGATGGGGCACATCCGGAGGGACTGCCCTCTGGCCCAGTCGGAGGAGGAGTTGGGATCCCCTGGGGCCCAGGAGGGCGCCGGCCCCAACACTGCCGGCCCCCCTGGTAGTCCGGCCTCCGTGGCTGCCCCTCTTCCTACTGCCATCAGCTCTGCTCGGGAGCCGGGGGCAAGCCACCCCCCCGACGCATCGGGACTAGCAGGCAGGCCCCGCTTCTGTCCAACATGATTTGGCGGGGCCAGGTAGGAGAGGGTGGCGCGGTTGCCGCTGGACAAGGGAGAGGGCTCCCCCAAGGGGAAGGTTTCCCTGCTCCCCTGTTGTTCCTCCCTTGTCTCCTAGACCCCCCCCCCAAGTATCACCTGCACCCCCTGGCCCTGCCCCTGCTGACCAGCCCTCCGCCTCCATCTTGGAGGGCTGGATGCTCGTTCGGGAGAAGCATAGAGCCTGCAGTCCGCGGGCTCAATCTCCCCCCTCCGAGGAGGGCGGGAAGGCCCCCCACAAAATATTGAGGGGGGCCACTGCTGCCGCTGTCGCCCCCGACGAGTGTCAGCAGGAGGCACCTGCCAAGGTTCCCATGGCAGCCGAGGGGGACGCCCCTTTCCCCCTCGCGGAGTTCATCCCCGAGGAGGCCTCAGATGGAGCTCCCCCGGCCCCTTTACAACTTATAACCCGTCGTCACCTCCGAGGTAATTGCTGCTTCGTCGTCTAGTGGGGAGGACTCTGGGGCTGTGGAGATGGACTTTAGCTCCATCTTTGAGGAGATCGAGGCCCTGGGTCTGACCCCACTTGCCCAGGGGGAGGACAACCCCTTGCCAATGGGCCTCAGGCTGGGCGGCGACTCAGTTGCGCGGCCCCCTCCTCCTCCCTCTCCCATGCCCCAGGCGGCCGCCCCAGGCAGCCGCCCCTGTCCTCACGCGTGGGGCGCCCCAAATACTGCCTGTTGGCCCGGCCACCATAGGCACCTCGTCTGAGGCCGCCAAACACTTAGGGGTGACAGCTGGTGCCAAGCAGCCGGGTCCTGGGCTTGTGGACCCATCGTTGAGGTGGAGCAGTCACCTTGCCTCCCTGTTGGGGGCCCAGCAACTGCAACCATCATAACCGACGCTGTGGCTTCAGACACACGCTCCACCCAGCCATCCGAGCCCAGCGTCAGCGCGGGCCCCCTCCCCATCTCCGTCCCCTCAGTCCCCGACCCCATTCGGGAGGTGCCACAGTCCAGTGCCCAGACCTGGGGGACTGTCCCCTTGCCCCCTTTGCAAGCCCTGGTCCCTTTCCCTGTCCCGATCCTTCCCCGGTTCCCGTCCATACCCCCCAGTGCTGACCCCACCCCTATTCATGGCCCCGGCCCTAACCCCGCCCCATTCCTAGTCCAACCCCACCACTATCCTCATCCCCACCCCTGTTCCTGGCCCAATGTCCGACCCTATTCCCCCTTCTCTCCCTACTGCAACACCCGCTCCCCCTCCACCTCTCGCACATCCCACTGCTATTGCCACCCCTATGGGGGCTGTCTCATTCCCATTAGCTGCAGGCAGCCCTCAGGGGGAGGTTTTCGTGTTGCCCATTTCCAGCTCCCTAGGGACTGCCCTGTTCCCTCCACCGCCCCCTCCCTCGCCGGGAATGGAGATGGGAAGAGTGCCGCCACCGCTCCTGGTGCTGCACTGGGGATCAGATCGATCCCTGCTTGTCCGTCTCTGTGGCCCATGAAGCCCATCCAGGGGCCCAGCCAGAGGAAAACCCCTCTACCCCAGCCCCCTCAGTGCTGAGGGCTGAGCTGCGCCAGTTCCTTGCGGACACCCTCAGGACTAAGGACAAGGTGCAGCTCCCCCTTCAGTGCTGGTGCTGGCCTACTGGCACTTTAACAATAGCCTGCTGGAGGACGTGGGCTTCATGGCGTCCTTCCGGGAGTTCTGGCCGGCTTGGCCGGGGCAGCGGCCCACCTTTGCCTCGGCACAGTGATGGTGGGACGTGGGGAAGGTGCGTGCCTGGCTCTTTTGCCACGACTACTCCCGGGGCACCAGCTGGCAGAGGGATGCGGTAATAGAGCAGTTGGAGCGGGAGGTTTTGAAGCTTGAGAGGTGCCTGACATCTGACCCCGAGAATCCACCCCTCCGTGAGGCATACCGGGAGAAGCGGGAGGAACTCTGGGTCCTCGAGGGACATCGGGCCTGGGGTATCTTTGTTCAATCCCGCATCCGTCTCCTTTGGGAGATGGATCGTGGCTCCCACTTCTTCTATGCCCTGGAGAAAAAGGGGGGGCCAAAAGGCACGTCACCTGGCTTTTGGCAGAGGACAGCACACCCTCACAGATCCAGAGGAGATGTGCAGAAGGGCCAGGGCCTTCTATGCCAGTTTGTTCTCCCCAGATCCGACCGAAGCCAACGCCTGCAGGGTGCTCTGGACTGAACTCCTAACAGTCAGCGCGGGTGACCAAGATCAGCTGGAGCTGCCTCTCACTCTGACCGAGTTCTCGGAAGCCCGCCGGCTCATGCCCACCAACAAAACCCCGGGCATGGACGGGCTGACTGTGGAGTTCTACTGTATGTTCTGGCACGTCCTCGGCCCAGACCTCGTCACCGTCTGGGCTGAGTCCTTGGACAGCGGGGCCCTCCCTCTGTCGTGCAGGCAAGCCGTGCTCATCTTGCTACCGAAGAGGGGGGACCTTCGCGACCTTCGGAACTGGCGTCCCATCTCCTTCCTCAGCACGGTCTACAAAGTCGTAGCAAAAGCCATCTCGCTGCAACTGCGGTCTGTGCTGGCGGACGTGATCCACCCCGACCAGACCTACACCATCTCGGGCCGTAGCATCTTTGATAATCTATACTTGGTCCGGGATCTCCTAGAACTCAGGTGTAGGGACGGTCTGTCGTTTGCCCTCCTGTCCCTGGACCAGGAGAAGGCGTTCGACAGGGTGGACCACGGGTATCTCCTGGGCACTCTGCAGTCCTTTGGCTTTGGGCCCCGTTTTGTGGGTTTTCTCCGGGTGCTGTACGCCTCCCGCAGAGTGTTTGGTCAGGTTCAACTGGACCCTGACTGAGCCGGTCAGCTTCGGGCGGGGGGTACGTCAGGGGTGTCCGCTGTCGGGCCAGCTGTACGCTCTGGCGATTGAGCCCTTCCTGTGTCTCCTCCTCCAGAGGTTGACGGGGGTCGGTGCTCCAAGAGCCAGGGCTGCAGCTGGTTCTGTCAGCGTGCGCCGATGATGTGCTCCTCGTGGTCCAGGACCCGGGTGACCTGGAGCGGGTGGAGGCCTGCCAAGCAGTCTACTCAGCAGCCTACTCCACCCGGGTCAACTGGGTCAAGAGGTCTGGCCTGGTGGTCGGGGACGGGTGGCAGGCAGGCTCCCTCCCACCCACACTTCAGGCCATCAGGTAGAGCAGAGGACCCTCACTCCTTCTCAGGGTCTTTATATCCGCCACACATCCCTCCCCACTGGAGAACTGCCACGGTTTGGAGGCCAGGGTGCATGAGCGGCTGCAGAGATGGACAGGAATGCTCCAGTGTCTCTCCCTGTCGGGGAGAGTGCTGGTGCTGAATCAACTGGTCCTGTCCATGCTCTGGCACCGGCTCAACACCCTGAGCCCAGCCCCGGAGGTCCTCGCCAAACTCCAGAGGATAGCCCTGGAGTTTTTCTTGCCAGGACTGCACTGGGTCTCTGCAGGGGTCCTTTGTCTCCCCCTGGAGGAGGGGGGTCAGGGCCTGGTCTGCATGCACAGCCAGGTCCGGATCTTCCAACTCCATGCCCTGCAGTGACTCCTCTATAGTGCAGGTAGTCCGGCTTGGAGCATGCTGGTGCGCGCCTTCCTCTGCTGCCTCCAAGAGCTCCGATACAACCGCAACTCTTTTTTCTCCACCGAAGGGGTCTTCTGCGAGACCTCTTAGAGCTGCCGGAATTCTACCAGAAACTTCTCCAGACCTGGAAGCTGTTCTCAGTGAGCAGGTCCGTTGTGGCCACCGAGGGAGCAGATCTCCTCGCAGAGCCCCTGCTCCACAATCCAGCCTTGTGCGTGCAGGTGGCGGAGTCTCCCTCAGTGTGCCTGAGGTTGATCCTGGCAGAAACCACCAATGTTGGAGACCTCCTGGACTGCGATAGGGGGCATTGGGTGGATCCCCGAGCGCTCACTCAGCTCATGGGGCTCTCCACCCCCCGAACCCCCCTGTGCATACTCCAGGAGGTGAAGGTGGCTTTGTCGCAGCCCGCTCTCAATTTCCTGCAGTGAGCCCTGTGAGAGGGTGCACCCTGCCCCCCCCTTCACTGCAAGTCCTCTGGCCCTTTTTCTCCGGCCCCTGTTCTGCCCCCGCCCCCGGCTTCCCCATCCCTGGACCCCCAGCCAGCTGCAGGATCTGCAGCCGGTCTGCTTCTTAACCGTGCCCAGAGACCATCTGTACACTCTCGTGCTCCACACGATGCATTTCTTCACCCTCCTGTCCCGCCCCAACACCAAGTGGCGGGACTATCTAAGACCTGCTGAGGGTGAGGAACCCCAATGGGCCAGTGTTTATTCCACCTTAATCCCACGGCCCATCGGGGACATCAGTTGGCGGCTCCTTCACGGAACCATGATCACGGGCGTGTACCTGGCGCGGTTCACCCCCATCCCAGACACCTGCCCCTTTTGCAGCGTGAGGGTAAACCTGGTGCACACGTATCTGGAATGCGCCTGGTTGCAGCCCCTATTCCAGCTCCTCCAGAACCTCTTATTGAGGTTCTGGCTGCACTTCTCCCCTCACGTTTTTATTTACGCACTCCCCATCCGTGGGCCCCTCAAAGTCACGAGACCACCTCGTCAACCTTCTCCTGGGCCCAGCGAAAGCTGCCATATACAGCACCAGGAGGAGGATGCTGGACGAGGGGGTTCTCTGCGACTGTGGGGCCTACTTCCGTTCCTCCCTAGTGTCACGTATCTGGGCAGAGTTCCTCTGGGCGGCGTCCACTGGCTCCATCAACACCTTTGAGGAGCAGTGGGCGCTGTCCAGGGTTCTCTGCTTGGTGTCCCCGTCCAGCTCCCTCATCTTAAACCTTTGACCCACACCCCTTGACCCTGTTTTTCATCATTTGTCCCTCGGAATCCGTTGATCCCTAGGTCCAGTTGTCCCTCCCACAAGGCTGGGGGAGAGGATTTCGGAATTGGGCGGGCTGATGCCCGCCCACCCCCTGGGTTCACATAGTGCCTTACTACAGCTGGTGGGTTTTTTTTTTTTTACTTCAGAGGCAAAAAAATGGAGCAACAAGCTGCCTGTGAAGTCTTACGTAGAGGAAGAGGCTCAAGAGTCAAATCATAGAATACTAGAACTGGAAGGGACCTCGAGAGGTCGTCAAGTCCAGTCCCCTGCCCTCACGGCAGGGCCAAGCACCATGATAGACATCTATCTAACCTGCTCTTAAGTATCTCCAGTGATGGAGACTCTACAACCTCCCCGCTCCTGAGGCAATTTATTCCACTGTTTCACAACTCTGACAGCACGCTTTTCCTAATGTCTAACCTAAACTTCCCTTGCTGCAATTTAAGCCCATTGCTTCTTGTCCTATCTTCAGTGGTCAAGGAGAACAATTTTTCTCCCTCCTTCATGGAACACCCTTTTAGGTACCTGAAAACTGCTATTGTGTCCCCTCTCCATCTTCTTTTTTCGAAACTAAACAAGCCCATCTTTCAGCCTTCCCTCATAGCTCATGTTTTTTAGACCTTACATAAGAACATAAGAACGGCCATACCGGGTCAGACCAAAGGTCCATCTAGCCCAGTATCCTGTCTGCCGACAGTGGCCAGCACCAGGTGCCCCAGAGGGGGTGGACCGAAGACAATGATCAAGCGATTTGTCTCCTGCCATCCCTCTCCAGCCTCTGACAAACAGAGGCCAAGGACACCATTTTATCCCTGGCTAATAGCCTTTTATGGACCTAACCTCCATGAAATTATCTAGCTTCTCTTTAAACTCTGTTATAGTCCTAGCCTTCACAGCCTCCTCTGGCAAGAGTTCCACAGGCTGACTACGCTGTGTGAAGAAGAACTTTCTTTTATTAGTTTTAAACCTGCTACCCATTAATTTCATTTGGTGTCCTCTAGTTCTTCTATTTAGGGAACTAATAAATAACTTTTCTTTATCGGCCCTCTCCACACCACTCATGATTTTATACACCTCTATCATATCCCCCCTCAGTCTCCTCTTTTCTAAACTGAAAAGTCCCAGTCGCTTTAACCTCTCCTCATATGGGACCCGTTCCAAACCCCTAATCATTTTAGTTGCCCTTTTCTGAACCCTTTCCAAGGCCAAAATATCTTTTTGAGGTGAGAGACCACATCTGTACACAGTATTCAAGATGTGGGCGTACCATAGTTTTATACAGGGGCAGTAAGATATTCTGGGTCTTATTTTCTATCCCTTTCTTAATAATTCCTAGCATCCTATTTGCCTTTTTGACCGCCGCTGCACACTGTGTGGAAGTTTTCAGAGAACTGTCACGATAACTCCAAGATCTCTTTCCTGATTTGTCGTAGCCAAATTAGCCCCCATCATACTGTACGTATAGTTGGGGTTATTTTTCCCGATGTGCATTACTTTACACTTATCCACATTAAATTTCATTTGCCATTTTGTTGCCCAATCACTCAGTTTGGTGAGATCTTCTTGGAGTCCCTTACAGTCTGCTTCTGTCTTGACTATCCTAAACAGTTTGGTATCATCTGCAAACTTTACCACCTCACTGCTTACCCCTTTCTCCAGATCATTTATGAATAAGTTGAACAGGATTGGTCCTAGGACTGACCCTTGGGGACACCACTAGTTACCCCTCTCCATTCTGAAAATTTACCATTTATTCCTACCCTTTGTTTCCTGTCTTTTAACCAGTTCTCAATCCAAGAAAGGACCTTCCCTCTTATCCCATGGCCATGTAATTTACACAAGAGCCTTTGGTGAGGACCTTGTCAAAGGCTTTCTGGAAATCTAAGTATACTATATCTACTGGATCCCCCTTGTCCGCATGTTTGTTAACCCCTTCAAAGAACTCTAATAGATTAGTAAGACAGGATTTCCCTTTACAGAAACCATGTTGACTTTTGTCCAACAAATTATGTTCTTCTACATGCTTCACAATTTTATTCTTTACTATTGTTTGACTAATTTGCCAGGTACTGAAGTTAGACTTACCGGTCTGTAATTGCCCGGATCGCCTCTAGAGCCCTTTTTAAATATTGGTGTCACGTTGGCTACCTTCCAGTCATTAGGTACGGAAGCCGATTTAAAGGGATAGGTTACAAACCACAGATAATAGTTCAGCAATTTCCCATTTGAGTTCTTTTAGAACCCTTGGATGAATGCCATCCGGTCCCGGAGATTTGTTAACATTAAGTTTTTCTATTTGTTCCAAAACCTCCTCTAATGACACTTCAATCCGGGACAGTTCCTCAGATTCATTACCCACAAAGGGCGGTGCAGATTTGGGAATCTCCCCAACGTCCTCAGCCGTGAAGACTGAAGCAAAGAAATCATTTAGTTTCTCCGCAATGGCTTTATCGTCCTTGATTGCGCCTTTTATAGTTCGATCGTCTAGGGGACCCACAGGTTTTTTAGCAGGCTTCCTGCTTCTAATGTACTTAAAAAACATTTTGTTATTTCTTTTTGAGTTTTTGGCTAGCTGTTCCTCAAAATCTTTTTTGCTTTTCTTATTACATTTTACACTTGATTTGACAGTGTTTATGTTCCTTTCTATTTATCTCACTAGGATTGGACTTCCACTTCTTAAAAGATGCCTTTTGTCCCTCACTGCTTCTTTTACATGGTGGTTAAGCCACGTGACTCTTTTAGGTCTCTTGCTATGTTTTTAATTTGGGGTATACATTTAAGTTGGGCCTCTATTATGGTGTCTTTAAAAGTTTCCATGCAGCTTGCAGGGATTTGGCTCTAGTCACTGTGCCTTTTAATTTCTGTTTAACTAACCTCCTCATTTTTGTGTAATTCCCCTTTTTGAAATTAAATGCCAGGGTGCTGGTCTGCTGAGGTGTTCTTCCCACCACAGGAATGTTGAATGTTATTATATTATGGTCACTATTCCCAAGCGGTCCTGTAGCGGTTATTTCCTGGACCTGATCCTGCGCTCCACTCAGGACTAAATCGAGAATTGCCTCTCCTTGTGGGTTCCTGCACCAGCTGCTCCAAGAAGCAGTCATTTAAGCCATTGAGAAATTTTATCTCCTTCTCTTCCTGAGGTGACATGTATCCAGTCAATATGGGGTAATTAAAATCCCCCATTATTATAGAGTTCTTTATTTTGGTAGCCTCTCTAATCTCCCTCAGCATTTCAATGTCAGTATCCCTGTCCTGGTCAGGTGGTGGTAATATATCCCTACTGCTAATTTCTTATTTTTGGAGCATGGAATTACTATCCATAGCGATTCTATTGAACATGTTGATTCATTTAATATTTTTATTTCATTTGATTCTACATTATCTTTCACATACAGTGCCACTCCGCCACCCACCCGGCCTGCTCTATCCTTTCGATATATTTTATATCCCGGTATGATTGTGTCCCACAGATTTTCCTCATTCCACCAGGTTTCAGTGATGCCTATTATGTCAATCTCCTCATTTAATACTAGGTACTCTAGTTCACCCATCTTATTAGTCAGACTCCTAGCATTTGTGTAGAAGCACTTTAAAAATTTGCCACTGCTTATTTGTCTGCCCTTCCTGATGCATTGGATTCCTTTGTGTGGTTGTTTGTCTGCTCTGGCCCATGGTTTGCCCTCTCCCTCCTCTCTTTCTGACTACAGCTTAGAGAATCTCTATCAATGGATTCTCCTCTAAGAGAAGTCTCCCTCCGATTCGTGCATCTCCGCACCAATCGGCTTTCCCCATCTCTCAGTTTAAAAACTGCTCTACGGCCTTTTTAATGTTTAGTGCCAGCAGTCTGGTTCCACCCTGGTTTAGGTGGAGCCCATCCTTCCTGTATAGGCTCCCCCTCTCCCAAAAGTGTCCCCAGTTCCTAATAAATCCAAACCCCTCTTCCCTACACCATCGTCTCATCCACGCATTGAGATTCTGAATCTCTGCCTGCCTACCTGGCCCTGCGCGTGGAACTGGAAGCATTTCCGAGAATGCCACCATAGAGGTCCTGGATTTCAGTCTCTTTCCTATTACCTTGAATCATGTTTGTTGCTCTTCTCTGGACCTTCTCCAATTTCTCCACATCTTTCTTGAAATGTGGTGTCCAGAACTGGACACAATACTCCACTTGAGGCCTAATCAGTGCAGAGTAGAGCAGAAGAATGACTTCTCATGTCTTGCTCACAGCACTCCTGTTAATGCATCCCAGAATCATGTTTGCTTTTTTTGCAAGTGTCACACTGTTGACTCATGTTTAACTTGTGGTCCACTATGACCCCTAGATCCCTTTCTGCAGTACTCCTTCCTAGACAGTCACTTCCCATTCTGTATGTGTGAAATGGATTGTTCCTCCCTAAGTGGAGCACTTTGCATTTGTCCTTATTAAACTTCATCCTGTTTACCTCAGACCATTTCTCCAGTTTGTCCAGATCATTTTGAATTATGACCCTAACCTCCAAAGCAGTTGCAACCCCTCCCAGCTTGGTGTCATCTGTAAACTTAATAAGCGTACTTTCTATGCCAATATCTAAATTAGGAGTGGGGAACCTTTTATGGGTCGGGGGCCGCAGATGCACAGAAAAATCAGTTGGGGGCCATGTACAAATGAGAAGCCAAAAAACGAAAAACAAACGAGGAGTCTTAAATGAGAAAAAAAATGTGACATTTCTATTAGGGATGTTAATGGGTAACCGGTTAAACGGTTACCCAGTAAGCTTTAACGGGTGATGCTTATCAGGTAATGGTTAATTGGTACCCTGGGAGCAGCTTCCCGCTTGTAGCTGGGCTGCTTCAGCCCTGCTGGGCCCTAGCCTGCAAAGACTGGGGGCTGGCAGGGGCAGCCGCAGCAGTGTTAGCACTGTGTTTAACCAATTAAACAGAATTTTACATCCCTAATTTCTATTGTTGTACTTTGAGGACAACAGTTTAAAAACCGAGCCACCCATTCACTTTTTCCCTTTCATTCAAATTCTCACTCACTCATAATAGGTCAAGTTTGCCTGTTTGATGAAAAATCATAAAAGGCCTCTGTCAAAGTTCAAAGCAAGTGGCTAAGAGTTAATATTTTCTTTCTATCAACTCAAAGATGGTAGATAAAAAAGTCACTCATTCAGGTTCTTGATGTTTACAATTCTTTCCTGCAGGGGACACAATGTTTCAAGTGCAACCTCTTGAGGTGAGAAATAATCTGTTAAACCACCAGGCATAATATTTGGAAAGAGTGTCTGTTATGCAATAAGAATGGCCATACTGGGTCAGACCAAAGGTCCATCTAGCTCAGTATCCTGTCTGCCGACAGTCACCAATACCAGATGCCCCTGACGGAGTGAACAGAAATGAGTAATCATCAAATGATCCCTTTTCTGTCCTCCATTTCCAGCCCCTGACAAACAGAGGCTAGGGACACCATTCCTACCCATTCTGGCTAATAAATATTGATGGACCTAAGCTCCATGAATTTATCTAGTTCTTTTTCGAACCCTGTTAATGTCCTGGTCTTCACAACATCCTCCGTCAAGGAGTTCCACAGGTTGACTGTCCACTGCATGAAGAAAAACTTCCTTTTGTTTGTTTTAAACCTGCTACCTATTAATTTCATTTGGCCACTCCTAGTTCTTCCGTTGTGGGAACAAGTAAATAACTTTTCCTTATTTACTTTCTCCATATCTGTCATGATTTTATAGTTCTCTATCATATCCTCCCTTAGTCTTCTCTTTTATAAGCTGAAAAGTCCTAGCCTTTTTAATCTCTCTTCATATAGGACCCGTTCCAAACATCTCATCATTTTTGTTGCCTTTTTCTGAACCTTTTCCAATGCCAATATATCTTTTTTGAGGTTAGGCAACCATATCTGTATGTGGAAAGTGAAGCTCTCCAGTAAAGTGTTGAATTGTACACACCAGGCTCTAAACAGTGTAAATCCATGTGACTCACTGACAGGCTGAAGGAGAGGTTACTCAACTTTCAGTAACGTGAGATGTTTTGTCTGGATGGGCATTCCACCATAGGATGATCATGCACCAGTGCATTCTCAAATGGAAAATGAAAAGGAGTGTCCATGGGCCTGCATGGAGCACTGCTTTCTGCCTTTAAATGAGGACATACAAGTAAGTGTGGACCCATTGCCACTCAGTTCCTTCTCAAATGCAAAACAGAACCTCCACTGCCAAGGGGAATAAGGGTAGGAGGTGGAGCATCCATAAGGATAAAACATCTTTAACTCAAGTTACAGGACCGCTTGGGAATAGTGACCATAATATAATAACATTCAACATTCCTGTGGTGGGAAGAACACCTCAGCAGACCAGCACCCTGGCATTTAATTTCAAAGGAATTACACAAAAATGAGGAGGTTAGTTAAACAGAAATTAAAGGCACAGTGACTAGAGCCAAATCCTGCAAGCTGCATGGAAACTTTTAAAGACACCATAATAGAGGCCCAACTTAAATGTATACCCCAAATTAAAAAACATAGCAAGAGACCTAAAAAGAGTCACCGTGGCTTAACCACCATGTAAAAGAAGCAGTGAGGGACAAAAGGCATCTTTTAAGAAGTGGAAGTCAATCCTAGTGAGATAAATAGAAAGGAACATAAACACTGTCAAATCAAGTGTAAAAATGTAATAAGAAAAGCAAAAAGATTTTGAGGAACAGCTAGCCAAAAACTCAAAAGAAATAACAAAATGTTTTTAAGTACATTAGAAGCAGGAAGCCTGCTAAAAACCTGTGGGTCCCCTAGGCGATCGAACTATAAAGGCGCAATCAAGGCGATAAAGCCATTGCGGAGAAACTAAATGATTTCTTTGCTTCAGTCTTCACGGCTGAGGACGTTGGGAGATTCCCAAATCTGCACCGTCCTTTGTGGGTAATGAATCTGAGGAACTGTCCCGGATTGAAGTGTCATTAGAGGAGGTTTTGGAACAAATAGAAAAACTTAATGTTAACAAATCTCCGGGACGGATGGCATTCATCAAGGGTTCTAAAAGAACTCAAATGGGAAATTGCTGAACTATTATCTGTGGTTTTGTAACCTATCCCTTAAATCGGCTTCCGTACCTAATGACTGGAAGGTAGCCAACGTGACACCAATATTTAAAAAGGGCTCTAGGCGATCCGGGCAATTACAGACCGGTAAGTCTAACTTCAGTACCTGGCAAATTAGTGAAACAATAGTAAAGAATAAAATTGTGAAGCATGTAGAAGAACATAATTTGTTGGACAAAAGTCAACATGGGTTCTGTAAAGGAAATCCTGTCTTACTAATCTATTAGAGTTCTTTGAAGGGGTTAACAAACATGCGGACAAGGGGATCCAGTAGATATAGTATACTTAGATTTCCAGAAAGCCTTTGACAAGGTCCCTCACCAAAGGCTCTTGTGTAAATTACATGGCCATGGGATAAGAGGAAGGTCCTTTCTTGGATTGAGAACTGGTTAAAGACAGGAAACAAAGGGTAGGAATAAATGGTAAATTTTCAGAATGGAGAGGGTAACTAGTGGTGTCCCCCAAGGGTCAGTCCTAGGACCAATCCTGTTCAACTTATTCATAAATGATCTGGAGAAAGGGGTAAGCAGTGAGGTGGTAAAGTTTGCGGATGATACCAAACTGTTTAGGATAGTCAAGACAGAAGCAGACTGTAAGGGACTCCAAGAAGATCTCACCAAACTGAGTGATTGGGCAACAAAATGGCAAATGAAATTTAATGTGGATAAGTGTAAAGTAATGCACATCGGGAAAAATAACCCCAACTATCGTACAGTATGATGGGGGCTAATTTAGCTACGACAAATCAGGAAAGAGATCTTGGAGTTATCGTGGACAGTTCTCTGAAAACTTCCACACAGTGTGCAGCAGCGGTCAAAAAGGCAAATAGGATGCTAGGTATTATTAAGAAAGGGATAGAAAATAAGACCCGGAATATCTTACTGCCCCTGTATAAAACTATAGTACGCCCACATCTTGAATACTGTGTACAGATGTGGTCTCCTCACCTCAAAAAGATATTTTGGCCTTGGAAAGGGTTCAGAAAGGGCAACTAAAATGATTAGGGGTTTGGAACGGGTCCCATATGAGGAGAGGTTAAGCGACTGGGACTTTTCAGTTTAGAAAAGAGGAGACTGAGGGGATATGATAGAGGTGTATAAAATCATGAGTGGTGTGGAGAGGGCCGATAAAGAAAAGTTATTTATTAGTTCCTAAATAGAAGAACTAGAGGACACCAAATGAAATTAATGGGTAGCAGGTTTAAAACTAATAAAAGAAAGTTCTTCTTCACACAGCGTGTAGTCAGCATGTGGAACTCCTTGCCAGAGGAGGCTGTGAAGGCTAGGACTATAACAGAGTTTAAGAGAAGCTAGATAATTTCATGGAGGTTAGGTCCATAAAGGCTATTAGCCAGGGGATAAAATGGTGTCCTTGGCCTCTGTTTGACAGAGGCTGGAGAGGATGGCAGGAGACAAATCGGCAGTCATTGTCTTCGGTCCACCCTCTGGGGCACCTGGTGCTGGCCACTGTCGGCAGACAGGATACTGGGCTAGATGGACCTTTGGTCTGACCCGGTACGGCCGTTCTTATGTTCTTATGTTCTTAAGTTATTGTAAGGTAAGTAACTTCTCTTTCAAGTATATGTCACTTTGGGTGCTCCACTGTAGAAGACCTGAAAGCAGTAACTCAACAAGGAGATGGGTGCTGAGGAGGCAAGTCTAAGATGTCTGGGAGGACTGCATCACCAAAGAAAGCAGCATCCCTGGAAACATGTAAGATGGCATAATGCTTGGCAAAGGTATGAACAGAAGACTAAGTTGCAGCCCTACAGGTTTCTTGTATGCGGATGTCTTTCTGTAGAACTATAGTTGTAGACTGAACTTTAGTGGAGTGTGCTGTTACTTTTGTGAGGGGGTGTCACGGGGCAGACTCACCACCATGGCACCTCCAGCTGGTAGCCCTGGGAATTAGCTGGTTGGCTCACTGGACACCTCCCTCTAGCTGGTGTCTCCCTGTGTTCTCATTTCTACTCCAGGGTCCTTCCCTCCCCAGGGCATCCTCTTCTTCTCCCAAGGAACACCCAGTTCCCCTGTACCCATCTTGCCCCAGTGACCCACTGCCAGTCTTCATCTAGCCCCTGCCTCGGGGCAAACTGCAGTCTGGAATGGCCACTCATCACTGGCAAGGGGGTGTGGACCTGCTGCCTTTGCCTAACCTGGCTGCTTCAGGCCCTGCAGCCTGGGAGCTTGTTTGGCCAGAGCTTCCCCAGCTCTGCCTTCCTTCCCCAGCACTGCTCTATCTCCAGGAAGCCTCCAGCTTCCCTGGCAGTCAGGTCCCTCCTGCTCTCTCTCCAGAGCATCAGTCAGTTCTCCCTCTCCCACCAGCAGTCCTTCTTTATATAGCCCCCAGCTGGGCCCTCATTAGCCAGAACTGCCCCAACTGGGGCTTCGCTCTCAGCCCTCACTCAGGGCTGGGGTTTTGCCCTTAAAGGGCCAGTGCAGGGCAAACACCCTGTCACAGAGGGTTACATCCAAGTGGTGGATTCATAGCATGTTGAAATGCACCCCCAAAACCCGCTTCGAGTGGAAATATGTTGTCCTTTTATGCTCTGCAAATGATACAAATAATCTGGGAGAGGCCCTGAAGATCTTAGTCCTGTCAAGGTAGAAGACAAGAGCTGTAGTGATGGATATAAAGACTACAGTCTTGAGAGGTGGAAGAAAGAGCAGGTAGACATTGGTTCAATGAGGTATTTCCTCTGGACACTGATTACCAAATTAAGGTGTCACTGGGGGGGGAGGCTAGGTTCCATACAGGGGGAAACAAGGGGTGAGCATTTGAAGAATCTGGCAGTAGAGGGCTGGGCAAACACTGAAAAGCCTTTGGTTGAGAGGAAGACTGTGATAGTGGCCACATGTACTCTGGTTGAGCTCACTGAGGGTATGTCTACACTACAGCACTAATTCGAACTAACTTAATTCGAATTAGTTAATTCGAACTAAGCTAATTCGAATTAGTGCATCTAGACCTAAAAACTAATTCAAATTAGCATTTTGCTAATTCGAACTAGCATGTCCACATTGAGTGGACCCTGAACCGAAGTTAAGGCTGGCCAGAACCAGTGCCGGCAGGGCATCAGGTTAGGACTTAGAGTGTGGAGCTGCTGCCTCAGGCTAGCCGAGGGTTGTGCTTAAAGGGACCCGACCCCCCATCTCGGACAGACAGTTCTCAGGTTTCTCTGCTTGCTGGTCTACCTCGCTGAGGACAGCAAAGCATTTGTGTCTCGGAGTGCTCTGCTTGCCCTCACTCGGGACACCACGGCACTCTGCAACATGGAACCAGACCTGCCCCGGGGACTCTGCTGCGTCTCGTGGACGTTGCCGGCAGCCTGGCTGCACTCTCTGCAGGCTGCCATCCGGGAGGACCATCGAGTGGATGTCAGGATCCAGGGGGCCCTGCGGGAGAGCTTCCACCCTGAGGAGCACTAACAGTCTCCCCGGTCTGCCCCACCGGGGGCTCGTGCCCCATTCCTCCCTCTCCTCCTTCCACTTCCCTAGCCCCCCCTTCCTGATGTCAAATAAAAGACACGTATGTTCAAAAATAGAAACTGGGTTTATTCAACACAACTGGGGAGGGGAATGAAACTGTGGGAGACGGGGAGAGGAGGCGGAGAGAGCAGGAGAGGGTGGGAGAGGAGGAAAACTGGGAGGAGGGAGCTGGAAGGGGAAGCAAGGGAAGGAGGGGAGGGGAAACTCAGGGATCAGGGGTGGGGTCTCACCGGGCCAACCGCCTCCCAGCACGGCGAGGAAGGGGCCTCGGCGTCCCGGGGATGGGGTGGAGGTGCGGAGGTTGAGGTGGGGGTGTGGACATTGAGGAGGAGGGTGTGGGGTTGAGGAGGAAGAGGTGGGAGGGGGGGCAGGAGTGGGAGGAGGGACAGTTGTTGGGGGGCAGCAGGCGCAGGACCAGCACGGGGCACCATGCTCTACAGCAGGGCCTGCAGGTTTGCGTTTCTGGCTCGGTCCTCAGCCAGCTGCTCCCGGCGGAGCTGCAGGTTTGCCCACATCCAGGCCTCCACGGTGCGGTGCAGGGCTCGCAGGGCCCCCAGGTGCTGGTCCCAGTACTCCTGCTCCGTGGTGGTGGTCCAGAGCAGGCTGTGGGTGCGGGAGCATGTCCCGGGCGGGGTGGTGCGCCCTGCACAAGCAGCTGGTGCAGCTGTGGAGAAAGAAGAGAAGTGGTCAGTTCTCCCTGGGGAAACAGTGGATGATGCCCAGCCCCCCCCCCCCCCGCAACGTGAGGGTGACCGTGCCATCAGAGCCGTTGTGCTTGTACAGAGGCCATGGTCAGGATGTCTGGCTCTCCCCGGGACTGGGAGCTGCCCCAAGACTGCACCCATGTCCCTGTGCCGTGTATAGTGTGGCTGGGGCGGGGAGATGTCCCCTGCCTCTGTGTAGAGGGGGCGTGTGAAGGGAGAGCATCCTGCTGGGTCCCGCCCCGGGGTCAGGAGCATGTCAGGTCTCTTCACACATGCACGTGCCTATTGGGCCATGGCCCCTGGGTGTCACGCAGCTGGAGCCACCTGCCCAAGGGTGGCATGGCACGTGCTCGCACGTGCACAGGTGGCTGCATGATCCGTGGGAGGCATGGCCCACGCGCACGGTCCCTGGTCTCCCTGCCCGCCTCCCCCCCGGGCAGGGGACAGTGCTGGCACTTACCCAGTATGGCCTCCCCGGACGACCCTGCCGACTCCAGTGCTGGAACTGATTGCGATGGCCCCTCCGGTGCGCCCGGGTCAGAGCCCTCCGGTCCCGGCTCGCTGCCTCCCAGGCTGGTGCGGACCGCCCCGCCCCCCAAGAGTCGGTCGAGGGCGGGGAAGTAGGGGCTGGTGGCAGCCCCTGCTGCGGCACCACCCCTGGTGGCCCTGGCATATGCCCACTGCAGCTGTTTCACTTTCAGGCGCACCTGCTCTTGGGTGCGCCTGTGTCCCTTTCAGGCCATGGCGGCCACTATGCGGCCGTAGACGGCCGCTTTCCTCCACCTAGTGAGGAGATCATGGAGGTTGGGGGCCTGCCCCCAAACCTCAATGAGGTCCATGATGTCCACACTAGTCCAGGAGGGCACGCGCCGTCTACGGCTCCTGGCTAGCCCCTGGGTGCTGGGAGACTGGGTGGGGGACGGCTGGCTGTCACTGGCTCCCTGGCTCATTGTGGGGCCACTGGGTCAGGGGCAGAGACTGCTGGCAGGGCTGTCTCTGGCAAGTGCCATCTGGCCAGAGTCTACCCCTTTAAGGACCCCGGGGCTGGGGGAGAGGAGAGGAGTTTTCCTGGTTTGGCCCAGAGTGGCCACCAGGGGAACCTGGGAAGGGCTAGCCTCCAGCTAGTTCGAATTAAGTGGCTACACAGCCCTTAATTCGAACTACTTAATTCGAACTAGGCGTTACTCCTCGTAGAATGAGGTTTACCTAGTTCGAATTAAGCGCTCCGCTAGTTCGATTTAAATTTGAACTAGCGGTTTGTATGTGTAGCCCCTATTAAAGTTAATTTGAACTAACGGCTGTTAGTTCGAATAAACTTAGTAGTGTAGACATACCCTGATAGAGCTTGTGTCTTTAAATCCAATAGGTACAGTAGGATTTTGGAGCACAGAACTACTGGTGCTTGAGAAGAGTAATGAGAACACCAGGAAAAAAATATTTCCATTTTTAAAGGGAAGTTTTGCAAGTACTAAGTTTCCTGATAGTAGAAGGAAGACAAGAACTTACCTGAACAGGTTAGCTCCATGTTCAAGAACCATCTAGGAACCATGCTCCCAGTTTCACAGAGGGAGGGCCTGGAGTGGATCAGGGTTCCAGAGCTGTGTGACAGGAGACCCTTCCTGAGAGGAAGGCAGAGAGGCATTGCTACAGAAAGGTGAAGGAGATGCAAGTATCACACTTGCCTTGGCTTATAGTGCTATGAGGATAACTCTCACTCTTTCCTCATGCAGTCAGAATAAAGTCTTGAGAAGCAGAGGTACAGGTGGGTAAGCATACCGCACCGTATGGAACCACTGTGTTATCAGGGCATATCCTAATGAGTTGTGACTAAACTCTTCTTTGGAGCAGAAAAGGTGACATTTTGTGTTTGGCTTGGCAGAGGTCTGCTTCAGGGTGACCCCAGGTCTGACAGACACTGTAGAAGACAGAATAGTTGAGCTCCCATTCGTGGTCTGGAAGTTTCTGATCAGGGAGTCTGCAATTGTATTATGGAGGACAAACTGCTGAAATTTCTGTGTGATAGGAAATGCACCAGTTCCATAGTTTTAGTGCCTGTGCATAAAGTCCAGGATCTTACTTTGCCCTGTTGATCAGTATAATAAATTTGCTGCTCTCCTACCCATCCTTACCCTGACAGAGCAACCCTATATGTTATGAAGGAAGTGTTGACAAGGATATCAAGCAGCTCTAAGGGTACGTCTACACTTGCACCCTAGTTCGAACTAGGGTGCAAGTGTAGACGTACCCTAAGATAATGAGGAAGAGTGTTACCTCTTGTGACAATCACTTGCCCTGGGCTGTGCCCCTTTGGAGATGAGTGCCCCATCCAAAAAAAAAGAAGCATCTGTTGTGAGGTTCTTTGAGAGTGCAGGATGTAAGAATGGGATTTCTATGCAACAGGCAGGTAAGTGTAACTTCAGTACCGGGCAAATTAGTTGAAACTATACTAAAGAACAGAATTCTCAGACACATAGATGAACATAATTTATTGGGGAAAGTCAACATAGATTTTGTAAAGGTAAATAATGCCTCACCAATCTACTAGAATTCTTTGCAGGAGGTTAACAAACATGTGGACAAGGGGGATTCAGTGGATGTCGTATACTTAGATTTCCAGAAAGCCTTTGACAAGGTCCCTCACCAAAGGCTCTTCAGTAAATTAAGTTGTCATAGGATATGAGAGAAGGTCCTTTCATGGACTGATAACTGGTTAAGATTAGGGATGTTAAAATAAGTTTATTTTTGTAAACATATCGCAGGGGGGAGCTGGTGCTCGCGGGAGCCAGCTCCCTACGAGCACACGCTCCTGCCTCCCGCCTCCCACCCCACCCCCACACTGCTGCCTCTCTGTGGTATGTCTACACTGCAAAGTTAATTGAAATAACAGCCGTTATTTGAATTGAACTAATAAGCGTCTATACATGCAAACCGCTATTTCAAAATTAATTCGAAATAGCAGAGCATAATTCAATTTGGTAAACCTCATTCTACAAGGAGTAACACCAAATTCGAAATAGCTATTTTGAATTAAGTGCTGTGTAGACACTTAATTCGAAATACGGGGCCTCCAGCCCTTCCCAGGGAGCCCTGGTGGCCACTCCGGGCACAACCAGGAAATCTTACTCTCCTCTCCCCCAGCCCCGGAGCCATTAAAGGGGTAGACTCTGGCCACAGTGCCTGTGCCAGCTCCAAGCCTGCCAGCCCAGAGCCAGCAGTGGCCACCGGGGCCCCTGACCCAGTGGCCCCAAAACATGAGCCAGCAATCCACTGGCAGCCAGCCCTCCACCGCTCCCCAGGAGCAGTCTGCCAGCTCCCAGGAGCCTGACAGGGGCCGGAGAAGGTGGGCGCCTTCCTGGTCCAGGGTGGAGATCATGGACCTTATTCAGGTTTGGGGGAGATGCCCCCAACATCCATGATCTCCGCACTAGACGGAGGAACACGGCTGTCTATGGCAGGATAGCTGCCACCAAAGGCCACATGCGAACCCAGGAGCAGGTTTGCATGAAAATCAAGTTGGTCCGGCGAGACCCCAACCCTGAGCCCTGAGCTTCCCCTCCCCTTCTTCCCCTTGCTTCCCCCTTCCAGCTCCCTCCTCCCAGGTTTCCCCCTCCCCTCTCCCACCCTCTCTCTTCCCCTCTCCACCTCCTTTTCCCAGTCTCCCCAGAGGTTCATCCCCCCAGTTTTGTTCAATAAACCCAGTTTCTATTTTTGAACATACGTGTCTTTTATTTGACATCAGGAAGGGGGGCTAGGGAGAGGTAAGTGGAAGGACGTGAGGGAGGAATGGGGCACGAGCCCCGGTGGGGAGGACCGGGGTGGCTCTGAGGGCTCCTCGGGGTGGACGCTCTCCCGCAGGGCCTCCTGGATCCTGACAGCCCCCCCATGGACCCCCGGATGGCAGCCTGCAGCAAGTGCAGCCGGGATGATGGCAATGACCCCACGAGACGCACCGCATGCCCAGGGCAGCTCTGGCTCCATGTGGCCGAGTGCTGTGGTGTCCCGAGTGCGGGCACTCAGGGCACTCCAAGACAGGACTGCTTTGCTGTCCCTCATCGAGGTAGACAAGCAAGCGGGGAACCCTGAGAACTGTCTGTCCGGGGTGGGGTAGGGTCCCTTTAAGCATGGAGCTCAGTTAGCCTCAGGCAGCAGCCCCACACACTAAGTCCTAACCTGATGCCCTGCCGGCACTGGTTCCAGCCAGCCTTAACTTCGGTTCAGGGTCCACTCAGTGTGGACGCACTATTTTGAAATAGAAAAACGCTATTTCGAAATAGTTTTTGTGTATAGATGCGTTAATTCGAATTAGCTTAATTCGAGTAAACTATTTCGAATTAAGTTAATTCGAAATAGCACTGTAGTGTAGACATACCCTATCAGAAGCAGCAGCGCGGGGAAGGGGAGCAGGTGGCTCCGCGGGAGCCCCCCCGAGCACCAGCTCCCACCTGGCCTTCACGCTGCTGCCTCTCTGGGAGGGGGGCAGGCAGCTCCATGGGAGCCAGCAAGTGCACTGGCTCCCACCTCTTCCCCTGCTGCCTCTGATACAGGGACGTGTGTGTGTGTATGCATGTAACCGTGCGGGTTATCATAGAATCATAGAATCATAGAACCATAGAGCTGGAAGAGACCTCAGAAGGTCATCAAGTCCAGCCCCCTGCTCTAGGCAGGACCAATCCCAACTAAATCAATCCGGCCAGGGCTTGGTCAAGCCGAGACTTAAACACCTCTAGGGATGGAGACTCCACTACTTCCTAGGTAACCCATTCAGTGCTTCACTACCCTCCTAGTGAAATAGTTTTCCTAATATCCAACCTGGACCTCTCCCACCACAACTTGAGACCATTGCTCCTTGTTCTGCCATCTGTCACTACTGAGAACAGCCTCGCTCCATCCTCTTTGGAACCTCCCTTCAGGAAGTTGAAGGCTGCTATCAAATCCCCCCTCACTCTTTGCTTCTGCAGACTAAACAGACCCAACTCCCTCAGCCTCTCCTCATAGGTCATATGCTCCAGCCCCCTAATCATTTTGGTTGCCCTCCGCTGGACCCTCTCCAATGCGTCCACATCCTTTTTGTAGTGGGGGGCCCAGAACTGGACACAATACTCCAGATGTGGCCTCACCAGAGCCGAATAAAGGGGAATAATGACATCTCTGGATCTGCTGGCAATGCTCCTCTTAATGCAACCTAATATGCCATTAGCCTTCTTGGCTACAAGGGCACACTGTTGACTCATATCCAGCTTCTCATCCACTGTAACCCCAGGTCCTTTTCTGCAGAACTACTACTTAGCTGGTTGGTCCCCAGCTTGTAACAATGCTTGGGATTCTTCCGTCCCAAGTGCAGGACTCTGCACTTGTCCTTGTTGAACCTCATCAGATTTCTTGTGGCCCAATCCTCCAATTTGTCTAAGTCACTCTGGACCCTATCTCTGCCCTCAAGCGTATCTACCTCTCCCCTAGCTTAGTGTCATCCAAACTTGCTGAGGTGCAATCCATCCCCTCATCCAGGTCATTAATAAAGATATTGAACAAAACCGGTCCTAGAACCAGACCTTAGGGCACTCCGCTAGAAACCGACCGCCATCCTGACATCGAGCCGTTGATCACTACCCGCTGGGCCGGCCTTCTAGCCATCTTTCTATCCATCTTACTGTCCATTTATCCAATCCACATTCCCTTAACTTGCTGGCAAGAATATTGTGGGAGACCGTATCAAAGCCTTGCTAAAGTCAAGGTATATCACATCCACTGACTTTCCCATCCACAGAGCCAGTTACCTCATCATAGAAGCTAATCAGATTGGTCAGGCATGACTTTCCCTTTCTGAATCCATGCTGACTATTCCTAATCACTTTCCCCTCTTCCAAGTGCCTCAAAATGGATTCCTTAAGGATCCCTTCCATGATTTTCCAGGAACCAGGTAAGACTGGCCTATAGTTCCCTGGATTGTCCTTCTTCCCTTTTTTGAAGATGGGCACTACATTTGCCTTTTCCAATCATCCAGGATTTCTCCCGATCTCCACGACTTTTCAAAGATAATGGCCAAAGGCTCCTCAATGACATTTGCCAACTCCTCAGTACCCTCGGATGCATTAAGTCGGACCCATGGATTTGTGTACGTTTAGCTTTTCTAAATAGTTCCTAACCTGTTCTTTACCCACCAAGGGCTGTCCATCTTCATCCCATCTTGCGTCACTTAATGCATTAGTCAGGAGCCCACCTTGCCCGTGAATACAGAGGCAAAGCATTGAGTACTTCAGCTTTCCCACATCATCTGTCACTAGGTTACCTCCTTCATCCAGTAGGGCCGCACACCCTCTCTGATCACCTTCTTCTTGTTAACATGCCTGTAGAAACCTTTCTTGTTATCCTTCACATCCTTAGCCAGTTGCAATTCCATTTGCGCTTTCGCCTTCCTGATAACCCCGGCATTCTCGAGCTATACATTTAAACCCCTCCTGGTCATTTGTCCAAGTTTCCACTTTTGTAAGCTTCCTTTTTGTGCTTAAGTTCACCAAGGATTTCCCCCGTAAGCCAATCCGGTCTCCTACCATGTTTGCCTCTCTTGCTACGCATCGGGATGGTTTCTTTCTGTGCCTTCAATAAGGCTTCTTTAAAATACTGCCAGCTGTCCTGGACTCCTTTCCCCTTCATGTTAGCATCCCAGGATTCTGCCCATCAGATCTCTGAGGAGTCAAAATCTGCTTTTTGAAGTCCAAGGTGTGTATTTTACTACTCTCTTTTCTTCCTTTGGTCAGGATCCTGAAATCTACCATCTCATGATCACTGCTTCCCAGGTTGTCACCCACCTCCACTTCCCTATTAGTTCCTCCTGTTTGTGAGCAGAAGGTCAAGCTGCGCACGGCCCTGGTCGGATCCTTCAGCACTTGCAGAAGTTATCCCCAACATTCTCCAAAAACTTCCTGGATTGCCTGTGTACTGCCGTATTGGTTTCCCAACAGATGTCAGGGTGATTAAAGTCCCCCACGAGAACCAGGGCCTGTGATCCGGAAGCTTCTCTTAGTTGTCCGAAGAAAGCCTCATCTACCTCATCCACCTGATTCGGTGGCCTGTAGCAGACAACATCACTGCTGTTGTTTACTCCTTTAAACTTAACCCATAGACTCTCAACAGGTTTTTCTCCCTCTTTATACTGGAGTTCAGAGCAATCATAGTGCTCTCTTACATATAGTGCAACTCCTCCTCCTTGTCTCCCGTGCCTGTTCTTCCTGAACAGTCTATACCCTTCCATGACAGCGCTCCAGTCATGCAAGTCATCCCACCAAGTCTCTGTTATCCCAGTTAAATCATATTTCTTGGACTGGGCCAGGGCCTCCGGTTCTTCCTGTTTGTTGCCCAGGCTTCTCGCATTAGTGTACAAACACCTCAGATAGCCAATTGATTCCATCTCTTCCTAACAATCCTTGTGCCCGGAACAGAGTCCCATGGTCGAAGAAACCAAAGCCCTCTCTGCGACACCACCTGCGCAACCACGCATTTACGTCCTCAATTCGACGATCCCTGCCCAGTCCTTTCCCTTCAACAGGGAGGATGGATGAGAACACCACTTGCGCTCCGAGTTCTTGGATCCTTCTTCCCAGCGCTACATAATCCGCAGTAACCTGCTCAAGGTCATTCTTGGCCATATCGTTAGTTCCCACGTGGAGAAGCAGGAAGGGGTAGCGATCCGAAGGTTTGATCTGTTTGGTAAGCCTCTCAGTCACATCCTGAATGCGAGCTCCCGGTAAGCAGCATACCTCTCGAGATTCTAGGTCCGGACGGCAGATGAATGGCTCAGTCCCTCTTAGGAAGGAGTCTCCGACCACCACCACCCATCATTTTCTTTTGGGGGTGGTGGCCGTGGAACCCCCATCCCTAGGACTACGCATCCCATGCCTTCCAGTAGATGGTGTTCCCTTGCGGTTTCTTCCTTGTGAGGTCCCTTCCAAAGCATTCAGCACTGCAGAGCCTGTGGAGAGAGCCTGAAAGCAATTACTTACCTCTATAGCATAGAGGTTAACTGATGGACCCAGGCATATCAGTTAACCATGTACACGAGTACATGTTAACATCCCTATTTAAGATAGGAAACAAAGGGTAGGAATAAATGGTCATTTTTCAAAATGGAGCTCTACTGGGACCAATCCTATTCAACATATCCATAAATGATCTGGAGAAAGAAGTAATCAGCGAGGTGGCAAAACTTGCAGATTATACAAAATTGCTCAAGAGAGCTAAGTCCAAAGCAGACTGTGAAGAGCTTCAAAAGGATCTCATGATGACTGGGCAACAAAATGGCAGATTAATTTTAATGTTGATTAAGGTATAACAATTCATACTGGAAAACATAATCTCAACTATACATATAAAATGACGGGGTTACTTGTTCCCACTTGAGAGAGAGCTTTGGACTCATGGATAGTTCCCTGAAAACATCCACTCAATGTGTAGCGGCAGTCAAAAAAAACAAACAATGTTAGGAATCATTAAGAAAGGGATACATAAAACCGAAATCCATGGTACGCCCACATCTTGAATACTGCGTACAGATGTGGTCGCCTCAATTCAAAAAAGATATACTGGAATTAATTAATAAGACTGGGACTTTTCAGCTTGGAAGAGAGACAACTATGATAGAGATCTATAAAATCATGATGGGTGACAGTGGCAGATTTAGAGTTAGTGGGGCCCTGTGCTCAGCTTCATTTTTCCCCCCCCCCCGACCCAGCCAAGAAAAAGAACATTCACTCTTCCTGTCCCTCCCATTTTCATTCTTTTTTTCTTCATCCTCCTCATATATTAAAAGTAATAAGAAGTAAATGAAAATAAAGTGAGATACTTTGATTGGTTTTGTAGTCTGACTTTCTTTTCCACAGACCACTTGAAAATTGCTGAGGGTCTCGATGGATCACTGAATGAACTTTCCAAATATTGTTTGTACCATGAGCTAACTATTGTAACGTGCTTTGGATAAAAGCGCTTTATTTTTTAAAAAAAAAAACATCATAAGCTTTCCTCAGTCCACCTGAATGGAGTTCTCGGAGCGCAGTTTGAGAACTTCTGGTCTAGATCAGTGGTCTCCAACCTTTTTAACCACAAGATCACTTTTTCGATTTAAGTGCAATGTAAGATCGACCTCAAGCCCAAATACCCTTTGCCCCGCTTCCTTCCCGCCCCTTCTTTGAGGCCGAGGGTCTGCCCCTGCTCCACCCCTTCTCCAAGGCCTCATCCTGCTCACTCCAGCCCCCTTTCTCTCCCATCCTCACTCACTTTCACCACGCGGGGGTTGGGGTGCAGACTCTGGTCTTGGCCAAGGGGTTTGGAGTGTGGGAGGGGTCCGGGCTTAGCCCAGGGCGAGGGATTGGGGTCCAGGAGGGGTTTCAGGGGGCAAGCTCTGGGATGGAGTTTGGGTGCAGGGGGACTTGCATCTGGGGCAGGAGGTTGGGTGTAGGAGAATGTTCAGGGCTGGGACAGGGATTCAGGATGCAGGCTCTGGCTGGGCACTGTTTAACTGACACGGCTTGTGGGTGCTGGAGCAGTGGGGTTAAGGCAGGCTTACTCCTGCCCTGGCCCTGCACCACTCCTGAAAGCAGCTGGCATGTACAGCAATGGCTCCACAGCGCCATGTGCTGCCCCTCATCTACAGGCACTGAGCCCACAGCTTGTACCAGCCATGGTTCCCCATTATTGATCAATGGGAGCTGCAAGAGCGGTGTCTGCAGGCAAGGACAGCATGTGGAGACCCCCTGCTCTGCCTCTCTCAGGGGCTGCAGGGACATGCCAGCCATTCCCAGGAGCAGCAATTACCATCAGGTTAATGACTCCAGCCATGGCAGGTTCGGCATTTGAGAAATCGCTACTCAAAGAATTACATTTACGTGTAAGAGAAATGAAAGTTATGAAAAGCACAGACCAGTCAAAACCAAAACTAACCCACTTTGCAGGCAGTAAAACAAGTAACAACGCCCCCCCCCCCACGTGTGTGCTGGGTCGGGAGATGAGTGAAGGACAGTGTGTGTTTGTGAGAACAACAGAGACACACGGTGTGTGAGTGTGAGAGGTTTGCATTGCCAAGCTCCCTCCATCCCCTTCTCCCTGTGTGGAGATGGGGTACAGAAGTGGGGGGAGGAGGGGCATCCTGACATCAGCTCCCCCCCCTTCTCCCTCCCACACCCTGCACAGCAAGCGGGAGGCTCCCAGGGGGGCAGCTCCAAGGCAGAGGGCAGGAGCAGCATGACAGTGGGTGGAGGGGCAACTGATGTGCCAGCGCTTGATAGCTTCCTGGCCAAACCAGTGAGGATCCCCTGTCAGAGGCTCCAAGATCTACAGGTAGATCCTGATCTACTGGTTGGTGACCACTGGTCTAGATGAAAGCTTGTATTTGCATTAAGCTAATGAGAAAAAATGTGTAAAAATGTATCGATGATGCACGAATGGAAAAATAAAAGTTAACTTCCTCTGAAGAAACTTATTCAATTTGCAAAGTATGTGTGTGTGTATATATATATATATATATATATATTCAGATAGCTTTCTTTCTACACTTTTTCTTTACAAAATCGTCAATTAAGTCACCATAAGTAATATTTTGTAAAGAGGCACTTTCAATTCTCAATATTGCTGAACTTGTCAAATGTTCCTGACTCCTCGTATTTCGCAAATAATTTTTAACTCCTTTCAATACAGAAAAAGAACGTTCATCAGAACCATTTCTGGCAACTATTGTTAAAAATATTTTCAGAATGGTTTCCACATTTGGAAAGGTTGCCTGCAAACAGTCATGTACACGTGTGCATGAATCAACTGGTGATCTCGAAGCACAGGCTTCATCATTTTCGATAAAATGAATGAAATATTTCACTTGATCTTCAAAAAGATTTGTGTCTATGTCCTCTTGGTAGAATTCACTTAATTTCTTACTGCAGTGGCTTTAGCATCTTCATCCCTACTTCTGCCACAAAACATGCGAAATAAATCAACGGTTTTCTTTAGAGATTCACCTCTGCTCTTCAATTGCACTATTATTGTGTCACAAATAACATTGACGATCTTAACAATGATCTTCTCTTTCCCTTTTAAATTGATTTCATGGTCTCTAGTTTCATCGAAAAATCACTTACTGTTTTTTTTACGCTTCTCATCAGATATATCAGAGGAACCTATATTTGCTGTTAGTGGCTCTGCTTCCATGGAACTATAGTCATTTCAAACTTCCATGACAAAACTTGTAAATGAGGCTAACAATTGTGCAGCATTCAATAAAGTTGTATCAACTTTTTGCAGTGATTTGCTGATGGCATTAATTCTTTGAAGTAAACAGTTCCACAAAATAGTAAAAACAGCAAAATCACACTTTTCAAACTTTTCTGCTAAGGACTTTGTTTCAGTTTTTGCATGTGGTGTTTCAGAATTTGATGTGGCTATGTCTAATAAGGTTCTCTTTATATCATCATAGCTCATTTTCAAAGCCAAAACAGCATCTTCACAAGCAGACCACTTGGTGGCACACATTATTTTGACTATCAAATGTTTTCCATTTGCTTGCTACAAGTATGATTGTAGTATTCTTCCACGGATGTGTGGAAACCGAAAAAAAAAAGCATATGTGTTTTGAACTAAGTCAAAAAAATGTGTAGCTCCCTCACAGGATGCAGCTGCAGCGTTGCAGATTAAATTTAAGGAATGGCTGGAACATGGTATGAATAAAGCAGAGGGATTTGCATTGTTCAGTCTCGTCTGTAGATCTGAATGTTTTTCTGCCATATTTGCGACATTATCAAAGCTCTGCCTATGACAATTTTTGATGTCCAATCCTATATTTGCAATCATTTCCAAAACCGCTGTCTCTAGATATTCAGAAGTGTGGGATTTTAGTGGGATACAACAAAGAAATCGCTCTACAACTTCACCATTGCTGGTCACATATCTTAAAATTCATGTAAATTGGTCTACATGCCTCACACCCGATGTTGAATCAACTATTATGGAATAGTAGTTGGCATCCGTCCTCAGTGAATTGGTTTCTGTGCTGCTCTGACATTATGGTAATGAACTCATTGTAGGTTTGGTGTGTTAAAACGTTCTCTGAGTCACAATACTGATAATTTTTCAAATGTTCATTCAGATATTCAAGGCAGGTTAAAAAATGACCTTTTCAATTTGACACCGATGACTCATCATGTCCTCTTAGAGGTAGCCCCAAAGAAGACAGCACTTTCACCATGGCAACAACACATCTCAGCACTTTCCTGCAATAAGAACACTCCTCCTCAAACTGAGCCGATAACGCAAAATCAGCTCGTCGGGATAATTCACATCTTTGAACAAACTTACAAATGGCATTAATATGAGCTTTGGAAGTTGCATGATCAGCAATATCTCTTGCAACATTTCTCCACTTAGAGTGCCTGTCGACAAAAGTTTGTTTTGCTTTACTATGGTCAGGGAATAATTTGCAAACATAACAGTGGACAGGTGGTTTCTGAAAAAATCAACCAGTTTCTCATTTCTGTGGTCCCATTTTTATTCATCCTTAGAAAATGGGACTCATGAAGACCACTAAATTGTTTTTGTCCTCCAACCTCATACTCTTTTCTCAAATTTTCCATATTACCTATGCTTTTTGTTTATTTACTAAGAAATATTCTATGATATCCATAATGCAATGTCTTCAGGGTAGGTTTCTTCCCTTGCTTTGACAAAATTACCAATATTTTGTAGGTCCATTACCACTTCAGAGTCCACTTGTTCAATACTTCAAGATTTTTAAAATAAGATGACAAACTGTCTTTTTGCTTAGTTTTGTCTTTTTGCCTCGCCTTCATTTTTTTCGTGTTTTTGACTGCCAGACTTGCTTCATTATTGCTAAAAAACTGACCTTGATTTTTAGGCAGATTAAAAATGTCTGAAAGAGCAGGGCTGTAGCTCTGGGTGGGCCTGGGTGGTCCATGGTCTGGGCGACCCGTTCCCCAATTAGATTTAACACCAGTGGCATTGGAATGTTTGTAATAGTGGGGTGCTGAAAGCCAGCCCGTCTCTCCTGGTGCAGGTCCAGACCTGGGTGTGGGCCACAGGCACAGGAACTAAGGGTTCAGCCAGGGCTGCTGACAGAATAGCCAGACCCCTGGGCAAGGTGTGGGGCAGGCCTGGGCCCCCAGAAGGGCGGGGCCTCAGGTGGAAGGGGCGGAGCTGGGGGCCCAGCGCAGGAGCAGAGCTGCCATGGTGGGGCTGGAGAAGAAGGCTGACAGAGGAGATATGAAGATCTTCATGGCCGCAGAGGACAGCTTCAGCCATCCCAGTGGCCCTGCATTGGCTGGCTCGGAGAAGTGGGCTGAGACCCACATGTGATCCACCTGAAGGTGAGGGGGCACAGTTCCATCGGCCACCTGAGCCCCCCCGCCCCGGGATCTCCATCCCCCGGCCGCTCTCCCCCCGGCCACAGGCAGCCACCCCTCCCCAGGTGGCAGCCAACAGCAGCGCAACATTACAGGGGCTGGAGAACTCAGGGGAAGGGGGCAGCGCAGCCACACAGCCAGCTGCTGGAGAGAAGAGCCGCTTTCCCGCTTCAAAGCTCTGCTTTTCTCTGGCTGGCTGTGCAGCTTGCGGGCTCTCCGTCTCCCCGTCCCCTGTCCCCCATGCCCCCATGGGTAGCCTCCACTCACGATGCGGCAGCCAGCAGCATGAACACAGGCTGGGAGGCTTCAGAGGAGCACTGGGTAGATGCACAGCCGGGGGCCAGAGAGAAGTGCTGCTTTCCCGCTTCAAAGTGCCGCTTTTCTCCGGCCGGCTGTGCAGCTGCCCCATGCCCCTCTGAAGCCTGCCAGCCTGTGTTCGCACTGCTCGCTGCCTCCTGCTGGCTCTCCTGAGGCTGCAGCCTGCAGGTGAACCTCCCTGCTCTCCTGCCCCCCCACAGCCCTCTCTGCAGAGGGACTGGCCACCCCCTGAGCAGGAAGGGAGGCTGGACCCATGGGAGGGGGGGGGCCATGCCAGGGCACGGTGTGTTTTCTTGTAAATCTACCCCTGCCAACAGAAGTTTAAACTAAGGAGCAGATAATGGCTGTTATTTGTGAAAAAAAAATACTAGCGTCCACACTGCAATTGTGTTATTTCAACAGAAAGTTGAAATAATGGAGGGCTTTTTCTGACAGCGATAAACCTCATTTCACGATGAATGAGCCTTTTTCCGAAAAAGCTTTTTCGGAAAAAGGCATGTGTGGATGCAGAATAGGTAGTTTTGTCGATGAAAGAGGACTCCAGGAAATAACACAGGTGCTCTGCTGGCCACTCCATCCACACTCATCACAACTCTATAGTTCCTGTTCCCCGATAGCTCTTAAAGCTGCAGACACAGGGCACAGGGCTTGTGGCAGGAACCAGGCGACAAAGAACCATACCAGGACTCTGGAGCAGGTCCAGAGTAAAGTTAAGGAGCTCCAGCAGGCCTACGCCAGGGTGAGGGAGCGCAGCTCACGGTCCAGGGCAGGACCCCACTCCTGCCCCTAATATGAGGGCCTGCACCAAATCCTGGGGGGTGGTGCAGCCCCTTCCCCACCCCGGTGGTGGACTCGGGGCTGGAGATGCCTATCGCCATGGGTTCAAACCAAGGAGGAGGAGGAAATGGTGAGCACAGTGACCACCTTCACCCTGGAGCTGGTACCCCATGGCCTGGATGTCTCCCAGACATCCTCCGAGGCCGGGGAGGGTTCATCAGGTGAGTGCTCAGTTTTTCACACACACAGGGTGGGGGAGGCGGGCACAGAGGGGCCGTGGTGCGATCATCGCTCGGCCTTCTTGGCCTGGCCATCTCGCTGCAGTCTGTGCACGTGGATGCACAGGCAGCACCAGTCTGTGCCATGCAACCCCAGGAGGCAGCACCGGAGCACCGCTGGGCTCCTGCTCACAGGCTCTGGGGAGGCCAGACACAGTTCTGACCCCGCAGGGGCGGGGGGGGGGGAACACACGCCCTCCCACCACCAGCCACTGCTGGAAGCAGGCTGGGGACAAGGGCACATGCACGCCTGCACACAGACTCTGGAGTGCTGCACACGGGCATGCCTGCACCCTCAAGGCACCACCCACTCCCGGGGACAGCGCTGCCAGGCGCAGGTGTGCGTGCAGCACTGATGGAAGCCCTGGCAGCTCGAGGCCCCTCGCCCAGCCATTGGATCCCAGTGTGGCTGGACACTTCCCTTGCCTGCTTGTCTGTGGGACAGGGAGCGGTGGGAAGCATGGTCCCCTGGGGACCTCTGGGCCCCTGTATGGCAGGGCCCGCTGCCCAGGCCATACATAGCCTTGCTCCCAGGACATCACCTTCCTTTGACCCAAGAACTGTTGCTCCCAGCTCGCTGATGAGGGCAAGGCCTCAGGGACAGTGTCTCCAGGGATAACTGAGCACCTCTCTTTATTCGCCCCAGCCGGTCCAGCCGTGACTGTGGGGCGATCGAGTGCAGCCGAGCCAGCTGCCCGACCCCAGGGGAGCTGCAGATGTCGGAGGGTCCAGGAGGACTTGATGAGGGAGCACATGTCCATCCTCCAGGACATGCAGCAGACACTGGCCCAGAAGGTCCAGGACGACGCACAAGGGCAGGCCCAGATGCGGACAGAGCTGCTGCAGCGGGGACGCAACATGTGTGTGACTGTCCGGGAGATGATGACCTACCCGCCACCAGTCCCAGTCCCTGCTCCAGTCCCTGCTCCAGCCCCTGCCCCCCCCCCATGCCTGACCCTGCTCCTGTGTATCTCCCTATCCTCCGAGGACCCCCCCACTCCCAAGGTCCCCGAGGTCCCTGGACATCAGGCGGAAGAAGCACCCGAGCAACGCGCCAGTCTCAGCCTCAGCTCTGAGCCTCTCTTCCCCCCTCCAAGGTTCTCAGCCCCCTTCCGCCCTCCCCATATCCGAGTTCTCAGCACCCCCCTCCTCCCCAGTTACTTATGTCCCAAATAAATAACCAACCAGTTCTTTTTTTCAAAACATAACAGTTGTTTTCATTGTGTCTACAGGGAAGAGGGGTGTAAGGGGGAAGGGAGGGGTTGTTGTAGGAAAGGCACAGGGGGGGCAAGGCACAGGCCCCTAGTGGGGAGGCCCTGGGGTCCTTGAGAGAAACTCTCCCTCAGGGCCTCCCAGATGCACACCCCCACCTGATGGGCCTGATGGATGGCAGCTGTGCATGGCTGCTCAAAGGCCCATCCCTCCCAGCCAGCTTCTGCCCCCAACCCCGGAAGGAAGGCCTCCCCCTTCCTCTCCACGATGCTGTGGAGAACACAAGCGGAGAACACCTGGGGGATATTGTGCTCCTCTAACCACCACCAGGCGCATTTGAACCTGGGACCTCTGGAGCTTAGTATAGGAGCCTCTACCCTTTGAGTTAAAAGTCAGCTGGCGCTCAGCTCATGCTGTAGAGGTCTCTTGGTCTTATCTGTTGCTGTGGTCTAGGTGCCACTGCACGGGACAGTGAACCACACTCCCCCACATCGAGGTGGGTCAGGAGGCACCTGAACTGCACCTTCAAGCACCTGAAGGTGCATTCAGCCTGGATGCGGGCCCTGCCCAGGCGGCCATTGAAGTGGTCCTTGCTCTGGTCCAGGTGGCCTGTGTAGGGCTTCATCAGCCACAGCATTAGGTGGTAGGCTGTGTCCTCCACGATGCACAGCGGCATCTCAACGTCCCCAACCCTGATGCTGTGCTCAGGGAGGAAAGTGCCAGCCTCCAGCTTGTAGTAGAGGCTGGAGTTGCAGAAGACATGGGCATCGTGCGCCTTCCCCGACCACTCAACGAAAATGTCTGTGAACTGTCCGTGGTGGTCGACCAGGGCCTGCAGGACCATCGAAAAGTATCCCTTGCAATTTATATACTGTGCTGCACAATGGTCGGGGGCACAGATGGGGATGTGGGTTTCATCTATAGCCGCCCCCCCCCCTGCAGCTGGGGAAGCCCAGGGTGGCAAATCCAGCCACGATGGGGTCCAGGTCTCCCAGGTGGATGACCCTGCACAGCAGGACGGAGTTGATGGCCCTCACCACCTGCAGAAGGAGACAGACAAAGAAACAAAACAGAGAATCAAAGGGGGTGCCTGAGCCCTTTGGAGGTCCCTGAGCCCTCCCCGGCCACAAACACCCCAGGAGCCACCCCCTATGAATCCCGCCCCCCACCCTGCAGGGCTGTGTGAGGGCAGGACTGAAGAACCCCCTGGGGACGGGGCTTCCCACCACCCCAGCCCACCCCCACCTCCCCTTTTCCTAGGGTCCCCCTTTCCAGTACCCCCCCACCAGGGAATGCAGCCCAAGAGTGCCATACCTGCATGAGGAGGGCCCCGACAGTTGACTTTCCCATGCCGAACTGGTTGCCCATGGACCGGTAACTATTGGGCGTGGCAAGCTTCCAGACGGCGATGGCGACCCGCTTCTCCAGGGGGATGGAGGGTGGCATCTGGGTGTCCCATCGTCAGAGGGCAGGGGCGAGCCAGGCACACAGCTCCATGAATGTCTCCTTTCTCATTTGGAAGTTTTGGAGCCACTGCTGGTTGTCCCACCGTTCCATCACCAGCCGGTCCCACCAATTGGAACTCGTGTCCAGCCTCCAGAAGTGTTGCTCCACTGTGGGGTGCAGTTGCAAGGTCATCGCTCCCACACACAGGCAGAGGCTCTCAAGGATCGGCTTGGGGTCGTGTTCATGCAGGGCCATGAAGGCAGCCTGCACAAACTGCTGCAGAAACTGCAGCATGGCCATGTGGGGCCATTGCATGCCCAGAGGCAGCTCCGGCTCTGTGGCAAGGAGCGTGCTGTGGTGTCCAAAAGCTGGGCAACCAGAGCGCACACTGCAAATGCTTTGCTGTCCCTCAGAGAGGTAGGCAAGCAAGCAGCAGAAGCTGAGAAACGGCTGTCCGGGGGGTCCCTTAAGCACACGTCTCAGATAGCCTTAGGCCAGTGATGCGCAACCCATGGGTAGTGACCCCCAAGGGGGTCACGGATGTCTTCCTGGGGGGTCACCATAGCGGTGGGCATAAGCCCTGGCCACCCAGATCTAAGCGCTGTGCCGTGCTGCGGGGCCGCCAACAGCCGGGCCCAGCCCCCGGCCGCCCGGATCTAAGCACTGCGCCGCACTTCTCAAATTACCTTGCGGGTCGTGACATGAGTACAATAAAATATGGGGGTTGTGGTTGAAAAAAGGTTGCGCACCACTACCTTAGGCAACAGCACCTGGAAGCAACTGCTGACCTAATGCCCTGCCTGAACTGGTTCTGGGTGGCCTTAAATGTGAGATAGCATCCATTCTGTGTGGACACTATCTTTTGAAACAGCAGATCTCTTTTTCAATGCACTTTTTGTGTGTGGACGCTCTATTTTGAAATAAGCTTTTCCGGAAGAGATCTTCTGGAAAAGCTTATTTTTAAAGAAGCTTGCAGTGTAGATGTACCCTTAGGCACTGATTGTGGTTGGGGCTCTTTATACTTTTGTAATATAAATATTTAACACTTTAAAAATAGGAATATGATTGTACAACACAAAAACTGGCAGGGAGAGGCAGATGCAGAGACAGTCCTGGAAACTGCACTTAGCTCTCATTTAAAAATTTGACTGTTATATTTAAAGTTTTTTGTGCCCTTTGAAAAGGTGATCTGAAACAAGATGGAAGCAATAATAAACAGAATACCTTTTACTGTATCAACTTATACCAAGCTATGAAGAATGCTGTGCTGAATACTGATATGGTGTAAAACAAACATTTGTTTGCTATCTTTGGCTCTAATTTCAGCAGAACCCTTTTTAAGAGTGTTCCCTGACCTGGGAAAGGATTTTTTGTTTGATTACAGTTTTAGCTGCTTCATCCACTTCCACCAGAATGTTGCAACTACACCAACCCACCCCTTTGCATTTTAACTTTGGGCTCTAAATAGCCCTTTGCACTATCCTTAACAACTACCATCTGCTGTGCACAGGTATTTCCTTTTCTAAAAATAATCTTTTTGGAAAGGACCACTCCACCCTCACATAAACAATATCCCAACCGCAGTTTACATTACTCCAGAAACATCAGCCCCTTCACACTACATATGCATCTATTAGTTCAATTAACAGAAGGCTGTTAGAAAGAATACCCTCCCCAAGAACTAATTGAAGAAGGCAGCAACCCCAGATATGTTAGCACTAGCAGTGGGGCTGAGTGAACAGAGAGACATTGCAGAAAGCAACCTGTTCTTCCATACACTCCTTACCCCCTCCCCTCCTTTATCTGTCATCACAACCACTGGCAGGCCTCCTTTGTGTAACCAAATAGCTGCTGGATGGCAATTGGTCAGTCAGCTAAGGCCGGCCCCTTCCTGGATGGGCTTTATGAATATGCATGATTCTCTTCCTTTCGCCCCCTCCCCCCTCCCGCGGGTGTGTGTATGCGAAAGCGAAGCTCTGCTACTAGCAGCAGCAGCAGCAGCAGCAGCCCTGCTCCAGCCATGTCAGATTGTTTCAGCCTGGGCCCACCATGAGAAATGGCCATGTCTGTGAGTGCAGACAAGGAAGATTATGAATCGGAACAGGATCAGGTTAGGATTTGGAGGGTGTAGACGGGAGGGGGAATCTAAGGCAAAGTTTGCACTAGGAAGGAGGGGTCTTGGTGGGGAGGAGATTGTGAGAATGCAGAGTTACTATGTGATGTGCTTTCACTACAGAGCTGGGGAAGGGGGAAGAAACAATGTGAGATCAATGAATGTATCACCCTAGCATTTCCCTGCACTGCCAAGAAAAGAAGAGTGTGAGCTGCTCCTGTTGAAGGATAAACATCTAGGGCACCTCACGTTCTGTGCTTGGACAGGCCTTTGAACTTAATGCGTTTTTAAAAATCAGATGCAGGTTTTTTTCCTCTGACACACACAGCTTTTCCCATACCCTATCAGCCCACTGCTGAGCATTAAAATGGACCCTTGTGCACACTGTAAAAATTGTTTTATTTAAAGCTGCTTTTGATGTATGGCTGATCTGAGCTGCTTCATAAATACCCAATGCATACTAGGGAAAGTGAAGTGGGTGGGATTATCGTCTATGCTGTTCTGCTGTTTGTGATTAGATGTTTATTTTCTTTTGCTGTCCTCGGGATCCCAGGAGGTGCTGAGAATCTCAATGGTATTGATTTCAGTGGGTGTGCTAAACAGCTACATAATATTCAGCACCTTGCAAGATGAGACCCTGTATGCTGAGTTGATAGGCAAGTACAGTTACAGTACGTGGGGGACGGGGGTCTCCTTGCTAAGTTTTTATCATCTAGAATTATTTTAATAAGACTCCTCAAATATTTGAGAGATCTGTTACTTCAGTAGAAAGCTTGATACTGAACTAGTTACCTCACCTTACTTTGATTTATGCTCATCTCCACTTCCAGAGGTGGAATAAAATAAAACAAAGAATGTGTTAAAAAAGAGAACTTTTGCCAATCCCTTCAAGGTTTATTCTTCTGGAGGGTTTTTCTCTTGAGGGGAGGAGAATAAACTTTAAATTTATAAAGTAATCTGTAAAATAATCCAAAACATATGTTCTAGATTGCATACTGTACTCTCTTGCAGAGCAGCCTAAGTAATTAAAAATGTGCTTTGAGTAAGAGTTAAACATCTGTATGCATAATTTAAGGTGTTCTGCATTTTATGATATATTTTAAAAATAATTATTCAACTATTTGACATACTCTGCCATAAGTAGACTCAAAATGTAGCCTGGTCCATCCTTAGTAATTTTGCTTCTTGTTTAACCATTAGTTATTGCTCCAAAAAAAGAAAAGATAAATAAAAAAAAAGAATTTAGATATAACAGTTACAGTTTACCTGGCACTGCTGTATTGTATGCTTCCTAAAAGAATTGGATTTTCTGTAATATTAGTGTTCAGTGGTGGTACATTTTTGTGCACTGAGGCTGTAGTGGCTTGTGGAATAGTGTTGTCCAAGAACTGTCTTGGATGACTAACTTTATTAAGAGTACTTGTACATTCTGAGGACAGAGAGCGTTTACAGGCCATTATTTATGCTTGATTCACTGCTAAACTAGACAAGATATTGATAGACTAGGGGCAGCTAACAGGGAGTTTTGTGAGGGAGTTGGAAGGTTGGAAGGGGGTGAGGTACTCTTGCCATTCTTTAAAACTTTTAAACTAAACTAAAACCAAAACTACCTGATTTAAACAAAAAAGCCTATCAATCATCTAATTCTCTGTAGGAGAGAATGCAGGCAGAAGCCCAGCAGCAGAGTGGGGGCTATCCTGTTTATTGCACTCAATGTAGCATGTATGATTACCTGCCCTGTGGGTGGGTGGCATATGTGTGTGCATTCAGTGCAAGGAGCTCCTGGCCCTCAGAGACCGCGTACGGGCTTTGGAGACAAGGTGGCTGAATGGGAGGAGCTAAGGGAAGCTGAAAGGTACGTAGATGAGGCTTTCTGGGACGCCATAGAACTGTCCCACCTCCTGTCAGACAGCTCCTGTGTTGTTGAGGAGGGTGAAAGGCTCAAGGAAGGAGAACATTCAACTGGAGCAGAGGGAAACCATCCCAGAGTTGGGACCCTCCTTCCAGATGATGTTATGGTATCCTCTCGCACTGAGGTTACATCTCCGGGGGAGGGAACTCCAGTCATTAGGAAAAGACAGGTGTTAGTAATGGGGGATTCGATCATCAGAAACATAGGCTATGTCTAGCCTGCAGCGTCTAGACAAGCACTGCCGCGTCCAAGGAACGCGTCCGCTTTTCGGAAAAAAAATTCAGAAAAGCAGACGCGTTTTTTCGCCATCCCTGTAAACCTCATTTTACGAGGCAGAAGGGATGGCTCGAAAGAGGAGGTTTTTCCGAAATATGGTGCCATGTAGACGGGCCAAATTTTGGAAAAGCCTCTTCCAACAGAAAAGCGGAAAAAGATACTCAAACCGCAATTTGCGTATCTTTTTCTGCTTTTCTTTGTAGTGTAGACGTAGCCATAGACACTTGGGTTTGTGATGACCAGGAGAACCGTATGGTGACTTGCCTGCCTGGTGTGAAGGCTGCAGATCTCTCGAGACATCTAGATAGACTTATGTGTAGTGCTGGGGATAAGGCATAAGGAAGGATAGGAGAGAGGGTCTGGAGGCCAAATTTAGGCTGCTAGGGAAGAGATTGAAATTCAGGACCTCTATAGTAGCATTCTCTGAAATGCTTCCAGTTCCACGCGCAGGGCCAGGTAGCCAGGCAGAACTGCAGGGTCTCAATGCATGGATGAGATGATGGTGTAGAGAGGAGGGGTTTAGATTTATTAGGCACTGGGGAAACTTTTGGTAAAGGGGGAGCCTATACAGGAAGGATGGGCTCCACCTAAACCAAAGTGGAACCAGATGTCTGGCACTTAGTTTAAAAACTGCTCTGTGACCTTTTTAATGTTAAGAGCTGGGGGTAAGCTGATGGGTACAGAGGAGCAAATGGATCGGACTGAGACATCTCTTCGGGGAGGATCTATTAATAGAGATTCTCTGTGTTCTAGTCAGGAGGAGAGGGTGGAAGATAAAGTATGGGTCGGATCAGATGGGACACAATCAAATGAAAAAGAGTCTAACACATCAGAAAATGGCAGACAGATAAATAGTGACAAATTTTTAAAGTGCTTATACACAAATGCTAGAAGTCTAAATAATTGAATGGGTGAACTACAGTGCCTAGTTTTAAAGGAGGATATTGATATAATAGGCATCACGGAAACTTGGTGGAGCGAGGACAATCAATGGGACACAGTCACACCAGGGTACAAAATATATCAGAAGGACAGAACAGGTGGTGCTGGTGGGGGAGTGGCACTAGACGTGGAAGAAAACGTAGAATCAAATGAAGTAAAAATCTTAAATGAGCCAAAATGTTCCATAGAATCTCTATGGATAGTAATTCCATGCTCCAATAATAAAAATATAGCAGTAAGGATATATTATCGACCACCTGACCAGGACAGTGATAGTGACTATGAAATGCTAAGGGAGATTAGAGAGGCTATCAAATTAAAAAACTTGATAATAGTGGGGGATTTCAACTATCCCCATATTGACTGGGTACACGTCACCTCAGGATGGGATCCAGAGATAAAATGTCTTGATACCTTAAATGACTGTGTTGGGATTTTTGTGGTACCCAATGGCAACCATACGAGTCATCTGTTTGGCAGAATCAAGAGTCTTCGACGCACCGTTCAGTTCAAAGCTTTATTAATGTGCACAAAGGGAGAGCACCCCGGTACAAAACCAGCCAGGCTCTCTTGGAGAGGAAAGTCCCCTCCTCACTATTTTATAGCATAGAGTGGTTGCTCTACACAAACCTTTCTCCAGTCTTGTCACATTCTTTACACTCAGTATAACCGATCATGGTTAACATTCCCATAGATAAACCTGTTTACCACATACCTGTGACCCTATAGATAAACCTGTTTACCTTGACCCTCCATCTGCTGAGCTCACCCTCCCCTCAGACACTCTCCGAGAACAAAGAGAAGATGTTCCAGAAACTGATTAACTACCCAAGGGTGGGGGGGTGAGCTCGGCAGGTTTCTCTGCACGTGCGTACCTGCTAAATTATCCGTTGCATAAAACACATACATTCCTAAGCATAGGCACAATATACAATACCCTTCATTTCCCCCATTTGTATTTGGGGCTAAGAGCAGTTCTTAGACCCCACTAGTGCCACTCCCTCATATGTTTTAGGAGCAATAATTGACATAATCAATGCTTGATTAACTGCAGCTTTGATAGCAGAGTTAAGTAATGCATTCAGCGTTCAATACATAATAACAGCAATAATACTAAGTCCCCCGTACACATTGACAAAACACAACCCAAATCCAACCCCACGGAATCCCTGTTCCCACAATAGCAGACCCTTTTAGCCACTGAATCACTGTAGTTGCTTTACTACTTCCTTCATGAGATCTTTCGTTGCTTCGAGAGTTTCGTTCTCCGCCTGTTTTGTAGCAATAGAAACATGCAGAATTTTAGCCCCCGGTTCTAATACCATTTGCTCGATCCTTTCCCCTAATTGCTCTCATAGCGTTTTCAAATGAATAGTCTCGATCCATCTCCCAATCTGGGAGAGGAGGAAGAGAAGTATCAACTGTAACATTGGGAGCGATCAGCATAGACCCAATAGAGATAGTAGTATCGTTAGGCATAACACAGTAGGAAGAACGAGGTGTTAAGCAATGCTTGCCTGCAAGAGTTAATGGCCCAAACCCACACCAGGTGATGGAGTTCTCCCTCACTGCTATAGCACCCGTCAATTTAGACATTACATGCACGGTTAGGTCAGGTCCCAGCGTTGGAGATAGGGCTTGCCCTGTCTCCAGGTCTCCCGTACACAAAACCCATCCTCCTAGGATGGAACATTGGTCCCGTGAGAAAGCTGTGTAGTTATCTCTGGCCTTTATCACATACCTGATGTTCTGGATGCTGTGCTGGTGTCCTTGACACAGGAATGGGAGCAGGTGGATAGGATGAGCCTCCAATTCAGGAGCCCGACCTACCAGAATCAACACCCTTCCAAGAATGGATTGACCATCCCAGCATGCCCCTTTTATCGATAGGGACCCCTCCCCGGCCGTCATCCAAGGTGCAGGCACTCGGTCTTTGAGAACCGCAGCTCTCACCCTACCAGGCACCCGTGACGCAAGCAAGTCTCCTATCAGGGCCGCAACTTCCATGTTGAACGCCATGCCGGCTCAACACATTTCTTCCTCATGCTTAGACTCGGTGACCAATGCTTACTCATACATTTTAGTGGTTTCTAAAAGATGGGTGAGTACAACAGTGAGGGCTTGACCAGTTAGTTGCGTTGCTGAAGCGAGATGGCATGTAGCTTGATTAGACATGAGTCCTCCTTTCGCCACAGAACTGTCCCTGCTGCTAACAAATTTTCAGCCCAATCCCTATTATTAGATTTGATAGCTTGAGTAACGGCATTTACAGCTGATCCAGTGGCCCCTCCCAAGGCAGCTATATTACTAAAAACATCACACTTCCTTCCACTTTTGATAGAATCATGCTTGATGTGACATTTAGGAAGCCGCTGCAACATTGTCCAACATTCCCAGCTTAAAATTGATGTAGGAAATCCTCTGTGGCCAGCTAATTGTTCTGAGCAGTTTCCGAGACTTGAGAGCTCTCTCAAAGGTCTCATCTTAACACAGACGCTTAACAATGCTGGGAGCGGCTCCCCTTCAGGGGCTAATCCAAATCTTGGTCCTTCAGAGAGCTCAGGACAATATTTACCCTTTTCCTGTTTCATAGTGTTCCCACATTGAGTGGATGGGGTTCCCATGTTAATATACGACATTGCTAGATCCCAAGGAGGACAATCCTCTCTATTTGACAACGCCCTTTCCACCACTACCTTTCCTGCCTCCTGAGATATATTAGTTAAGATCATCGTCATCCGTTTCAGGGGGTTGTAGTCCCTTTCATAATCTCTATACCACTTCCGAGCACATTGGCTTTTACAATTTGACGCAAAGAATACATCACCATTCATACACTGGAAGGAGAGCAACCCTGTCGGTCGACCAGCCATGTTGCTAAAGTGACCCCATTTCTAATCCCATGGAGTTGGGTCACATTGGTCGGATCCTAGTATCTCCGTTGGCGTTAGTTGTGTGGCGGTGATTGCTCCAGCAAAGGAGATTATCACAAGGCTCCCCAGGAGTCCATAGGGTAGACAGGGATTATTGTGCCCCATGTTGAGTCTCACCCTTGTATACTTTTACTCGTAACAGGTGCACCCAAAAGGGAATTCCAGTGACCCGGGCCGCAGAGGGAGTTACCAAGAGATCCGTGTGAGGTCCGGTCCAGGCTGCACCTCACATGCGTCCTCTTCACTGGCCTTTGGGTCTGGTTCAGCTCGGGGGTAGATGCACTGAGACAACAATTTGCAATATTCCACAAGCTTGTCACCCATAACATACAACTCCCCTCCTCCAATGCACAAATCCCCTGGTGTCCTCATCGCCCATCCTGTCAGCATTTGAAAAGGAGATAAGGAATGTGGGTTAGTAGGACTGGCTCTCATAGACATAAGAACCGCTGGTAGGCTGGTGACCCAGTCTTTCCCTGTAACAGAAAACATCTGTTTGGTTAGCTTGTTTTTAATGGTTCGGGTGGCTCTCTCTACCAGTCCCGAACTCTGGGGATGGTAGGGACAGTGAAATTTCTGTGTGATCCCCAGTGCCGTGCATACAATTTTCATCACCTTCCCTGTAAAGTGAGTTCCTTGGTCACTGTCAATGAAACACGGAAGTCCCCATCAGGGAATTATTTCAGTCATCAGTATTTTAGCCACATCAGCCACAATGGCCTTGGCCACCGGGAAAGCTTCTACCCACTTCTACCCGATCACCAAAACATACTCCTTCCTCTGCACCTTGTCAGGGGCCCAGTGAAATCCATCTGTAATTGTATGAAGGGCTGTATGTCTGATGTTGCATTCTCACTTTCACTGCGGGAGCAGAATTACATTGAGCACGTTACGCACCTCCTCACATAATCATGCACATTCTCATTAAGCTTAGGATGCCACCAGGTGTTCGACATCCAGTGGACCACCCTCCGTGCCCCATCGTGTCCCGACATGTGAGACACCTGTATCATAGTGTTACTAAATGCGCTGATGGGACCTAACGCATTCCCCCGGCCCCTCCAAGTGTTATCATCACACAGTTTGCCCCCATTCTCCATCCATAGCCATTTCTCTGCTCTCAGTGCAGCATGTTGGATTTCCTGTAATTCCAAAAAATTGGGTTTTTTTATGAGAGGCTGTGTTGCAGCAATCAATTGCGTCTCTTTACCTTCCACTGCTGCTTGTTTGGCTAGTTCGTCTGCCCCATGGGGGCCTGTCCCTTTTGTGCGAGCCTTCACTTTTATCACCGCTACTTCGGTAGGTTTCTGTATGGCTGTGTGGAGTTTCTCCACTATCCCCCCATTTTGTATTGGGGATCCTGCACTCATCAGGAATCCCCGATTTGCCCACAAATTAATGTAATCATGTACAACTCTGAATGAATATCTAGAATCCGTATCTATATTTACAGCGTGCCCTTCTGCAGCTTCACATGCAGCGACTAACGCCTGTAACTCTGCTACTTGCGCTGATGCCCCGGGTACACTGCTGTGCACCACCAACTGCCCATCTTGGGTACAAACGGCCCATCCTGTGTGTCATTTGCCGTCCGCATAGCAGGGGGATCCATCCACATATAGGCAAGGGGCACCAGATATCTGTTTCTTTTACCAATGGAGGGTCTGTGGGCTCCTCCTCAACGCAACAATGATGCGGGTGCCCCTCATCCGGGGTAAGCATGAGGGTGGAAGGGATTCGTGATGATGCTTGCTGCAAATGTACCGAAGGCATCAGCAAACCCGTTTCCCATCGAGTCCATCTCATCACATGGACTGCCGAGGATTTTTTCCCTGACAAAATAGCAAGAACAGCATGAGGTACAACAATATTTACATCCTATGTGCCAATAAGTGGTGATACCTGACGTAGGGCCATAGAGGCTCCTTCCACTGCCTGGAGGCGTGGTGGCATTGCATGAGCGACAGCATCCAGTTTGGAAGAGTAGTATGCTACCGGGTGTTGTTTATCTCCATGTTTCTGCATTAACACTGCTGCCATATGTCCCTCACTGACATGTGTGTACAATGTAAAAGGCATTAGTGGGTTAGGAAGTCCCAACCCTGGGGCAGTACTTAGCCTGTGTTTCAACGTGGTGAACACCTGCTCGCATTCGGGCATCCATTCAACTGCATCGTGTGGTCTGCCAGCCCCCTTCAGGAGGTCATTAATAGGCTGGACAATCTTTGAATAATTTGGGATTTGGGTTCGGCAAAAATTAAATAGCCCCAACACTTTCCTCTCTCCCCTGACCGTGGTCGGTCGTGGGCAGGTATTAATAGCTTTAGTGCAATCAACAGTTAGATGCTTGTGCCCTTTAGATATTAGATGCCCCAGATACGATACTTCCTCTTTTGCAATCTGGGCCTTTTTAGCATTACATTTTACCCCGCTGTCCGCCAAGTGCTGCAGGATCACTTCTAAATCTTTCATATGCGTTTGGCGATCTGGTGAGGAGATAAGATCATTAGCATCCTGTACAACACAGGAAGCTGTGTCTGGCAGCTTTGCCAGCACATCAGCTAACGCTCTATGACACAAAGTAGGTGAGTTATGAAAACCCTGCTTCAGGTGAGTAAAGGTGTATTGCTTCCCTTTAACAGCACATGCAAACCAGAATGGACCGTCAGGGTGCACCGGAACAAACCAGAAGCCATTGCTAACATCCAAAGCTGAAAACACTGTGTGATCCCTAGGTACAGTAGAAAGAATAGTACTAGGGTCAGCAACTAGGGGGGTGAGCCTGTCAGCGTGCATGTTAATATTCCGATAATCAGACACATGCCAGCCATTTTATCCTTCTCTTTACCTTTTTTTAACCCATACACCAACAGGCAACCCCACTCCTGGGTCCCAGTACCCTTCTCAGTCCTTCATCGGGCAGTCTCAGTACTGTGCTATTAGCCCTTGGCAGGGTTTGAGCTCTGGTCCCTCAGCAACAAAGGGCATTGGGGCCAGTGCCCTGGGTTCAACCTGGGCTGCGAAAACAGTCCTCTCCAGCTCTCAGCTGGGCTCTCAGGTTGCCTGGAAAAGGTGGGCCTAAAACCCCTGTTTGGAGCTCCTCTCCCGGCCCCCCTTCCTTTCTCACCCCCTCCCTGCAAGGAGGGCTTCCTTTTGAAAGGCTCTAGGGCAGCCTCAGGTGAGATCATCTGTCTCTGATTGATTTACAGCAGCCCTATCCCCTTTGCTCTGGATTGACCAGGGTTGTTGCTGCCTTTTAGAGCTGCCTTTCTCTCTATCTATTGTAGTCCTCCAGCCTGACCCTGTCACACAACAGAATATGGATTTTTAGTCGGATACCCTTGTTTCAATGCCCTGCCATCCCGAGACAGGGCAGATTTTAAACCCAACAGCCTTACATCTATACTAAGGACATCCTCCTCCTCTGATAGATGTTGTGGCTTGTACACAGTCAGTGATGCCCACCTGCAGTAGGGAGGCATCATCCTTCTTTATTTCAGTCACATGAGCCATTCTCACAACCTCAGAAGTCCCCGTCTAGACTAGAGCACTGGTTTCTTTCCCCTTTGATCCTTATCCTAGAGATGGCAAATCATGAGGCTTTACTGTTTCAACATCCACACTTCATTTGCCACATGGCCAGAATATCTCAGTAGGAAAACCAGCAAACTTACTACTACAGCAATTATAAGAGCAATAGTTACACACTTTTGATACCACGGATCACTATATAACTTCATCACTCACACATCATTTGTCTTTTTTTGCCCAAATCCTCTAATCTCCAAGGTTTTAAATGCAGTTTTGGTTACAGACCAATTGCAATTCATTTAAATCAACTATCTCAGACCGCAATGCTCAATCAGTGGATCGATCTGTTTCTTAATTTATTCGGTCTGGACTTTTAAGTTGGGCCTCTATTATAGTGTCTTTGAAGGAGCTTTGATGGAGCTTAATTGATTAATTTTAAACCTGGTTATCCCCCTTGGATTTTCACTTCTGATAATATCTGAAGCCGGCTAGCATTTTTAATCTTACTAGTTTAAAAAAACCCTAAAAATATAAATTCTTTCTGCACCATGAAGCTCTGAGAGGCCAGGTCTACTGAAATAACTATTATGATTATGCATGTGATTTAAAAAAAAAAAAAAAAAAAAAACCCTGAAATATACCAGTTAAAGCCCTACTGTGGATGCAATTATGTTGATGGGAATAAAGCATTAAGCAAAGTGGTGTTCTGTCTCTTCTAAATTATGATATGTCTATTTGAATGGAAAAATAAGTTTATAGATGCCCAGTTCCCTCCTATCTCCCAGCCTACGCTCCTGGGACACAGGAGTTTCTCACAAGAGAAAAGAGAAAACATTTGTTAAAATAATGGCAGCTTAACACAGGTAACTATAGAAATTAGATACAGCGGGAGCTTGCTGAGTCAAATTCATAGGGAGATCAAATATGGCTCTGTGTAGTTTTAATGTGTGTGTGTGTGTGTGTGTTAAGAAAGAATGGGGAAAGCTTACAAACACAAATTAAAATGGTTCTGTGCACTTTTAAAAAAAAGAAATCCTATGGAAAGTTTTGGTTTTGGGGTGGGGTTTTTTTTGGATTTTGATTTGTATTTTTAACCAAACCTTCCCCTGTAGTTATTAGCTACCCAAAGTTAAACACTTGTGCTAGTTCAGTAGGAAGAGAAAGTGAACAAGTGGGTTGTGCCCATGAAAGCTCATGATACCATCTATATTTTTATTAGTCTCTAAGGTGCTGCAGGACCATTTATTGTTTAAGTTTTTTCAGTTAAGGTATGTCTACACTAGCCCCCTAGTTCGAACTAGGGAGGCTAATGAGGGCGACCGAAATTGCAAATGAAGCGCGGGATTTAAATATCCCACGCTTCATTGCATGTTCGAGTGATCGCCATTTTGGAAATTGACTAGCCATAATAACTGCCCGGCGTCTACGCAGCGGCAGTGAACGGAGTTCGAAGTAAAGCCCTAACTCGAATTGGTTGTTATTCCTCCTGGAATTAGGTTTAACAGCTAATTCGAATTAAGGGCTTTACTTGAACTCCGCTTCACTGCCGCATGTAGGCGTGGGCAGTTATTCTGGGCTAGTCAATTTCAAAATGGCGACGCTCGAATATGCTAATGAAGTGCAGGATATTTAAATCCCGCACTTCATTTGCAATTTCGGTCGCCCTCATTAGCCTCCTTGGTTTGAACTAGGGGGCTAGTGTAGACATACCCTAACAGACCAAGGGTATGTCTACACTAGCTCGTTAGTTCAAGCTAGGTAGGCAAATGAGGGCAACCAGAGTTGCAAATGAAGCCCGGGATTTAAATATCCCGGGCTTCATTTGCATGTTCAGCGCCGCCATTTTTAAATCCCCTTAGTCCGAACTCCGTGCCGCAGGCTACACGTGGCACGGGTAGGTAGTTCAATTAGAGATCCTAATTCAAACTACCATTACTCCTCATGGAACGAGGATCTCTAATTGAACTACCTACTGCGCGTGCGTGTAGCCGCGGGCACGGAGTTTGAACTAAGGGGATTTAAAATGGCGGTGCCGGAACATGCTAAATGAAGCCCGGATATTTAAATCCCGGCTTCATTTGCAACTCCGGTTGCCCTCATTTGCCTACCTAGCTCGAACTAACGAGCTAGTGTAGACATACCCAAACAGTATGGCAGAAAGGGATCTAGGGGTTATAGTGGACCACAAGCTAAATATGAGTCAACAGTGTGATGCTGTTGCAACTGCTCTGGAGGATAGGGTCATAATTCAAAATGATCTGGACAAATTGGAGAAATGGTCTGAGGTAAACAGGATGAAGTTTAATAAAGACAACTGCCAAGTGAAACAATCAGTTTCACACATACAGAATGGGAAGCGACTGTCTAGGAAGGAGTATGGCAGAAAGGGATCTAGGGGTTATAGTGGACCACAAGCTGAATATGAGTCAGCAGTGTGATGCTGTTGCAAAAAAAGCCAGCATGATTCTAGGATGCATTAACAGGTGTGTTGTGAGCAAGACACGAGAAGTCATTCTTCCGCTCTACTCTGTGCTGATTAGGCCTCAGTTGGAGTATTGTGTCCAGTTCTGGGCACCACATTTCAAGAAAGATGTGGAGAAATTGGAGAAGGTTCAGAGAAGAGCAACAAGAATGATTAAAGGTCTAGAGAACATGACCTATGAAGGAAGACTGAAAGAATTGGACTTGTTTAGTTTAGAAAAGAGAAGATTGAGGGGGGACATGATAGCGGTTTTCAGGTATCTAAAAGGGTGCCACAAGGAGAAGGGAGAAAACTTGTTCTTCCTGGCCTCTGAGGATAGAACAAGAAGCAATGGGCTTAAACTGCAGCAAGGGAGGTTGAGGTTGGACATTAGGAAAAAGTTCCTAACTGTCAGGGTGGTTAAACACTGGAATAAATTGCCTAGGGTGGTTGTGGAATCTCCATCTCTGAAAATATTTAAGAGTAGGTTAGATAAATGTCTATCAGGGATGGTCTAGACAGTACTGGATCCTGCCATGAGGGCAGGGGACTGGACTCGATGACCTCTAGAGGTCCCTTCCAGTCCTAGTATTCTATGATTCTATGATTCTAACACAGCTACCCCTCTGAGGCTATGTCTAGACTGCAGGCTTCTTTTGGAAGAAGCTTTTCCAGAAGAGATCTTCCAAAAAAAACTTCTTCCGAAAGAGAGCGTCGACACAGCAAAAGTGCATCAAAAAAGCCATCTGCTTTTTTTAAAGATAACGTCCACACTGATTGGGACGCTATCTCGCATGTAAGGCCACCCGGAACCAGTTCAGCCAGGGCATTAGGTCAGCAGTTGCTTCTGAGTGCTGTTGTCTACGGCTAGCTGAGGCACGCTTAAAGGGACCCCTCTGGACAGCCATTTCTCTGCTTCTGCTGTGGGCTTGCCTACCTCTCCGAGGGACAGCACAGCGTGCTCTGGTTGCCCAGCTTTTTTGGATGCCACAGCATTTATCTTTTTGCCATGGAGCCGGAGCTGCCTCTGGGCATGCGATGGCCCCTCACGGCCATGCTGCAGTTTCTGCAGCAGTTTGTGCAGGCTGCCTTCATGGCCCTCCATGAGCTCGGCCCCAAGCTCATCCTTGAGAACCTCTGCCTGTGTGTGGGAGCAAGACCCTTGCAACCGCACCCCAGAGTGGAGAGACATTTCTGGAGTCTGGACACCAGTTCCAACTGGTGGGACCAGCTGGTGATGGAGCGGTGGGATGACCAGCAGTGGCTCCAGAACTTCAGCATGTGGAAGGCCACCTTTTTGGAGCTGTGTGCCTGGCTTGCCCCTGTCCTCTGATGACGGGACACCCAGATGCAACCCGCCATCCCCCTGGAGAAGTGGGTCGCAATCACCGTCTGGAAGCTCACCAGCCCTGACAGCTACCAGTCGGTGGGCAACCAGTTCAGCGTGGGAAAGTCCACTGTCGGGGCCCTCCTCATGCAGGTATGGCACTCTTGGGCTGCAGTCCCTGCAGTGGGAGGGGGGGGGAACTCCTGGAAAAGGGGGACCCTAGGGAAAGGGGGTTGGGGGGAAGCCCCGTCCCCGGGGGGTTGTGCCATCCCGCCCTCACACAGTCCTGCTGCTGGGGAGCAGCCTCATAGGGGGTGGCTTCTGTGGTGTTTTGTGGGGGGAGGGGGGCGGGCACCTCCCAAGGGCTCAGGTACTCCCTCTCATTCTCTGTTTTGTGTGTTTGTTTGTCTCCTTCTGAAGGTGGTGAGGGCCATCAACTCCATCCTGCTGCGGAGGGTCATCTGCTTGGGAGACCTGGACCTCATCGTTGCAGGATTTGCCGCCCTTGGGTTCCCTAACTGCAGAGGAGCGATCGATGGAACCCACATTCCAATCCGCGCACCACAGCATCGAGCGGCCCAGTATATCAACTGAAAGGTCTACTTCTCAGTGGTGCTGTAGGCCCTGGTCGACCACCGTGCACAGTTTACTGACATTTTCACTGGGGGGTTGGGCAGGGCACATGACGGCCGTGTATTTAGAAACGCCAGCCTCTATGGGAAGCTGGAGGCTGGCACATTCTTCCCCCGCCGTGACTTCGTGGTTGGGGACATGCAGATGCCAGTGTGCATCATGGGGGACGCAGCCTACCCCCTGATGCCGTGGCTGATGAAGCCCTACACCGGCCACCTGGACCCCAGCAGGGACTAATTTAACTCCCACCTCAGCCAGGTGAGGATGCAGGTGGAGTGCGCCTTCGGGCGCCTCAAGGTGCGGTTCAGGTGCCTCCTGACCTGCCTCGATGTGGGGGAGCACAACATCCTCAAAGTCGTCTCGGCGTGTTGTCTCCTTCACAACATTGTGGAGAGGAAGGGGGAGGCCTTCCTACCTGGGTGGGGGGCAGAAGCCGGCCGCGAAAGGAGACCCTTCGAGCAGCTGCGGACAGCTGTCATCTGCCAGGCCCATCAAGTGGGGGTGCGCATCCGGGAGGCCCTGAGGGAGAGTTTCTCTCAAGGACCCCAGTAACTCTCCCCAGGGCCTCCCGACTCGGAGCCTGGGCCTTGTTCCAATATCCCTTTCCCACCACAACCCCTCCCTTCCCTGCTTCCCTGTACAGTCAATAAACACACCGGTTTGGATTTCAACAGAACAAACTTTGTATTTATCTTTCATTTAAAGAAGTTGGGGAGGGGGGCTCATAACCTGGAGAGGGAGGCGGGCTCAGGGCTGGGAGTGGCATGGGGCGTGGCTGGAAGTGCCACCTCGGGTGTGGGGACCTCGGCGAACCTGGGGTTGGGTGGGTCCTGGGACCACAGGGGTGGGCAGGAGCGGGGATGGAGCGGGTTCAGTAATGGCAGGGGCAGGGGAGGGGGTATGGGCATCGCCTGGGAGGGGACAGGGGCATCGCTTGGGGGCAGGGGAGGGGAATGGGCATAGGGGGCAGGAGGGTGGGAGGCAGGAGCAGGGACAGCAGCCGGGTGTGCAATCATTTCCCGTATGATGGCACACATGTTATTGTCCTGCTGCACAAGCTGGTCCCACATGCGGGTCCACCACTGGGCGTCATCCCGGACCTTCTGCGTCAGGGTCTGCTGCATGTCGTGCAGGATGCCCACATGCTGCCTCATGAGGTCTTTCTGGACCCTGGAGCGCTTTTGGGTCCCCCATGGTCAGGCGGCTGGCTCGGGTGGCATGTCTCATCTCTCAGTCACGGCTGGTCCAGCTGTGGAGAATACAAAGAGGGAGAGGTGATCAGTCATCCATGCAGACACTGTCCCTGAGGCCGTGCCCTCCTCTGTGAGCAGCAACCAACAGTCTTCAGGCCAAAGGACTGTGTGGCCTGCACAGTGGGCCCTGCCTCACAGGGGCCCCGAGGTGGCCAGGGGACCATGCTGCCCGCTCCCCCCCAATGGACTAGCAGGCAAGGGAAGTGTCCAGCCACAGTGTGATCCCATGGGCAGCAGAGGAGCCTGGAGCAGCCTGGCCCTCCCTGGGGCCCGCATACACACCTGCCCCTCACAGCGCTGTCTGCTGGAGCGGGTGGTGCCTCACATGTGCAGGCATGCCCGTGTGCTGTGTGCAGAACTCCTCGGTGTATATGGGTTCGTGCTTGCACCCTTGTGGCCACCCTGCTTCCAGCCGTGGGGGGTGGTGGGAGGCCCCCCCAGGGCCAGATGTGTGTGTGGCCTCCCCTGAGCCTGGGAGCAGGAGCCTGGGGGTGCTCAGGGGCTGCCTGCTGAGTCCGCGTGGCACACAATAATGCTGTACGTGGTTTCACATGCATGGACTGCAGCATGATGTCCAGCCCGAGCAGCCCGAGCGACAATCGCACCCCACCCCCTCTGCGCCCGCCTCCCCCGCTCTGTGTGTGTGGAAAACTGAGAGCACTCACCTGAAGATCCCTCCCCAGTGTCAGACGATGCCTGTGACACGTGCAGGCTTATGGGTACTGGCTCCAGTGACAGCCTCACTGTGGTCGCCATGTCCTCCTCCTTCTCCTGCCCCTGCTGTCCCTCATCCTCCTCCTCTGCGACCTCCGGCTGGGCAACGACAGGTGTCTTGAGGCCAGAGTTGACGGCCACGGGTGGGGAAAGGGCTTCCCAACCCCCCAGGATCTGGTGCAGCTTGTTGAAGTAGGGGCAAGTGTGGTGTCCTGCCCCGGAGTGCGAGCTGCGCTCTCTGGCCCTCGCATATCCCTGGCAGAGCTCCTTCACCTTACTCTGGACCTGTTCTAAGGTCCGGGGTGGGTGTCCCCGCTCCTCCAGGGCCTCGGCCATGCGCCCATAGATGTCTGCATTCCGGCGTTTGGAGTGGAGATCCTGTAGGGTCTCCTCCTGCCCCCAGAACTCGAGGAGGGACAGGATCTCTGCTCCACACCAGGAGGGCACACGGCATTTGGTGCCCCTGGGTGGGTCCTGGGAGCCCTGGTGCTGCTCCCTGTGAGGGACGGGGGCGGTCTTGGGGGGCTTGTGGTTCGGACATAGCTCCGAATGACTGTGACAAGGAGAGCCGCATGGTCAGGGTGCTGCTCCAGGGCTGTCTTCCTGCCACAAGGCTTGTCCAGGGTGCCTGCAGCTTTAAGAGGGGCCAGGAGACAGGACGTATAGAGTTGTGATTACTTTGGACGGAGTGGCCACCAGGGCACTTGTTTTATTTCCTAGAGGCCTCTTCTTTCGGGGGGAAAAAAAAACAAAAAAACCTTTTCCCCGTACACACATGCCTTTTTCTGAAAGAGCTCTTTCAGAAAAAGGCTTCTTCCTCGCAGAAAGAGGTTTACCGCTGTCGGAAAAACCCCTCCGTTCTTTCGACTTTTTGTTGAAAGAACGTGATTGCAGTGTGGACGTAACTGAAGTTTTTTTTGAAAAACGACTGTTTTTCCGAAAAAACTCTGCAGTGTAGACATACCCTGGGACTATTCTCCTCTCAATATGCAGAGAAATGCAGACGGTAGACAAATCTCAAAAGTAATCAAGTAAATGGAATTTGCAAAGTTTTTCGTTAGATATGCAACATGGTCAGTAATGCAAGAAGAAATTGGGGAGGGTGGTTAAATATGGGACCATATGTTGCTCAGTTAACTTTTATGATCCTGTAGAAGTCATTGATGTAGTTCTTTTTAAATCAAGAAGAGAATTTGGCCTCTGTCACTCTCCTTGGAATGTGGAAGCATATGGCTGGCTTTTTACATCCAGATGCCGAAAAGTGGATAAGTGAATATGTTGCAATTTCACAAAGAATCTATTAAGTTAAACATTTCTCAGTACGGGCACTCCTGACTTACAAACATCCAACTTGCAAACATCCTGCAGCCTCGGGGAGCAGGCAAGAGGCACAGGTGGTGGCGAGCAGCCCAACTGATGGCCAGAGGACTCTGAGGGTACGTCTACACTGCAACGCCGTTATTTCAAATTGCATATCTTATTTCGAGTTACAGTGCAGTTTAGACGCACCCTGAGTAGTTTACAGGTACGCCAGAATAGCACGCCCGTTATTTCAAAATCTATTTTGAAATAACGGTTGCGTTTAAAGAGGCAGAATAGCTGTTTTATCCCAAAATAGCGCCACTGTCTAAGCGTAGCCTGAAGGAGCAGAGGGTGATGGCAGTCAGTGACTGGAGAGAAGCAGTGCGTTGAAGGGGAAACCGCTGCTTCTCTCCAGCCACTGGCTGCATGGCTGCCCTCTGCTCCTCTGGGACCCTCTGGCCTGCACTCGTACTGCTCACTGCCTCCTGGTGAATGGGGGCTGGGTGGAGGGACCGGATGCAGGAGCTGGACAGGGGAGCGGGATGTGTGCCTGGGGGATGCCCAGAAGTCCCCTTCAGAATCTCCACCTACCTCCTCTTCCTCCTAGAAAACTATTTCTACTTTTTTTTATTGCAAATATACAGTATTTCAGCTACATTCTGCATTAAATAGTCTTTTGTGGGCTGGCCTGGGAACCTAACTGCCATTTATAACATTGTTTCTATGGGAAAATGTGTTCTGAGTTCCACACAACCCACTTATAGATGAACTTTTGGAACACAACCCATTCATAAATTGGGGACTTCCTGTACTTCTCAAGCTTCTGGAAAGCTAGAAAAAGTGTGCTTTGTACAGCCTTTCCAGTCATCTCTGGTGAGAAAGTCGATTGCCCTTAAGGTAGAATTCTAGTGTTTTATTTCTGAATAGCTGTTTTGTGGTGGTGTAAGAGGGATTGTTGGAAAGTATTATCTGGTGCCCAGGGCATATCTCCTACTTTATCACTTGACATGAATTCAAATTCCTCTTCCCTACCATGATTTCAAAGTTTATAGTGTACCACCTAGCCTCTAAGGGTACATCTACACTACGGGATAAGGTTGAATTAACATACACAACTTCAGCTACATTAATTGTGTAGCGGAAGTCAAAGTAGCTTAACTCAACTTTTGGTGCTGTCTACACTGCAGGAAGTTGAAGGAAGAACACTCTTCAGGTGGGGACTCCCCCCAGCTGACCCCGGGTTCCGCGTGGCATTTCAGCAGAACCGGGATCAGCTGGGGATTCCCCAGCTGACTCCGGGCTCCACGCAGCATGCAGCGCAGCATGGAGCCTGGAGTCAGCGGGGGACTCTGACTCTTGTACATTTCAAAGCAGGCACCTGCGTGAAGCCTGGAGTCAGCGGGACTTTCCGCTGGCCCCGGGCTGCACGCGGGAGTTCCACATTTCAAAGGAGGAATGCGGAAGTGCCTATTGATTAGTCGAGTAGTCAATTAACCACAATGTAACATCCTTAGTGGAAGCAGGACTACTGGCATCGACCAGAGTGCCCCTCTCTCTTTGAATTAGCTGTCTTCACTAGACCCACTAATTCAAGCCCTGGAAGATGAACAGCAGCAACTTCGATCTTCTCTATAGTGTAGACGTACCCTAATTTACCTTCACCTCCTCCCTAAATACCTCCTTTTCAGATGGAGCAGAATAGGACAGCTGGCATTATCTGAACATAGCGCTGAAGAGTTCCTGGGCCCCAGGCCTAAGCCAGCTGACACAGATTCCCTCTGTAGCCTTGGGCCCAGTACTGCTGTGAGCTGCATATGGATATGTTCATGTTGACTTCTGTGGGGCTCTATCCATGCAGAGCTCATTACAGGATAGCGGTCTTAATCTCTCTGCTTCAGTTTCCCAATTTGTGTAAAACAAGGGCGGGCAATAATTTTTGGTGGGGAGCCACTTCAAGATTTTGGAAAGTGGTCAAGGGCCGCACTTTTCTGTGCAGGGGGTGCGGGTTCTAGGATGGAGGTTGAGTACAGAAGGGCGCATGGGGTAAGGGTCTGAGGTGCAGGAGATGGTGTGAGGTCTGAGAGGGAGTTTGGGCAAAGGAGGGGGTTGTGACCTGGGTCAGGGGATAGGGGTGCAGGGTCAGGGAGGGGGTATGGGTGCAGGAGAGGATTCTGGCCTGGGAGAGGGGCATTAGGAGGGGTGCAAAGTCTGGGAGGGAGCTGTGACCTGGGAGAAGGGTAAAAGGGGGTGCAGACTGCAGAGGGTGTAGGTGGTGACGTGGTACAGGGGAATGGGGTGCAGGGTCTGGGAGGGTGTTTGGGTGCAGGAGAGGATTCTGGCCTGGGGGAGGGGTGTAGGAGGGGTAGAGGGGCTGGAAGGGAGTTGTGACCTGGGACAGGGTGGTGCAGAGGGTTTGGATGGTGACCTGGGGAGGGAGTTGGGGTGTAGGAGGGGCTGGGGTGCCAGAGGCAGGCTCTGGCTGGGAGGTGCTTATCTAAGCCAGCAGCCCTGCTGCACCCCCAAGGCAGGCTGGGCTCCCTGCCTGCTGCAGCCCCAAATCACTTAAAATTGCAAACTGCAAACTGCACGTGGCTCTCAGCTCCGCGACAGAGAAGAGATTGCTCTCATACTCCAGGCCAATTTCTCAGATCTTATTGGCTGGTTGTTTCCAGCCAATAGGAGCTGAGAGATTGGCTGGGGTCAGTTCCTGTTGGCCAGTTGTTTCTGGCCACCAGGAGCTGATGATTGGGCTGGGGGCAGGGAGATTGCATGAAGCTTTCCCCTCCCTGCAGAGCAGAGAGACACATGGACTGAGCTTTAAACCGCGCAGCTACGTGCCTGAGGGTCCCGGCCGGGTGGTCCATGGGCCGGATCCGGTGGCTTGGATCCGGCCCCTCAGCTGTATTTTGCCCAGCCCTGGTGTAAAATGCGTTATTCTCTGTATATCTAATGCACTTGTCATCTTTGGATCTAGGAGACCATGACATCAATACAATAATTCTTTTCCCAAGTAAAAGGAGATTCTGTAGTTTAAGTAATAAATATAATGAGAGATTCATCCTGTGTCTCTCGTATTTCTAGAACTGGGCAGTTGGGCGACCCAAAGGGAAACTGGGCACTGCTTCTGCAGTGAAGCTAGCTGCTAATCGGACAACTGCAGGAGCACGTCGGAGAAGGACGCGATGCCGCAAGTGCGAGGCTTGCCTACGTACAGAGTGCAGCGAGTGTCACTTCTGCAAAGACATGAAGAAGTTTGGTGGGCCTGGAAGGATGAAGCAGTCCTGCATTATGAGGCAGTGCATTGCGGTAAGTGTCCACTTGTAGCCACAGCTCTCTTGAGGCAACTTGTCAAGCTTTGTTCTGGTGGCTTGTGTCAGAATGTACCCACCCATTTTTCAGAGATCCTACTGTCCCAGGTGACTAGACGTGGGCTATTGAACTCACTCCTCAAAGTTCATCTCTCCTATTTTAAAAGCATTGGCAAAGCAAGTTAAACACTGAGGATATCTCAAATGGGAGCCATTCTCAAACCTTTCCTCCCCCCGCCTTATTTAAAAATGTAATTTTGGGTGTTCAGTAGATTTTGGGGGGAGCAGTACGAGAAGAGAATTATTAAAAATGTGCCAGAACTCGCAACTTAAATATGAAGCGCTTTGAATTTCAGGATAGAGGAAATTTCAGGATAGTGTGGGGTGTCAGGGCTGTTCCACATACTGGCACTCCGAGTGCAGAAGGTGGGGGCCCACAAAGAACTTAAATACCGTGGCCTCTAGGTTCTGCTTACAAAACCAAAACAAAACCAAAAAAAGTCACACATACACTGGCTCTGAGAAATAAACAAAACAGCTGCTACCACCAAGTGAAACAACCCCCTTTCTTCTTTAACCCAGGAAGAAAGCACTTGGACTTCCTTCCCCAGGGGTACCCCAAGCTCCTCTGCCACAAGAGACCTTGAAAAAACAGAGAGACAAACAAGCTGCAGTCTCTGGTACCTGACATCTTAGTCTGAGGCCTGCAGATACACACAGACAGGCCTTCCAGAACACAAGAATCAAATCATCACCTTAAAAAAGTGACTTTTATTAACAAATCAAAAGATATACTTGAGAAAGCAGACTTGGTTGCTAGATGGTACAGAGTAACTAAGGAGAACAAATTAACAGAGAAAATCTCTGGGAACAACTCTTAGATGGTAACTGGGAAGGGGAGGCATGGATTCACACAGAGCAGTTCAAACCAAACCACAAAAACAAAGAAAAATAGCCTGATTGCGACTGGATACACTTTTCACCTTTATTTACTCACGATCCCCTGCAGGTTCAGTTCACTTCCATGCCCCAAATCCCTTGGAGGCATGGTAGTCCTGCCTGGGTTTAAATCATTCTGCGTGTCTCAACTCCTGCTTTAACTCTCCCCCACAAAGAAAGCAGGTAAGGTATCTATATCCAATTCAAATTTCAGCACTCTAGCCCCATTGGTTCTTCTGGCCCCCTGCCAACACCCTTGGTTAACTACCTGAGTTTAACCCCTTAGTCACCGGGTGCTGGCCAGTACTCCTCCTATCCATCACAGGGGACAAAGAGAAGAGAGAGCTGTCTTCTGCTTTGGATCTTGCCAGAATCCACGAGAACAATTAACCTTACCACCTGCGCTAAAGAAGGTGGAAATTTTGAGAGATTTTAACCGGCCATTTTGGCACTGTTGAACCTGAATCTCAAGCTAAACTAGACCCAGATTTGAATTTGCTCCCTCTTCAGCTGTTCCTTTCACACTGAGGTGCTATGTTGTTGCAGGGGGATACACCATGGATTTTAGTTGTGGTTAGCTGTATTTGTAATCTTGAGAGTTTCCTCCGATGGATTCAAAGTCTGTATCTGTGCTGGGGTCAAACAGTGCCAGCTATTATTACTATTTGCTTTTTTTTTTTTTAAAGGGAAGACACATTGTCTGCTGGTAATATTAATTCTTCTGTACTGGCTTCCATCTGATCTTAGTTTAGTCTCCCAGCACACCTAGGAGTTAAGTACATTTTTAAACTTTTTTCTTTTCCATTTAAGGAAACTGAGGTACAGAAAAATTGTGCTTTGGCCAGGGTCTCACAGCAAGTAAGGCGGCCCTGCAAAGAACTCAGATCTCCTGGGCCAGATTTTCAGAACAGTTCAGCACTTAGCAGCTCCCATTACTCTCTGTAGGAGCTGTTGGGTGCTGAACTGTTCTGAAAATCTGGACTTCTAACTCCCTGTGCTAGGCCATACATCCTCCTTAGAACAGAGGACTTAGAGTCAGGAACATGCCCAGAAGAAGTGAATCCATCAGACTTGACCAAGGTGGACCTCAGTTTTCTGATCTGTAAATTGGAGGGAATACCTACCTCTCTGTAAAGTACTTTTGCAACGCTAACATGCTTTGCATCTGAGTACGCTAGATTATTATTCAGTCAGTTGTGACATGACTTTATTGACCAGTTTGAATGGAGAAATTTTTTAGAATCATGCTAGTTAAATCTTACTCCCCCTTCTTGTTGAGGGTCTACAGTGGGCCTATAACATGATTTCACTGTCCTCATCGGTCAGGGGAACTGCTAACAGCAACCAATTTCAATCATGGTGTACAGTCCTGATCCCTATGAAGGACGCACTGCTCTGTCAGCCAGTAGTTGCTTGAGGGATCCTCCTCCATTTCTTCTGAGTAGTCCTAAACAAAGCATGGCCACTCCTGCTTTGAGGGGGAAACAATGCTAAAAAACCATGTTGCCTGTCTCAGCTGAGTTCAGGTGTGTGTTCAGAATGATCACAAAGCTTCATGGAATTAGATTCTGTTCTGGGCATCTGTCACGGGGCAGACTCACCACCATGGCGCCTCCAGCCAGTAGCCCTGGGGATTAGCTTGTCAACTCACTGGACGCTTCCCTCTAGCTGGTGTCTCCCTGTGTTCTCGCTTCCCTCTGTAGTCCAGATCCGTGTCATTCTTGGACCACAGTGTCCTCTTCAGGATACTGCCCTCCAGCAGTGCCCACTCCAGTGTCTCTGAGCCCCCTTCCGGGGGTAGGTGTTTATCCAACTTTGCACTCCAGGGTCCTCCCCTCCCCAGAGGCACCCTCTTCTTCTCCCAGGGAACACCCAGTTCCCCTGTACCCATCTTGCCCCAGTGACCCACTGCCAGTCTTCATCTAGCCCCTGCCTCGGGGCAAACTGCAGTCTGGAATGGCCACTCATCACTGGCAAAGGGGTGTGGACCTGCTGCCTTTGCCTAACCTGGCTGCTTCAGGCCCTGCAGCCTGGGAGCTTGTTTGGCCAGAGCTTCCCCAGCTCTGCCTTCCTTCCCCAGCACTGCTCTATCTCCAGGAAGCCTCCAGCTTCCCTGGCAGTCAGGTCCCTACTGCTCTCTCTCCAGAGCATCAGTCAGTTCTCCCTCTCCCACCAGCAGTCCTTCTTTATATAGCCCCCAGCTGGGCCCTCATTAGCCAGAACTGCCCCAACTGGGGCTTCGCTCTCAGCCCTCACTCAGGGCTGGGGTTTTGCCCTTAAAGGGCCAGTGCAGGGCAAACGCCCTGTCACAGCATCTTTTCGTATATTCTGTTGGGAAATATTTCTTCTTAGATTAATTCAGTTTCAGCCACTTTATTTCAGAGAGTTATAGTCTGATCATAGGGTCAGGAGTCAAGATTCCCTACTCCCTGCTTGGACATGGACTCTGGGGCCTTGTCTGCTCTGGGGAAATTACCATTGGTGTTGGTACCAGTGGGAATTTTATTTCACTACAGCCAAGAAGACCTGTTGAATTATCTGTTTGCAGTTTTAAATGGTTCAGTGTGAACCACTGTAATTTATAACAGTGCTTCGTGTCCCCCCCTAGCCATCATGCCTTATATACACTAGGGATGTCAAGGTATAGATGACTGCCTGGGCTTATCGGTTAATCGTGTCGACTACACACATCCCCCCCTTGCTGCAGCAGCAGCGGGGGGCGGTGCCCGTGGGGAGCCAGCTTAGATCCACCCCTCTGATAGGCAGCAGTGTGGAGGGTGAGGGGGGCAGGCAGGAACCTATACACATGGGGAGCCAGCTTTTAAGCCAGCTCTCCGTGTATGCCAGTTCTGCAGACCTGCCTTTCCCCCCCGCCCCCGCCCCCGCTGCCTCCTACAGAGGCAGCAGTGGCGGGGGGCAGGGAAGGTTGCCGCGGAGCAGTGTCTGTGCACGGTGGGCCTGGGCTCCCCATGGACAGGGGCTGCTGCTGCCTCTCTATAAGAGGCAGCAGCACGGGGCAGCAGGCGGGAGCCGGTCTGCGCGGGGAGCTGGTTTTTAAAGAGAGTCAGAAGTGTGGAGTGGCAGGGTGGTCCCCAGGAGTAGGACCAGGAGTACACTGGCTGCTGGCTCCACTTCCAGGGTATGTCTCCTCAGCTTCCACGGTGCCATTGCCTGCTCACCTCAGCATGGCACCTCAGTCCCTCTCTGCACCAGGACACATGCTGCAGCTTGGCTCTGCTCAGCACCAGTGCCACAGTGCACCTGGTCTCATGGTCTTCCCCTCTCCAGGGTCTCCCCTTCTGGAGGGGGATTTTTCACCAGAGCCACAAGCACAATACTGCCAGTCTCCTGCAACCCCTCCCCACCTTTCCAGTGGGGAGGAAGATGACTGGGAGAACAAAGACCTTTCTCTACCCTATTACCCACCTGACTATAGGGACCCACGCAGGCAAAACACACCTGCCACACAATACCTGTGGTATGCCCACCCCTGGATGGCACCACCTATACCATTCCCTGGCTACCTGCCATATTGGGGTAACTGGGAACACTACAGAGCACGACATACTAATCGTCCTGCTACACGGAGGCAAGTCCGCAACCTTCCCCCGCCAACCCTTCAAGTAGAGGTGGACTACAATGCTGAATCTCTACGGAACATACAAACGGAAATCATGAGGGATGATTCACCTATGGCCACTGGGGCATCCCCTTCACCCCAACAAGCCAAACTGCCCACCACATCCACATCTACGGATGAACTCTCCCACTTTCAAGACCTCTTTAAGAGAGTGGTGGACAACCTCAATATTGCTTTGGGGGAAGTCTCAGATAACCAACATGAGGTCACATATATTGCAAGCCACTGCTACCTCCAAAATAGCACTCCCCATTAATGCAGCCATCCTGCAGCCTGCGCAAACTATATGGCAGACCCCTGCCCCCATCGCACCCACAAGCAAGTGCATGAATGGGAAGTACTTTGTTCCCTTTAAGGACACTGAATTCCTCTACATACATCCAATTCTCTAGTAATGGGTAACCAGAACTCTCTAGTAAAGCTAACCAGAAGAACAAGCAACACCAACAGTTCAAGACCACTTTATCCATCAAAGATAATAGAAGGATGGAGGCATTTGGACGGAAAGTATACTCCTCCTCCACCTTGCAATTCAGGGTGGCCAATTATATGGCGCTATTAGTGAAATACGACCACAGAAACTACTCCAAAATGCAAACTTTTATTGATGACATGCCTCCATTCAGAGTTGCAACGCCTTATCCACCTCGGAGCCATAGAGCCAGTGCCTACTCAGCATGGGGGGAAAGGTTTTTATTCACGTTATTTCTTGACAGAAAAGAAAAATGGGGAATGGTGACCCATTCTAGACCTCCAGGGTTTGAGCAAATATGTACAAAAACAAAAATTCAGGATGGTCACTCTTTCCACTATAATCCCAGCACTGGCGCAGGGAGATTGGTTTTCAGCTCTCGACCTCCAAGATGCATATTTTCATGTTACTATCCAGCCAGCACATAGACACTTCCTCACATTTACACTTGAGAATGACCACTATCAATACACTGTCCTTCCCTTTGGTCTTTCCACAGCACCACAAGTGTTTTCAAAGCTACTGGCAGTGGTAACAGCATATTTAAGGAAGCAGGACCTGATAATCTTCCCATATCTGGACGATTGTCTGTTGAAGTCTCCAACCCATTCTCACGCTCCTCGTGCAACATCAGTGACGATGCAGTGCTTCCAAAAGTTGGGCCTCCAGATAAACAGAGACAAGTCAACATTAACTCCTACCCAACAAATCCACTTCATAGGTGCCTTTCTCGACTCCACTACTGGTCAAGCCTCACCGCCACAGGAAAGATTCAGAGCAATCTGCAGTATCATATACACCATTCGCATCAGCCCACAGGTCACAGCTCGCGTGTGCCTCCAGCTACTGGGACACATGGCAGCCTCCACCTTTGTCGTTCCCAATGCCCGCCTGCACATGAGATGCCTTCAAACCTGCCTAGCTTCGGTATACAAACCAAAATGGCACAAGCTCCTCAAGTACCTCACGATGCCGTCTACAGTCTAAGACTCCCTACTGTGGTGGACCATCCCAGTGCACATCTGCGAAGGGGTTCCATTCCAACAAGAACCCCCCACAATCACCATCACAACAGATGCATCCCTCACAGGATGGGGAGCACACATAGGAGAAACCACAATGCAGGGACTATGGTCCACTTCCAAAACCACCCTCCATATCATCCTCCCCGAGCTCAGAGCTATATGCTACACCTGTCTCCACTTCCTCCCTGTTATCAGAGGCCACAATATAAGGATCATGACAGTCAATGTAGCATGCATGTTCAACGTGAACAGGCAGGGTGGAGCTCGTTCCCACTCCCCCTGCACGGAGGCCATCAAACTCTGGAATTGGTGCCTCAAACACAACATCACCATATCCGCCACATACCTACCTGGAATCTAGAACACCATTGCGGACAAACTCAGTCGTTGCTTCCCCATACAACACAAGTGGGAGTTGGACAATTGCATTCTACACACCATTTTCCAATGCTGGGGGTTTCCCCAACTCGACCTATTTGCAACAGCCCAGAACAAAAAATGCCCAGAGTTCTGTTCCAGAGCAGGCCTGGGATCCCACTCCAGGGGGGATGCCTTTTCGCTCCCATGGATCAACATGCTTTTTTACACCTTCCCACCCATACCCATACTCAACAGGGTAATACAGAAGATCAGAACAGACAATTCACATGTCATCTTAATAGCACCGGTGTGGCCCAGGCAACAATGGTATCCCTTCCTGATGGGAATGTCGACCAATTCCCCCATTGCCTTCCCTCTCCAGTCCAATCTCCTGTCTCAACGCAACAGCCAGATTCTTCACCCCAACATAGACCGTCTCCACCTCAGAGCCTGGCTACTCGATGGTTCTCTCATGAAGAGCTAGTGTGCTCAGAACCAGTACGCACAGTCCTCCTACACAGCAGGACTCTAACCATACGCACAACCTACTTCCAAAAATGGAAGAGGTATGCTGCTTGGTGCACGCAAAACCATACATCCCCAACCTCTGCGTCTCTTCACTCAATCCTTGATTATTTACTGGAACTTAAATCCACAGGCCTCTCTACTAACTCCATCAAGGTCCATCTTGCTGCCATCACCACATTCCACCATAAGGTAGATAATGCCACCGTATTTGCACATCTAATCACCGAAAGATTTATGAAGGGCATCCAGGCATTATACCCCGATATCAGACCACCAACACATCCCTGGGATCTACATCTTGTCCTTGATGCATGTAACAAGTTCGGTCCTGAGTGCAAGCGCCCCTTGGTGGCTGAAGGGGGTCTCTCAATATTTAACCCGCTTGTCTGTGGGCGAGTCAAAGTCCAGTCCGTGGCCAAGGTTCAGGCCTCCTCTTTAACCCCCTTGCTTGGGTGTGGTTTGCAAGGGGTTGGGGGGGACCCAGGCCCGCCCACTCCTCTGGGTCCCAGCCCAGGGACCCTATATGTAGCAGATACCTGCCGAGTTTCAAAATCCGTAGGTATGGTTGCGTCCCTGGGCCACTTCCCCGGGATGCTACTTCATCCAGCTCTTCTCTAGGGCCTTGCTGCAGAGTTCCCCTTGTCCGGGTTCCGTAGAGTTGTCCCTGGCTAGCCTTTAGCCTCAGGATCTAGCTCCGCTTAGCTATGAGAGCCCAGCTCCCACTCGGAGCTGTCCACGGTTCTGGTTGTCCCAGTCAGCCCAGAGATCTGCCTGGGCTGAGCTCCAGGAAGGAATTGACAGGCCTTAGCTAGTAGCTCCTCATTCTGATTGGTTGCAGTGCAGGCTGCCCCTCTACCCTGCTCAGAGGACCTTTCCACTGCTCCTGCTGCTGGCCAGGGTGCTGAAAGGCCTCCAGCGGGGAGGTCAGCTTTGTCCACTCCATCACACTCCTCCCCCCTCAGAGAAGTTCGGTCGGGGGGTGTCCCTGAAATCAGTATCTGCGGCTGTGTGGTGTAGTGGGGGTGCTGTCTGCTCTGCTGTCTGCTCTGCTGTCTGCGGGGTCCCCTGTTCTGTGATGTGTGATTCCCACTGATTCACCCACATGTTGTGATGTAGTGTCAGTACCTTGCTGGTTGCTGTGCTTGCGTTGTGGGCTGTGAATGACCCCTACTGGCCTCTGCCTGTGAGCACTGCCCAGCAGGTGGGCTGCCTAAGTCACTAGACAAAGACCCAACCAGTCAGACGAGTTGGGGCAGCGAGGGAACTAGGGAAGTGAGTGTTAGGGGGAAGGGGCAGTCTGGGGCTGGAACCATGAGGGAGACAGACTGAGGTTGCTGGGGCTGAGGGCTAAGGGTGATGGGCCCTAATCCAAGGGGTCTTAACCACCCTGGCCCCGAATCCTGTAAACACAACGGCTGCGTCTAGACTGGCATGATTTTGCGCAAAAGCAGGTGCTTTTGTGCAAAATCTTACCACCTGTCTACACTGGCCGCTAGTATTTGCGCAAGAACACTGACTTTGTAATGTACAAAATCAGTGGTTCTTGTGCAAATACTTTGACGCTCCCGCTCAGGGATAAGCCCTCTTGCGCAAGTATTCTTGCACAAGAGGGCCAGTGTAGACAGCCACCTTAATTTCTTATAAGAAGAAAGCATCTATACTGGGCACGATGCTTCTGCGCAAAAAGCAAATCTTAAAAGGCACATGCCAGTATAGATGCTCTCTTGCGCAAATACTTTTAATGGAAAAACTTTTCCGTTAAAAGTATTTGCGCAAAATCTTGACAATCTAGACGCAGCCCTTATGTCTGTGCTGTGCTGTATCCTGGAGGAGCAATAAAACCTCACTATTCTACTGCTGGCGGAACCTGTTCTTGCTGCTATGGGGGTGCAGGATCAGGGGAACCCCGACTGCGTCATCACGGGCTGCCCTGGAGAAGAAATCTGCATTCCCATGTTGGGACCCTGGACGGTGCCCCACTGTGAAGGCATATGGCTGCAATGCCAAATACCACCGTGTAATCCGGGGGTTCGTATCCTTCATGGCTTTTAGCCATTTTAGAGGTTCATGGTCTGTGATGAGTTGGAACGGTGCTCCCAATAGGTAGTAGCATAGGGCTACCACTGCCCAGCGAATAGCTAGACACTCTCGTTCTATGGTGGAGTACCTGGTTTCCCGTGGGTGTAGCTTCTTGCTCAGATACAGAATGGGGTGTTCTACTCCCCCCAAATTCTGAGACAACACAGCCCCCAACCCTACAGTAGAAGCATCTGTGTTTAAGATGAAAGGTTGGGAAAAATCAGGGCATCGAAGCACTGGTTGCTGTCCTAAAATATCTTTTATCCTTTGAAATGCGTTTTGGCATTCTGGTGTCCAATTTACAGTATTTGGTGCTGAAGCTTTGGTTAGGTCCAACAATGGGGCTGCCAGAGTTGCAAAGTTCGGAATAAATCGATGGTAATAACTGGACAACCCCAAGAAGGCCCATCCCTGCTTTTTTGTTGTAGGAACTGGGGTTTTATCAAGAGCTTCTGTTTTGTCTTGAAGGTGTTGTATCTTCCCATTCCCTACCAGATATCCCAGATACTTGGTCTGCTGCATGCCAAATTTGCATTTCTTGGGGTTTGCCGTGAGCCCTGCTTCTCTCAGTGCCTGCAGAATGGTTGTTATGTGAGTCAGGTGTGACCTCCAGTCTTCACTAAAAATGACCACGTCATCTAAATAGGCTGCTGAGAATCGTCCACAATGTTGCAACACCTGGTCCATTAGGCACTGGAAAGTGGCCGGTGCCCCGTGGAGTCCGAAGGGTATAGTTACGAACTGGAAGAGTCCTAGTGGGGTGGCGAAGGCTGTCTTCTCTCGTGAGTCCTCTGTAAGGGGTATTTGCCAATAGCCTTTAGTTAGGTCTAAAGTGGTGATATATCGTGCTCTCTCAAGCCGGTCCAAGAGTTTGTCCACCCACAGCATGGGATACGCATCAATCAGTGAGACCGCATTTACCACTCTGAAGTCGACACAGAAACGGATGGTGCCATTGGGTTTCAGTACGAGGACCACCGGACTGCACCAAGGGCTTTGGGATTCTTCGATAACCCCCAAATCTAACATGGCCTGAACCTCTTGTTCTAGGGCCCCTCGGAGCTTTTCAGGAACTCGATAGGTCCTGTGTTGGGGTTTAGCTGCCTGAGTTGTCCATTTCTGGTGTGCTACCAGATGGGTTCACCCCAGTAGCAAGGAGAAGAGGTCTTTGAAATACTCCAGTAGGTTCCTGGCCTGCCATTGCAACCGTGGAGGTAGGCCGTCTGCGATGGGTACGTCAGCAGGGCCTGCTGGAGGTTGCACTTCTGGGCCTAAATCCTCTGGTAGTTCTTGGGGGTCTATGAACAGGGCATCTTGTGCTCGCCAGGGTTTTAATAGATTCACGTGAAAAATCTCTCTCTCCTTTTTCTTGTCGGGACAACGGATTTCATAGTCCACCTCTCCCACTCAGCGTATAACTTCATAAGGGCCCTGCCATTTGGCCAAGAGTTTACTCTCAGAGCTGGGTAGCAGCAGCAAGACCCGGTCTCCCGGCTGATAGTACCTTTCATGGGCCCCTTTGTTATACTGACATGCTTGGGTTTGTTGGGCTTTCTCTAGATTTTCTTGGGCAAATTGGGTCACTCGGCCCAGACGCTCCCACATCTCCACCACATACTGGATTACGTTTTGAGATTGGGAGGCTTGCTCTTCCCAGGTCTCTTTGAGCAAATCCAATATCCCTCTAGGTCGCCGGCCATATAACACCTCAAAAGGTGAAAAACCTGTGGAGGCTTGGGGTACCCCCCGTACTGCAAACATCAAATACGGTAGTAGTCGGTCGCAATTACAAGGGTCCGTATCCACAAATTTTCTCAGCATGCTCTTTAGGGTCCGATTAAACCTCTCCACTAGGCCATCCGTTTGAGGATGGTAGACTGAGGTTCGAAGGGGTTCTACTTTGAGGAGTGCCCAGACCTCTTTTAACAGTTGAGACATAAAATTAGTCCCCTGGTCGGTCAGGATTTCGGTGGGAAGACCAACCTGAGAGAAGAGGTGTACCAGCTCCGTGGCCACGGTTTGTGCCCTTATTGTGCGCAAGGGGATCACTTCTGGGTAGCGTGTAGCGTAGTCTACAATGACTAATATATGTTGGTGGCCCCGGCCGATTTTCTCTAGGGGACCCACAATATCAACCCCTATTCTTTCGAAGGGGGTACCTACAAGGGGTAAGGGTACCAGGGGAGCCCATCCGGAACCATTTGGTGCTACTAGTTGACAGTCCGGATATGATGCACAGAAATCGGCAGTCTCCTTATAGATCCCTGGCCAGAAGAACTGAGCCAGTACACGGTCAGTTTGGGGTCTTCTCCCACCCCAAATGGGCAGCAGAGGGGATTGAGCAGGCCAAACGCAGAATTGCTCTCCTGGCCCCCTGAGGCACCAAGAGTTGGTAGTTGATCTTCCCTGTGGTTGAGTCCTTGTCAGCTCTATAGAGCAGGTCTTTCCTAAGCTCAAAGGCTGTGTCTACATTGGCACCCTTTTCCGGAAAAGGGATGCTAATGAGACAAGTCGGAATTGCAAATGCCGCGGGGATTTAAATTTTCCCTCGGCATTTGCATGAACATGGCTGCCGCTTTTTTCCGGCTCGGGGCTTTGACGGAAAAGCGTTCAGACGCGCTCTTGCGGAAAATAAAGCCTTTTCCGGAAGATCCCTTATTCCTGATTTTAAGAGGAATGCAGTCAGCTATCCATTTACACAGATATTTACACATTTACACAGATATTATGTGTGTGCATGCAAGGTGCGCCCCCGGCAGGCACTCCCTTTACTTGCCTGCAGAAGCCGGGCGGGGCCGGGGGAGGGAGTCACTCCCCCCGCCCGGCTTCTGCTCCCAACCAGAGACTCCCAGCTGGGAGGCGGGGACGCGATTGGCGCTGGGAGCCTCTGGTCCCGTGCAAAAGCCAGGCGGGAGGGGGTGGCTGGGAGTCCCAGCCCCGGCCCCCGCCCCGCCCCACCCCACCCCACCTGTCTTTTGCGTGCGACCACAGGGCTCCCAAAGCCAATCGTGGCCCCACCTCCCAGTCGCTCCCCGGCCCCCCGCCTGGCTTCCCTCCAATTCACAAAATACCGGACATTGCACATTGCACATGTCCGGTATTTTCTGAATTTTTCTACCGGACAGACGGTGCAAATACCGGACTGTCTGGTAGAAAACCGGACACCTGGCAACCCTAGTGCAGACTCCGCCCCACAACATGGAAGGCAGAAGGTAGGGAAGGGGCTTGTGCGATGGGGAGGGGGCTTGGGCTTGGGCTTGGGCTTGTGGAGGGGAGGGGCTTAGGGGAGGGGAAGGCTTGTGCGGAGGGGAGGGGGAAGAAAGGGGAAGGCACCAAGAGACAAATGGCAGGGGGCCAAGTGCAGACAATGAGGGAAAGGGCAGGAGCAGAGGTGTCAGTGGGAGGGGGGACAGGGTGATGCTGGGTGAGGAGAAGGGCATTGGGGGCTAGAGGGGAGGGGAGGTGCTGGGAGAAGGCTTGAAAGAAGGGGTGGGCATGAGAAAGGTGGGGATGGAGCAAGTCATGTGTGAGGGCACAGAGGGGCAGGAGGAATGGGGCAGAGAGTGGTGAGGGGTGGGCATCAGGGAAAAGAGGGCAAAGGGGCAGGGGCAGTAAGGAAGGGGAGGCACCAGGAGGGTGCAGGGCGTAAGGAAGGTGCAGGTGCCAGGGGATTCTGGGGTGAAGCAGAAGGGCAGACACCTGCAGGGAGGGACCAGCACCAGAGGAGAGAGGCAGGGCAGGTGTGTAGAGGAGGTGTTAGGAGAGGATGAGGAGGGGTAGCTCACATGATTAGAGTGGGGCTACTGGAGGAGTGGGCACAGGGGAGTGAAGGGCTGGTGGAGGGGGGCAGGTCGCAGGAGGGCTGAGGGCAGTGAGAAGGGCAGGAGTCAGGACAGCAGAGGAGGGTGAGGAGTTGGGGGGCAGCAGGCACCAGGGGAGCTGATGGAGCAAGGAGAGGAGACATGGCAGCAGAGAGAAAAGGTAAAATTAAAAATATTTATTAATAACTTGGTATGCTGCCCATGGCCAGTTTGTTTGCGCCCTGCAGTGCAGTTTGGGTTTATGTGGGGATCAACACGTGGCCGGTGAGTGGGAGCCAAAACAGAAAAGTAGTCAGTGTAATGATCTTCTGTTGATGTGTTTTAGTAGTTAAATTCTTGGACTGTCATTGCTCATGAAAAGTGCTGTCACATGGGTAGAAATCGGGTAAATATTGCATTTTATTAATATCAGCAGAACTGACTTAAATGGGGCCTGTGTGTTGTGTAGTCTTGCCTTAATCTTTGTATTCATGCCTGTCAGTGTGAGAGAAGCTATTTGTATATATTTGCTTGCATATGCAACCACACTTAAGTTGAGGCCCTCAGCATGTTCTGTAAGTATCAGTGTGGCCCCTGGGGCTTCCAAAGTTGAGTTGCCCTAGCTCATCCCTGACAGGTGTCTGTCTAACCTGGTCTTAAATATCTCCAGTGATGGAGATTCTGCAATCTCCCCAGGCAATTTATTCCAGTGTTTAACCACCCTGACAGGCAGGAAGTTTTTCCTAATGTCCAACCTAAACCTCCCTTGCTGCAATTTAAGCCCATTGCTTCTCATCCTAACCTCAGAGGCCAAGGAGAACAATTTTTCTTCCTCCTCCTTATGATACTCTTTTAGATCAAGCTGCTCTCATGTCCCTTTTCGGTCTTCTCTTTTCCAAGGTAAACAAGCCCAATTTCTTCAGCCTTGTCTCATAGCTCATGTTCTCTAGACCTTTCATCATTTGTGTTGATCTTCTCTGGACTTTCTCCAGTTTCTCCACGTTTCCTGAAATGTGGCGCCCAGAACTGGACCTGATACTTCAGCTGGGGCCTAATGTAGATGGCTCATTCCCTGCCTAGGGACATGAGACTGGGCGGGTTAATTTCAATCCTCCTGTTTATTCTTTCCTAAGCCAGGAGGGCACGGTAGTTCTGATGGGGCTTTGCAGGACGGCAGCCCGCACTGCCCCCTGCCTGAAACCTTGTGCAGGTGTTAAACAGCTGTCCAGCCCACCCTAGAGGTGACTGCATTTCAGCGTGCCTGAAGCAACACAGAACCAGCAATGGACAGGAGAATGGCTCCCAGGCATGGCTTGCTCATGACTGCTTCAGTCCCGTTGATGGGCCTCAGCCTCTTTCCTTCCACTCCCCCGCTTTGCAATGGGGCTGTAGACTCTGGGGGAGAGGGGTGGAGGCAGGCAGAGGTGTCTCCCTGCAGCAGATGTAGACACGTCTCTGTATTAATCATTCTCATTGAAGTTTTTAGCTTTGTAGTGAGTCCTTTTACATGGAAACTTTGTATTTCGTCTTGGTAGAATAGTCCCTACGACAAGTGAGGCAGAGACTGTCTCTGTGGGGTGAATGAGGTGGGAATGGATAAGGCGGAAGGTGAGCACCTCTGGGCAGTTGGAGAGGGGATGGAAGCCAGATCCAAGATCAATGAGCCCTGGGAAGTGGGCCCATTGAAAGGAGACTGGACCTGTGGATGCCTTGGGGCTCAGCAGCAAGGGCCTGCTTTGGGAAGCCCCCTCTTTGGAGGTGAATGTGGCAGCATTGAGACACCACCCAGAAGCAGGCGCCACAGACACTAACTGCAGATTCATGGGACAGCTCTCACAGATCTTGCACATGCATAAGATGATAGATCTGCAGGAGGGGGCAGTGGCGTAGCGAGGGGGCCGGAGGGGTCAGTTGCCCTGGGCACCATGCTAGGGAGGCTCCAATTTAATCCCATTCTGCTCCCCCCGTCATCCCTGAGCTCACGTGCTCCTACTCTGCCTGCCACTGGCAGCTGGAGCCTCCTCCCTGCCTCTCTGCTCCAAGCCCAACCCTGCTCCAAGCCCAACCCTCCTCCATCTCCACTGGAGGGTTAGCGCATGTGGGAGCCCGGCCCCAAACTGTAGGGGTTGGGGGAAGATGCGGTACAAGTTCCCCTCAGCTGTGCACCAGGTTTGGGGCCGTGCCACATGGTGGGGGGGGGCGCAAATTTTTCATTTGCCCTCGGGCGCATAACACCCTCGCTACGCCTCTGGCGGCACATCCAAACAAGCCACATGAACTCAGTACAGGTGCACAACACAAAATCCATTCTGCTCATGGGAGGAAACTCTTAGGCTATGTCTACACTGGCAGCTTCTTGCGCAAGGGTTCTTGTGCAAGAAGTCTTGCGCAAGAACACATCCACGCTGCCATGTGCGAGCTGTGCTTTTGCGCAAGAGCATCCATGGCAGTGCGGACGCTCTCTTGTGCAAGAAAGCTCCAATGGCCATTTTAGCCATAGGGGTTTCTTGCGCAAGAAATCCCTGCCGAGCATCCACACTGCCCTCTTGCGCAAGAGAGCTTACATCTGTTAGAAAAGAGCGTAGCTCTTGCGCAAGATGCCCTCTCTTACCACGCCGTACTGTAAATTTCCTTGGGCAAGAGCAGGTGGGCAGTGTGGCTGCTCTGTGGGGTCTTGCGCCAGAACGGCTGTACTTGCATAAGAAGCCGCAAGTGTAGACATAGCCATAGAGGGAACACTTCCCCCAGTCTCTCTGCCCCCGAGTTAATGTCACACACGCTGGGTTAATGCAATTGCAGGATAGTTGCATGAGGGGGGTTTGGTGGGGGCCAAACTAATCCCTGTTGGTAGGAGGATGGTGGGAAAAGTCCTTTGAGAGGGGTGACATGACACCTTTTACTTCTGGTCATGTGTCCATCTTGCCCAGAGTGTGTTGCCTCCAGAGGCGTGGTTAATGGGGGTCAGGGGGTGTGGCTAACAGGGGTCAGGGGGTGTGGCTAATGGGGCATACAAATCTGCCGGCCCCGGAGGAGGAGTGCATCGGCCGTGTGCGTGTGCGTGTGCGTGTGCGTGTGCGTGCGTGCGTGTGTGTGTTGGCAGGGAATTTTTTGTGCTGTGGTGTGTGGGGTTTTTTTTTTTTTTTTTGGTGCTCAACCAAAATTGCTGTGGGGCCCCGTCGAAATTGTTCAAATTGGGCCCCGCACTTCCTAAAGCTGGCCCTGTCTGGATGGACCATTCCACCAGCATGGACCGCAGCCTCAGTGAGATGGCCTTGGCGATGATTTTATAGTTCGTGCTGAGGAGCGACACGGGACGCCAATTGCTCATAAGAACATCAGAACGGCCATACTGGGTCAGACCAACAGTCCATCTAGCCCACTGTCCTGTGCCATCTAGGATACGGCCCATCTAGCCCAGTATCCTGTGGCCAATGCCAGATGCCCCAGAGTGAGTAAACACAACAGGCAATCCTCACGTGATCCCTCTCCTGTCATCCATTTCCAGACAAACAGAGGCTAGGGACACCATTCCTCCCCATCCTGGCTAATAGCCATTGATGGACCTAACCTCCATGAATTTATCTAGCTCTTTTTTGAACCCTGTTAAAGTCGTAGTCTTCACAACATCTTCCGGCAAGGAGTTCCAGAGGTTGACTAGGGCTATGTCTACACTGCCGGGCAAAGTCGGAAAAAGCTACGCAAATTGCAAAACGCAATTTGCGTATCTTTTTCCACTGTTTTTCCAAAAGAGGCTTTTCCGAAATTTGGCCCATCTACACGGGGCCAAATTTTGGAAAAAACTCCTCTCTCAGAACATCCCTTATTTCTCTCACCAAGAGGAATACAGGGATGCCGTAAGAACACATCCGCTTTTTCAGAAACTGCGGCTGCGTTCCTTGGACACAGCACAGCTTTTCCGGGATACCTCTGGTATCCCGGAAAAGCTCTGCAGTCTAGACATAGCCTAGGTGACCCCTAGTTCTTATATTGTGGGAATAAGTAAATAACTTTTCCTTATTCACTTTTTTCACACCAGTCATGATTTTATAGACCTCTATCCTATCCCCCCTTAGTCTCCTCTTTTCTAAGCTGAAAAGTCCAAGTCTTTTTAATCTCTCTCCATATGGGACCCGTTCCAAACCCCTCATCATTTTTGTTGCCCTTTTCTGAACCTTTTCCAATGCCAATATATCTTTTTTGAGATGAGACAACCACATCTGTACTCAGTATTCAAGACGTGGGCGTACCATGGTTTTCTATAGAGGCAATAAAATATTCTCTGTCTTATTCTCTATCCCTTCTTTAATGACTCCTAACATTCTATTTGCTTTTTTGACTGAGTTGATGTTTTCGGAGAACTATACACAATGACTCCAAGATCTTTCTCTTGAGTAGTTGTAGCTACATTAGTCCCCATCATGTTGTATGTCTTCTCCCCGTCTTCTCCCATATGAACCTGCCCGGGGGATTGAGGTCAGCTGGGGAGGCTTTGCTTCGTGTTCCCCCACTTGTGGAGATAAGATTAACATCTACATGGAACAGGGCATTCTCAGTTTTTGCTCCCAGGCTGTGGAATTCTCTTCCTCGGGATATTCGCATGGCGCCAACGCTAGCGTTGTTCTGGCGTCAGGCTAAAGCCACCCTTTTTACTCGTGCTTTTATTAGTGTTTGAGTCTGTATGTGTGTGTTCCTCCTCTCTATATGTTTTTAGCTGGTTATGTCCCTCTGAGGTCTCATATTTTAAACTCTCATATTTTAAATTTTTATATATATTTGTATTTTTGTTTGTTTGTTCTTGTAAGCCGCCTTGAATATTTTAAATAGAAAGGCGGGGTAAAAATATTTAAATAAATAAATAAATAAATATGTATAGTTGGGATTATTTTTTCCACTGTGCATTACTTTACATTTATCAACATTAAATTTCATTTGCCATTTTGTTGCCCAATCATTTAGTTTGGTGAGATCTTTTTGAAGCTCTTCACAGTCTGCTTTGGTCTTAACTATCTTGAGCAGTTTAGTATCATCTGCAAATTTTGCCACCTCACTGTTTACCCCTTTCTCTAGATCATTTATAAATAAGTTGAATAGGATGGGTCCCAGGACAGATCCTTGGGGCACACCACTAGTTTCATCTCTCCATTCTGAAAACTTGCCATTTATGCCTACCCTTTGTTTCCTGTCTTTTAACCAGTTCTCAATCCATGAAAGGACCTTCCCTTTTATCCCATAACAACTTACTTTACTTAAGAGCCTTTGGTGAGGGACCTTGTCAAAAGCTTTCTGGAAATCTAAGTATACTGTATTCACTGGATCCCCCTTGTCCACATGTTTGTTGACCCCCCCTCAAAGAACTCTAGTAGATTAAAGATACAAATTGTCTCTGAATTGGAAGTAGTTGTGGGTGAGGTCAAAGTCGCAGTGCTCTTTAACTAGGTGTACAGTGCTGTCATCAGGGATGGTGTTCCTGTTAGCCTGTAATCCGTCTTCATGTGGACTGTTGGTGTACAGGGCTTGTACGTCCATGGTGGCCAGGATGGTATTTTCAGGAAGATTACTGATGTTTTGTAGTTTCCTCAGGAAGTCGGTGATGTCGCGAAGGTAGCTAGGGGTGCTGGTGGCATAGGGTCTGAGGAGAGTGTCAATATAGCCAGATAATCCTGTTGTAAGTGTACCAATGCTTGAGATGATGAGTCGTCTGGGATTTCCAGGTTTCTGTATCTTGGGTAGCAGATAGAAAACTCCTGGTCGGGGGCGGTGATAGTGTAAATCTGGTCCTGAGAAGCATCAGGGAGCTTCATGAGCAGTTGTTTTAGGGGTTTTTTGGTATTCTTTAGTGGGATTACAGGAGAGAGGCTTGTAGAATCTGTTATTGGTGCGTTGTTTGGTTGCCTCCTGTTCATAATCTGTTCTGTTCATGATGACTACAGCGCCCCCTTTGTCAGCCTCTTTGATTATGATGTTAGAATTGTTTTTGAGGTTGTGTATAGCATTGTGTTCTGCATGACTGAGGTTATATGTTGTTTGCTGACAATGTCAGCTCAAGCACATTTGCGGAAGCAGTCAATGTAGAAATCAAAACTCTCGTTACAACCGTTAGTAGGGGTCCACATAGAAGCCTTCCTCTTGTGGGATTGGTGGGGGGGAGCAGCAAGGTCAGTGTGTTGTACATCAGTGTGTTGGAAATATTCCTTTAGGTGGAGGTGGCGAAAATAGGCTTCCAGATCTCCACAGAACTGAATCATATTCGTAGGGGTGGTGGGGCAGAAGGAGAGTCCTCGAGATAGGACAGATTCAGCTGTATGGAGTGGAAATCATCCATGTGTCTCACAATTTTATTCTTTACTATAGTTTCAACTAATTTGCCCGGTACTGACATTAGACTTACCGGTCTGTAATTGCCAGGATCACCTCCAGAGCCCTTTTTAAAAGCCACTGTGGTCACTTCAGCTGTCCCCTGGCACTGTGAAGCATCCAGGGGCTCAGAGTAAGAGCCGGCTCCAGCGTCCACCCCTAGAGGAACGAGGAGGGTATCCTCCTGGTCAGCAGGCAGGGTGGAGTGCCGGGCCCACTTGCAGCGCCTTCCTATGGCAAGCTCCCGGCCCTCCGAGGAGGGGGGCTAGACTTGAGAGGAGGAAGGGCCTGGGGTCAAGGGCAGCAATGGGAGGGTGAGGGAGGACAGGGGCTGGACAGCAGGGGAAGGGAAAACCTGCCCCACCGCCCTCTCCTCTGCAGGCCCGGCCTTGCTACTTATTACGTCTGTGGAGGCACCCGCATGCTCATCTGGGCCCAGCACGGCCCGAGTGGGATTGACCACAGTCATGGGTGGAGGAGGGGCGACCCCAGGATCTGGACCATCAGGGCCACCAGCGATGGTAGGGCTGGTGCCCTCCTGGGTGTCGGGGGTCCCGAGTGCCTCTCTGGGCTGGGCAAGGGGGCTTTCCCTTCAGACGTGCCCCGTCCCCTGGCAGAGAAAGCACCGGGCCTCCCCCACAGTGTAGTATACCCGGTACTGGGCCCCTTGGTGAGGAACCAGAAATGCTCCTTCTAGGGCTTTTCTGCCACGCCACACCGGCAGTAGTTGGATTTGGACCTGCCAGCAGAAGAGAGGACATGGCGGAGGGCAGGATCTTTGCAGCCCAGAGGAAGGGGACTCAGGACTGACCGGGGACCCAGGGTGGAGAGGAACAGCAATAGGGCAGTGTTGGGGAGGAACAGAGGAAAACACCACCTGTACTCCCAGGTCCTTGAGAGGCTTGAGTGGGACATGGACTCCCCCCACCGCCAAACCTCTCCACACTGCCTTCTGGGAAGCGGCCTCAGACACCAGGAAGAATACCACCTTCCCGAACATCTTAGAGTCTGCCATCATGGCCACGGGCCCCACCATGCGTGCCAACGCCCTCACGTAGGTCTCCACATAGGGCGAGGGTGACACCAGGAGGCAACGGACCCTGTGCCTCCTGGTCAGGGTGGGAAAGGGGCTGCGGCCACTGGGGATGGAATTCTGGCAGACAATCAAAGCGGATTGCACCTGCAGAAAGAGACAAAAGAGATCTGAGGCAACCCCCCTGATGAATGTCAGGGATGAATCACCACCGCATTCCCCAATGCTCAACACAGATAGCCCTCATCGGCACCGGGCAGAGGACATCTCCTTTTCACCCATGCCATCCTCCCTCTGCACCAAGCTCGGCACTGAACACAGGAGTAGGTTTTCTTCACAACATTCCTCTCCCACCTATTGTCACCATCCTGGCTTTCTACTAGACAGAAGACCACTCAGCAACCACCTCAATATCCATAGCTTAACCCAGTGGTTCCCAACCACTGGTCTGCAGACCAGTGCCAGGCCACAAACTGCTGGCTGCTGGGCTGCGGCACACTGCCAGGTCACGCCCCCATGGCTTGATGATTGGCTTGGCAGGATTTCCTGTAATTTGCACAGCAGCGTGGCCACGCAGCTGTTAATTGAGACGGTGTGCTGCGGCTGGAGCTGGGGCCATGGCAAGGCTGTCCCACCTGGGGCAGCCTCGCCGTGGCCCCGGTTGCAGCTCTAGCGGCTGCTATGCGGCTCGGCTGGCAGGGCCGTGTGGAGGGCGGCTGCTCTGGGGGCCGGGGCCGAGTGTGTTGCATAAAAGCCTTCACCCAAGCTACTACTTGATTTTACACATGGATTTTTTGGAAATACATTAGACTGTGGGGTCCTGCCAACGCATGACTTAGAGCCTGACAAAAACCTCCTGCTGACTGCATTGCTGGGGGCAGTTGTCTTCTAAATCACTTAATTACTGATGATTTATAAATGATTCTCTGAAGCTTTGTAATTGTTTCAGCTGCATTGCCTTTTAAACGCTGCAACTCGTTGTAATCTTTGTTAAACCTTGAAACTCTGCAATCTTTGTAAAACCTTGCAACTTTGTAACTCTCAGCAACTTTGCTTTATAAGTTCAGAAATTTACTGTAAGCTTGGTGATTGTTGAGCTTTGCAACTTTGTAATCTTTGTAACTCTCAGCCACCTTGCTTGTAACTTGCTCTAAACTGCATTCTCCCCTGAGATGTGAATGTGTGTGTGAGTGGAGACTATTGTGTGTCTGGGATTAGAATCTGCAAGGCTGAGCACGTGGAGCCAGGTGATGAGTCATCAGACCAATTAAGGAGACACTGCTGCTCTGCTGGTTCAAGGGAAGTCTGGGCATGCTCCCTGATGATGAATGTGGATGAGTCACAGGGGTTGTACAGAGGCAATAAAAGGAGAGAGCACGTGGCAGAAACTCTTTATGAGAAGCTCCTCTTTCTGCAGCCAGTTTCTTTCCTGACCAGCTCCCCAGCCATGATCAGCAGACAGACCCTCCAGGTGCAACATGCCTTGGCTCCTTCTGCAACCCATATGCCTGTGTAAGTGTGTGAGTGCCTGAGGGCAGGAATGAATGTGTGTGAAGGAGTGAATGAATGAAGGTGTAGGGGTGTGTGTGTGTGTGTGTGAGATAGCTGGTTCCCCTTTAGTTTAAACCTTTAGTGGCAGCTCTGTCCTCTTTAGTTTAACTTTGTAGTGCATATAGTGGAGTGTTAATTCCTCAAACAATAAACCCATGCTAGTGTAACCCTGGGTGGTCTCCAGTGGGAAATTTTTGGGTAACAGAGTGGAGGGTGGCCGTTCCGGCAGCTGGGGCCAGTGCCACGTGGAGGGCGGCTGAGACTAGAGGAGAATCTCCCGGGGGCCCCCAGGCCTGTCTCCCACCCTGCTTCTCATGCGGGAGGAGAGACCGAGGAACCAGCCGTCCCCCGAGTCCACTCTCCTCCCACCTGCGCTGGCACTGTCGGGCGGCTCCCTCCCTGCTCGGTGGGAGCCTCCCCCTGGCTTCCAGCTGCTCCCAGCCCAGCCAGCACCCACACACAGGGACCTGCTGCTTCCCAGCCACACTGAGCTCTGGGAGCTGTCTCGGGAACCCCCTGGCGGGGTGCCCGGGGCTAAGCAGGAGCCGCCACTACCCAGGCGGCTGGAGTGGGGTGAAGGGACAAGGCAGGAGAAGCCCTCCAAGCCAGAGTCAGCACCCTTGAGTTTGCTGGGCCACCGTATAAAAAAAGTTGGGAACCACTGGTTTAACCAGTCATGACTATGTCCACCCCACGCCTTTCCTCCCGGTGGCCTCCATGGGCACAATACCCAACATCGTCTGAGCTGTGCCAGTGCAGCCTTTGCTCTTTTACGGCACAGGGTTTTTGAAGATCACGACATTCGAACAGACACCAAACCTGGACAACCTACAGACATCACTTGAAAGTCCTTCAGAGGTATCGCCAACGTTGCCTCTGCAAGATCTTGAAGATCAAATGGGAAGATAGGCGCACTAGCATCAGTGTTCTAGACGAGGTAAAGACCACCAGTATTGAGACAATGATCATCTGTCAGAAACTTCACTGGACTGGTCACGTTGTTAGGATGCCAGACCATCGCCTCCTAAAACAGGTCCTGTTTTCTCAGCTGAAAGAAGGATACTGTAACATGGGAGGACAACGGAAGCGTTATAAGGACTTGCTAAAGGATAACTGAAAATGGCTACGCAATGGCTCCCTGCATTTTGAACTTGCCCGCTGACAAGCTGTGGAGGAGAAGACGTGCAGGAGGAAGTAGAGACTGGCTTCTAGTCATGGTCAACAACCTCCTGCTGTACCTGGAAACATCAGTCCTCACTGTAACAGAACTTGTGGTTCAAGGATTGGCCTTATCAGCCACCTGAGGGTCCACAACTCCCATGGAAGATTATCATACTGGGTAATGAGTGACTGCCATCAAAATAGGGCAGGACAGGAAAATTTGGCGTAGTCGGGGGTGTAAGTTCAGTACACTGCAATAGTAAAGCAGTGCTGCAGGTCAGGACTGAGGTGCCCTGGAGGACAGACTACAAAGCTCCTTCCCCTGCTAACCACTCCAGCCAGTGCTATCAGCCACTCTTTCGCAAAAAAAGGCAGTTACCTCTTCTCGTAACTGGTGTTCTTTGAGATGTGTTGTTCACATCCATTCCAATCAGGTGTACGTACGCTGCATGAACAAGCGTCAGCTCCCGTAGTGCCGGCTGTGGAGACCCCTAGAGTGGCGCCGCTATATCAGCGCATATATACCACAGCCGACCCTATCCCCGCTCGGTTCCTTCTTGTCGGCTACTCCGACAGTGGGGAAGGAGGGTGGGTATTGGAATGGACATGAACAGCACATCTCGAAGAACACTAGTTACGAGAACAGGTAATTGTCTTTTCTTCTTCGAGTGCTTGTTCACGTCGATTCCACTCAGATGACTCCCAAGCTGCTACCCCATGGAGGTGGGGTGGGAGTTCGGAATCACTGATTGCAGCACTGCCCTGCCAACAGCTGCATCCTCCCTGGAGGATTTATCAATTGCGTAATGGGGCGTGAACATATGAATCGAAGACCACGCGTCTGCCCTACAGATCTGCTGCATGGGAACCTGTGCCACAAAAGCCGTCGATGAGGCTTGTGCTCTAGTAGAGTGACCTGTGACCGGTGAGGAGGGACCCTGCTAGGTCGTAACAGGTGCATATTCACTGCACTATCCAGGAAGATATACACTGCGTAGAAACCGGGTTGCCTTTCATATGTTCGCCAATGCCACCAACAGCTACGTGGACTTTCAAATGGCCTAGTGCGATCTATGTAGCAGGCTAATGCCCTTCTCACATCCAGCATGTGTGGCACTCTCTGCCTAGCACTAGAGTGTGGCTTGGATAGAAAACTGGAAGGAAAATCTCTTGGGTCAGATGGAATTGGAAGACCACTTTTGGTAGGAAAGATGGATGCAGCCTGAGCTGCACTTTATCCCTGTGTAAAACCATGCACGGTGGTCCTGAGGATAGGGCCCTCAACTCAGACACACTCCCTGCTGAGGTGATAGCCACCAGGAAGGCTACCTTTATAGAGAGATGAAGCAATGAAAACTCAGTCATTGGTTCAAAGGGTGGTCCCATGAGTTTATTGAGCACCAGGTTCATGTCTCAAGGTGGACGATAGTACAGATATAACCTCTCAAATCTCTTCCTAAAACGTGTCACCATGGGGTGGCCGAACAGGGAACACTGGGAACAACCTGGATGAAAGGCGGATACCGTCGCCAAATGAACTTTTACCAAAGAGGGAGCTAGGCCCTGCAACCGTAGGTGCAACAGGTACTCTAGCACCACTGGAATAGGCGTCCGCCCAGGGGAAACATCCCGCTCCGCACACCAGCTGGAGAATCTTTTCCATTTGGCCAAGTACGCCACCCTGGTAGAGGGCTTTCTGCTGCCCAAGAGGACCTCTGGTACCTGGGCCGAGCACTGAAGCTCTAGTGAATTGAACCATCCAGTTTCCATGCTGATAGATGGAGTGAGTGCAGATCCGGGTGTCTGAAATGCCCCCGATGCTGCATCAGGAGGTTTGGGTACAGGGGAAGGGCTATCAGGACTTCCACCGACAAGTTGAGTAGGGTGGAGAACCAATGTTGGCGCGGCCATGCCGGCGCTAACAAAACTAAAGGGGCCCTGTCCCTGTGGGCTTTTAGTAGGACCCGATGTACCAGGGGAATTGGGGGAAACGCATACAGGAAGGGTGTTCCCCACCAGTGGAGAGTGAATGCGTCTCCCATGGAACCCTGACAGTGATTCTGGAATGAGCAAAAGTCCAGGCACTTTTTGTTCTCTGAGGTGGCAAACAGATCTAGATGGGGAGTCCCCACCCGTGGAAGATTGATTGTATCACATCTTCCTGACTGACTGATCGTGGACCATAAAGGTCCTGCTGAGGGCATCCGCCAGCATATTCATAGAATCATAGAGCTGGAAGAGACCTCAGGAGGTCATCAAGTCCAGCCCTCTGCCCAAGGCAGGACCAATCCCAACTAAATCATCCCAGCCAGGGCTTTGTCAAGCCGAGACATAAAAACCTCTAGGGATGGAGATTCTACTCCCTCCCTAGGTAACCCATTTCAGTGTTTCACCACCCTCCTAGTGAAATAGTTTTTCCTAATATCCAACCTAGACCTCCCCCACTGCAACTTGAGACCATTGCTCCTTGTTCTGCCATCCGTGTCTACTGTGAACAGTCTCTCTCCATCCTCTTTGGAACATCCCTTCAGGAAGTTGAAGGCTGCTATGAAATCCTGCCCCCCCTTTCTCTTCTACAGACTAAACAAACCCAACTCCCTCAGTCTCTCCTCATAGGTCATGCGCTCCAGCCCCCTAACCATTTTCGTTGCCCTCCGCTGGACCCTCTCCAATGCATCCACATCCTTTCTATAGTGGGGGGCCCAGAACTGGACGCAATACTCCAGATGTGGCCTCACCAGTGCCGAATAAAGGGGAATAAAAAGGGCTCTAGAGGTGATCCTGGCAATTACAGCTCGGTAAGTAACGTCAGTACCAGGCAAATTAGTTGAAACTATAGTGAAGACTAAAATTGTCAGACACATGGATGAATAGAATTTGTTGGGGGAAAGTCAACATGGTTTCTGTAAAGGAAATCATGCCTTATTAATCTGCTAGAGTTCTTTGAGGGGTCAACAAACATGTGGACAAGGGGATCCAGTGGATACAGTATACTTAAATTTCTAGAAAGCCTTTGACGAGGTCCCTCACCAAAGGCTCTTAAAAGTAAGTTGTCATGGGATAAGAGGAAGGTCCTTTCATGGATTGAGAACTGGTTAAAGACAGGAAACAAAGGGTAGGAATAAATGGTAAGTTTTCCAAGTGGAGAGCGGTAACTAGTGGTGTGCCCCAAGGGTCTGTCCTGGGACCAATCCTATTCAATTTATTTATAAATGATCTGGAGAAAGGAGTAATCAGTGAGGTGGCAAAATTTGCAGATGATACTAAACTGCTCAAGATAGTTAAGACCAAAGCAGACTGTGAAGAGCTTCAAAAAGATCTCACCAAACTAAGTGATTGGGCAACAAAATGGCAAATGAAATTTAATGTTGATAAATGTGAAGTAATGCTCATTAGAAAAAATAATCCCAACTATATATACAATATGATGGGGACTAATTTAGCTACAACTACTCAAGAGAAAGATCTTGGAGTCATCGTGGGTAGTTCTCTGAAAACATCCACGCAGTGTGCAGCGGCAGTCAAAAAAGCAAATAGAATGTTAGGAGTCATTAAAAAAGGGATAGAGAAGAAGATGGAAAATATTTTATTGCCTCTATATAAAACCATGGTAGGCCCACATCTTGAATACTGTGTACAGATGTGGCCGCCTCATTTCAAAAAAGATATTGGCATTGGAAAAGGTTCAGAAAAGGGCAACAAAAATGATGAGGGGTTTGGAACGTGTCCCATATGGAGAGAGATTAAAGAGACTTGGACTTTTCATCTTAGAAAAGAGGAGACTAAGGGGGGGGAGGATATGATAGAGGTCTATAAAATCATGACTGGTGTGGAAAAAGTGAATAAGGAAAAGTTATTTACTTATTCCCACAAGACAAGAACTAGGGGTCACCAAATGAAATTAATAGGCAGCAGGTTTAAAACAAACCAAAGGAAGTTTTTCTTCACTCAGCGGACAGTCAGCCTGTGGAACTCCTTGCCAAACGATGCGGTGAAGGCTAGGACTTTAACAGGGTTCAAAAAAAGAGCTGGATAGATTCATGGATGTTAGGTCCATCAATGGCTATTAGCCAGGATGGGTAGCGATGGTGTCCCTGGCCTCTGTTTCTCCGGAGGTGGGTGACAGAGGATGGATCATTTGATGATTACCTGTTGTGTTCCCTCCCTCTGGGGCATCTGGTATTGGCCACTATCGGCAGACAGGACACTGGGCTAGATGGACCTTTGGTCTCAGCCAGTATGGCCCGGTCTTATGTTCTGTGACATGGAAGAATAGAAATGTGGGACTATGCATCCTTCATGTCAAGGGCAGTGAGCCAGTCTCACGGAGCCAAACAATCATAGAATCACAGGATTGCAAGAGACCTCAGGAGGTCATCGAGTCCTGCCCCCTTCCGAAAGCAGAACCAACCCTAATTAAATAATCCCAGCCAGGGATTTGTCAAGCCGAGACTTAAAAACCTCTAAGGATGGAGATTCCACCACCTCCCTAAGGAACCCATCCCATTGCTTCACCACCCTCCTAGGGAAATAGTTTTTCCTAATACCCAACCTAGACCTCCCCCACTGCAACTTGAGACCATTGCTCCCTGTTCTGCCATCCGTCACTACTGTGAACAGCCTCTCTCCATCCTCTTTGGAACATCCCTTCAGGAAGTTGAAGGCTGCTATGAAATCCTTCTCTTCTGCAGACTAAATTAACCCAAATCCCTCAGTCTCTCCTCATAGGTCATGTGCTCCAGCCCCCCTAACCATTTTGGTTGCCCTCTGCTGGACCCTCTCCAATGCATCTACATCCTTTCTGTAGTGGGGGGCCCAGAACTGGACGCAATACTCCAGATGTGGCCTCACCGGTGCCGAATAAAGGGGAATAATCACTTCTCTAGATCTGCTGGCAGTGCTCCTCCTAATGCAACCTAAGATGGCATTAGCCTTCTTGGCGACAAGGGCACACTGTTGACTCATATCCAGCTTCTCATCCACTGTAATCCCCAGGTCCTTTTCTGCTGAACTGCTACCTAGCCGGTTGGTCCCCAGCCTGTAACAATGCTTGGGATTCTTCCGTCCCAAGTGCAAGACTCTACACTTCCCCTTGTTGAACCTCCTCAGATTTCTTTTGGCCCAATCCTCTAATCTGTCTAGGTCACTCTGGACACTATCCCTACCCTCCAACGTATCTACCTCTCCCCCCTAGCTTAGCGTCATCCACAAACTTGCTGAGGGTGCAATCCATCCCCTCATCCAGGTCATTAATAAAGATGTTGAACAAAAACGGCCCTAGAACCAATCCTTGGGGCACTCCACTTGAAACCGACTGCCAACCAGACATTGAGCCATTGATCACTACCCGTTGAGCCTGACAATCTAGCCAGCTTTCTATCCACCTTACAGTCCATTTATCCAATCCTTACTTCCTTAACTTGCTGGCAAGAATATTGTGGGAGACCGTATCAAAAGCTTTGCTAAAGTCAAGATATATCACATCCACTGACTTCCCCATATCCAGAGCCAGTTAGCTCATCGTAGAAGCTAATCAGGTTGGTCAGGCACGACTTGCCCTTGGTGAATCCATGGTGACTATTCCTGATCACTTTCCCCTCTTCCAAGTGCTTCAAAATGTATTCCTTGGGGATCCCCTCCATGATTTTTCCGGGGACTGAGGTGAGGCTGACCAGTCTATAGTTTCCTGGATTGTCATTCTTCCCTTTTTTAAAGATGGGCAATACATTTGCCTTTTCCCAATCATCCAGGACCTCTCACGATCGCCAACAAGAGATTATGGTGGCCAGAGTGAGCATCCTGAACTTTAGCTTCTGCATACAGCGGTTGAGGTTCCTTAGTTCCAGGATTGGTCTGAGACCGCCTTCTGCTTTTGGTATGAGGAAATAGTGGGAATAGAAACCCTTGCCCCTGATTTCGCAAGGGACCTCTTGTATTGCACCTGCCTCAAGGAGCGATCGGACCTCCTGTTTCAGGAGATGCTCGTGAAAGTGGTCCCTGAAGAGGGATGGAGAAGGGGGCTGGTGAGGTGGTGGGGATGCAAACCGCAGGGAGTACCCAACTCCAACCGTGCGGAGGACCCAATGGTCCGACGTAATACTGGCCCGCGTGCGGTAGACGTGGGATAGCCTGGCTGAAAACAGAGGGAATGGATCCAGGAGGTCTGGTGCTCTGCCCTCAGGCACACCTTGAAAAGGCCCGTTTGGGGCCGGGGGAGGCGGGGCTTGGAGGAGTTGTTCCCTGGTTATTTTGTTGGGGCCGGGTTCTCCTCCTGTTATTGTTCCTATTGCGCCTGCGCTGTTGCTCATGGCGCTGTCTAGGCACAAATCTCTGCTGCTGAGGGCAGAAGCAGGCGCCTTTGGGGTGCCGGGGTATGCATCCCCAGGGATCTCATAGTCGCAGTCTTTGAGGAGTGCAGCTTGGAGTCAGTGTGTTCTGAAAACAGGCCATTGCCCTCAAAGGGGAGATCCTGTAACATGGACTGGACCTCTGGGGGAAGCCCCAAGGCACGAAGCCATGCAAATCAGCATATAGCCACTCCAGTTGAGAGCATTCTTGCTGCCGAATCCGCTGAGTCCAGGGCCGCTTGTAGGGATGTTCTGGCTATGGTATGACCTTTCTCCAACAGGGCTCTGGATTCCTGGCAGGCATTGTGGGGCAGCAACTCTTTGTCTTTAGTGAGTGCTTCCCATGATTTATAAGCGTAGTGGTTAAGGATTGCCTGCTGATTGGAGATCCTTTGTTGTAGGCCCCCTGCTGAGTGGACCTTCCTGCCAAACAGGTCAGTCTTCTTGACCTCCTTGGCTTTGGGAGCCAGGGCCTGCTGGCCTTGCCTCTCCCTCTCATTGACTACTGAGACCACAATCGATGAGGATGGGGTGAGAGTATAAGAACTCATACCCCTTGGAGGAGAACAAGTATCTCCTCTCGACACCCTTGGCCATCGGGGAATGGAGGACGGGTCTGCCATAGGTTCGTATAGTTCAGGCAGAGCCACCTGGGGCCCCTCCGGTGAGAGGATGTCCACCATGGGGTCCTCTGGTTCCTGTATCTCTTCTAAGGGAGATTGGTGTTCTGGGCAACCCTGCGCAGCAGTTCCTGTCACGCCCTATGGTCCACTGGCAGGGAACCAGACATGGAGGTGCCTGCCACTGCCTTGTCTGGAGACAAAGATGAGTAAGCACGTGCGGGCAAGGTGTCCTCAGTTGGCTGTGTCTGGGGTCCCTCATCTGGCTCCACCTGATGCCTCTGCCTGGGCGACCGGTCCCAGGGCTCAGGGGGTGGGCTGTCTCCTCTTGGTGGGTGGGATTCCATCACCGATGGTGCCCTCAAATGGCGCCTATCCCGAGGGGAGCGGGACCTGTGGCTTGCCGACACCGTCGACCTGGGTGCACCCTGAGACTGATGATATGGCCTGGGTGTCCAGAAAGGCCACTGTGTAGGTGATGGCCACTGTTGCTGCCACTGCACGGCGGGTCCCTTCTGCCACAACCAGAGCAGCTGCATCAAGAACGGACTGGCGCCGCATCTGATTCCGACTCTGGGGCGACCACAGTGATGCCGATGATGTCGGTGTCAGCGTTGGTGCCAGCGGCCCTCCCCTCTCCAGGTCTCAACCCAGGACCCTAAGAGCAGAGATACCTATCCTCTGCTCGGTTGGTGAGGCGTGCCCGCACCTCACCAACCCGCGGGTCTCAGCAACACTGCCCAATGTCCGCTTCACCCCTTCCTGGGTTACTTCCTACCCTCCGCTCGCGTCTTTGCCAAGGGTTGGTGCCGACGTCTGTCCCCACGCGGTGAGATCGAGGCTTGTGTAGCCGGCTCTTCCCCGGACGGCCACTCTCCTCCGGCCGGGAAACCCCCCGATGGGTCTTCCCCCCTGGGCGGGGCGGGTCTTCGCCGAGCTTCCCCTCACTCCGGCCTCCCGGGACCCCGGCTTGCCCCGTCGGATGCCCCTCCCGCCATTGCAGCAGGAGGGGGATTTTCAAACCCGGCGCCCTGCTGCCGGGACACCCACGCAGGCGCAGTCCTCCCGGCCAGCAGGCCAGCCCCGGGCGCTTCCGCGCATGCGCCAGCAGCGGCCCACAAACAACCCCGGCATTGCCACAGGGGAACCGCTGCTCGGGCGCAGAGTGCCTCCGCTCCCCTCCCGTAAGTGCGGGGTTCAGAGGGCTCCGCGGTACAGGGTCCCGACACCCCGTCACACACCGCCACCCTTAAGTTCCTCACGTCTCCTTCTTGTAAGTCCTCTTCTCCTCCCATAGACCTCGAAAAGAAGTCAGCGTTGTTGTGCTTTCTCCCTGGGCGGTGTAGCACTTCAAACTTGTATGGCTGCAATGCTAGATACCATCTCATCACCCTGGGGTTGGTGTCCTTCGTTGACTGCAGCCATCTCAGGGGGGCGTGGTCCATAACAAGCCAAAGGGATTCCCTAGTAAGTAGTACCTTAGCGACTCTGCGGCCCATTTCACCGCCAGCGCTTCTTTTTCCACAGTTGAATAAGCCTGTTCCCTAGGGAATAGTTTACGGCTCAAATATAATATTGGATGCGCTTCCCCGTTGATTTCTTGTGCCAGAACGGCCCCAAGCTTGACTGCGGAGGCATCGGTCTGTAAAATAAAGTCTTTTGAAAAGTCGGGATGTACTAACACCGGGGCTCGAATTAGGTAGGATTTCAACCTCTGAAACGCTAGTTCACATTGTTCGGACCAGCACACCCTCTTGGGTTGTGACCCCTTGGTCAAATCGGTTAGAGGAGCCAGCTACGGTCGCAAAATCGTGTATAAACCTGTGGTAATAACCCACCAGCCCTAGAAATTGGCGCACTTGCTTTTTGGTAGTTGGGGCTCGATATTCTGTTAGGGCCTGGACTTTACTCACTAGGGGTCTTAACTTCCCCCTTCCCACAGTATAGCCCAAGTACGTGACCTCCCGCTGCCCTATGTAGCACTTCTCGGGGTTGGCCGTCAGCCCCATGTCTTTTAGAGCTTGGAGCACTGCTCGCAGGTGCTGCAAATGTTCGGCCCAGGTCAGACTATAGATAACAATATCATCAATATACGCCGCCGCGTATTGGCGGTGCTCCCTAAGTACTTGGTCCATCAATCTCTGGGCATCGCGCGCCCCATGCAGTCCGAGCGGCATGGTCTTAAACTGGAACAACCTGAAGGGGGTGGAAAATGCCATCTTTTCTTTGGGCGTGGTGTCAGCGGGATCTGCCAGTACCCTTCGTTAAATCTAATGTCGAGATATATCGTGCTTGCCCGACCTTTCCAGAAGCTCGTCTACCGGGGCATGGGGTAGGCGTCCAAATCGAGACTGCATTCACCTTCCTAAAGTCTATACAAAATGGACAGACCCGTTTGGCTTGGGTACAAGGACTATTGAACTTCTCCAGTCGCTCGGGACTCTCGATCACCCCAGGCGCAACATATTCTGCACCTCCTCCTGAGCGGTATCCCACAACTTCGCGGCAGCAGGCACTTTTGAGTCCACGTACCTTGTGCCCCGGGGTGGTGGCAATATGATGATTCACTATAGAAGTGCGTCCTGGTGTCGCTGACAATACCTGGGCGTAGGTCTTGAGGATCTCCCGAACATCCTCTCGTTGGGGCGGGGTGAGGTTCCCCCCCATCGCCACCTCCTTTGGATTGTCGACATCTCCCGCCCAGGGCCCCAATTCCATTGAAGGTGGGCAGGGTGTTATCAGCAAGCTTTCTCGGGGATTCCATTTATTTAATAAATTGACGTGGTAAATCTGTGTCCCTCGTCTTTTCCCTACCAACCTCACCTCATAGTCTACGGTCCCTACCTTTCGAATAATCTCAAAGGGTCCTTGCCATTTCGCTAACAATTTCGACTCTTTCGTGGGTAACAGGAGGAGTACCCTGTCTCCGGGCTTAAACTCTCTCAGCTTCGCCTCTCGGTTGTAATAATATGCCTGCTTATTCTGGGCCTGTAGCAAGTTGGCCTTAGCGAAGTCTCCTAATCGCTGTAGCCTTTCTCGCAGACGTAAGACGTAGGGTACCGACCCCTGTACCCGAGACTCCTGCTCTTCCCAGGCCTCCCTGACCAAGTCCAGGATTCCCCTAGATTGCCGCCCACATAAGAGTTCAAAAGGGGAGAACCCCGTGGATGCCTTCGGTACCTCCCTCACTGCAAACAGCAAGGCCGGCAACAGCTTGTCCCACTCCTGGGGGTCATCCTCGGTGAACCGGAAGAGCATACTCTTAAGAGTTCGGTTAAATTGCTCCACTAGCCCATCCGTCTGTGGATGGTACACGGACGTGAGTAGGGTCTTAATGCGTAGCAGTCTACACAATTCGTCTATCAGCTTGGAGGACACATTGGTCCCCTGATCCGTAAGCATCTCCCTAGGTATCCCCACCCAGGCGAAGATCTTAACTAGCTCAGCGGCTATCGTCGGCGCTGTAGTATTCTTCAAGGGTACTGCCTCGGGGTATCTGGTGGCATAATCCACTAGGACCAAGATATACTGATACCCGCCTTAGATCGTTCTAGTGGTCCCACTAGGTCTATCACCACGCGGTCGAAGGAACCCTTACCACCGGTAATGGGACAAGCGGGGCTTTAGGCCCAGTCCGAGGCTGAGTTCGTTGACACTCAGGACATGAACTACAAAAATCCTGTACCTCCTTATGTACCCTGGCCAAAAAACCTTTGGGTGATCCGCTGAAGGTTTTCCCTCCCCAGGTGGCCGGGCCAGGGGTTGCGGGCCAATTCAACACTTGCCTCTGGTAACAAATCGGCACTAACAACTGCCGTAGGGCCCTCGTCCCCCTCTTTCCTGCGTCACGCGATACAACCGATCCCCCTGTACCTCAAAGTAGGGGCCTTGGGCGTGCCGCTCCTCCGAGTCTTGGTCCGTCCTGTGGCACGGCTTGTTCCCAGGAACAAGGAAGGGTCAGGAATCATAGAATCATATAGAATCATAGAATACTAGGACTGGAAGGGACCTCGCGAGGTCAAAGTCCAGTCCCCTACCCTCGTGGCAGGACCAAGTACTGTCTAGACCATCCCTGATAGACATTTATCTAACCTACGCTTAAATATCTCCAGAGATGGAGATTCCACAACCTCCCTGGGCAATTTATTCCAGTGTTTGACTACCCTGACAGTTAGGAACTTTTTCCTAATGTCCAACCTAAACCTCCCTTGCTGCAGTTTAAGCCCATTGCTTCTTGTTCTATCCTCAGAGGCCAAGATGAACAAGTTTTCTCCCTCCTCCTTATGACACCCTTTTAGATAACTGAAAATGGCTATCATGTCCCCCCTCAATCTTCTCTTTTCTAAACTAAACAAACCCAATTCTTTCAGCCTTCCCTCATAGGTCATGTTCTCTAGACCTTTAATCATTCTTGTTGCTCTTCTCTGGACCCTCGCCAATTTCTCCACATCCTTCTTGGAATGCGGTGCCCAGAACTGGACACAATACTCCAACTGAGGCCTAACCAGCGCAGAGTAGAGCGGAAGAATGACTTCTCGTGTCTTGCTCACAACACACCTGTTAATGCATCCCAGAATCATGTTTGCTTTTTTTGCAACAGCATCACACTGCTGACTCATATTCAGCTTGTGGTCCACTATAACCCCTAGATCCCTTTCTGCCGTACTCCTTCCTAGACAGTCGCTTCCCATTCTGTATGTGTGAAACTGATTGTTTCACTTGGCAGTTGTCTTTATTAAACTTCATCCTGTTTACCTCAGACCATTTCTCCAATTTGTCCAGATCATTTTGAATTATGACCCTATCCTCCAGAGCAGTTGCAACCCCTCCCAGCTTGGTATCATCTGCAAACTTAATAGCGTACTTTCTATGCCAATATCTAAATAGTTGATGAAGATATTGAAGAGAGCCGGTCCCAAAACAGACCCCTGCGGAACCCCACTTGTTATACCTTTCCAGCAGGATTGTGAGCCATTAATAACTACTCTCTGAGTACGGTTATCCAGCCAGTTATGCATCCACATAACTGGGAAGGGTCCCCTCTCTGTTCCTGAAGGAAGTCCTTCCCTGCCATCCCACTCATAAGGTCCTCTCCCACCAGGTCGGGCTCCTTCCGCCGACTCATGGCGGCAGCTTGTTCTGCCCTTGGCCGTCCTTCGGTTGGCGCCTCCTGCGCTACCAAGGCACTCTCCCACCTCCCGTGCGGGCCCAAAGGAGGCTTGCTGGCTCCAGGCTTTCACCACCCTCTGGAATCCAGGCCAATAGCAGGGTATCCTAATTTCAGGGCCAAGGCTACCTGGCAGGTCACGTCTTCCACGTCGTCGGTGATCCGCACCGAGGCCATGGGGTACTGCTGCACATCACCGTGAGCGCACTTCATCCAAACCGAAGCTTCGCATAGCTCGGGTTCCGCAACCAGGTCAGCCTAACGATAGTCTGCCCGCAGCCCAAGTCCACTAAAGCCAGCACTGGCACCCTTCTATCTTCACCCTCGTCGTCATCTTGTCGCTGCCGGGGCCGGGCCCTATGGGCCGGGCACCACTTGCCCAAAGGAACAATCCATAAAGGGGCAGTCTCTCTGAAAATGTCCCTCTTGCCGCACCATAACAACTTCAAGAGGTTCCTCAAGCCTCGGAAACCGGTCTATTTCCTCATGTTTAGCGAATCTTTCTCTTTTCCCCAGGTCCTGAACCTCACATCCTGGAGCTACGGGTTTATTCGCCGGCCTTCCCTGGGGTCCAACTTAGCTCTCTGCCCCTACCTCCCGGGATGCGAGCCCTCCGAGATCGGCCGCTCTGCCCCCAAGTCCTTAAGGTCTTTACCCCCACTCCCGGGTACCTCAGCAGCTAGGTGGTCTTCCATTAAGGTGGCGGCATCTGCTGGGGCTGTGGGCGATGCCTTCTCACCCACTTTTGTGCCTCAGCCAGCAAAATCTGGAGGAATTGCTCGAGCACTGAGGTCCGCTACCTGCATGCTCGTGCGCCGGTCAGGCTCTAACCACCGCCAGCAAACCTCATGTAACTTCTGGGCCACTGCCCGTGGGCGGGCCCCCGGCAGGTAACGCTCCTGCCTGAACTTCTGTCTATACGTCTCTGGGGTCACCTCCACTTGATCCAGGATGGCCTCTTTTACTTTATAATAATTCAAAGCGTCCTGGTTGCTAAACTGCAGTAGGCCAGTTCGCAGGCCCCAATAAATAGGGAGCAAGAAGGGTGGCCCAGTGCTCTTCAGGCCACCGGGCAGCAGTAGCTACCCTTTCAAATGTCACCAGGTAAGCTTCTGGGTCATCTTGGGGCCCCATTTTAGTTAGGCGTATAGGCAACTGGGGAGCGCCTACGGGTCCCTCTTCTGACCCCAGAGAGGCTCCCATGCTGGCCCACCCCAAGGCCGTGCCCTGCTGGAGCCATCTCTCCTGCTGGTCCGCTAGCTCCCGCAGCAGCTGCCTCTGCTGCTCCTAGTGTTGGGCCGCTAATTGCTGCAACAACTGAGTTTGTTGTTGCTGCTGCTGGCGCTGGTGTTCCACCAACCATTCAAACATCTTGGCTGCGTCCATCTTGCCCGCTATGCTGCTCTCCCTTCCCTTTTTTCCCCCTTTTTTGTGTGTACCCCTAGACCCAGGGGCTAGGATTGCAAAATTACCCACATTCTCCACCACCTGTTCCAATCTAAGGGGGTGGCACCTCAATAACGCTCACTCAGACCCAATGAGACCTCATCATCATGAGCGGCGGGTGTCCGCCGTGAACCCCCTTTCCCCGTGGTCCCTTTACCCGTGTCCTTATCTACCCTATGACCAGTCACTTGCCAGTATGGCTAGTCTCTCAGTCCTGGCTCGGTTAATCACTCCATTCTTGTCTCCACAGCGTGGAGGGTAGGAGACCTGGGCCCTCCCCGCTCAGGTCTCAACCCAGGACCCTAAGAGCAGAGATACCTATCCTCTGCTCAGTTGGTGGGGATGTGCCCCGCAACTCACCAACCCGCGGGTCTCAGCAAAGCTCTCAACACTGCCCGATGTCCGCTTCACCTTCCTGGGTTACTTCCTACCCTCCGCTCACGTCTTTGCCAAGGGTTGGTGCCAGCGCCTGTCCCCACGGCGAGATCGAGGCTTGCGTAGCCGGCTCTTCCCCGGACGGCCACTCTCCTCTGGCCGGGAAACCCCCCCAATGGGTCTTCCCCCCCCTGGACGGGGCAGGTCTCCGCCGAGCTTCCCCTCGCTCCGGCCTCTCGGGACTCCGGCTTGCCCCGTCGGACGCCCCTCCTGCCATTGCAGCAGGAGCGGGCTTTTCAAACCCGGCGCCCTGCTGCCGGGATGCCCACGCAGGTGCAGTCCTCCCGGCCAGTGGGCCAGCCCCGGGCGCTTCCGCGCATGCACCAGCAGCAGTCCGCGAGCAACCCCGGCATCGCCACAGGGGAGCTGCTGCTCAGGCGCAGAGTGCCTCCGCTCCCCTCCTGTAAGTGCAGGGTTCGGAGGGCTCCACGGTGTGGGGTCCCAACACCCCGTCACAGGGGTTTTTTAGCTCTGCTTCCATAAGGAGCTGCTGGAGTCTGTACGCCCGGTCCTTTCTGGTGAGGGGCTTAAAGCTTCTACAGATCTTGCACTTCTCAGAGCGGTGTTCTTCACCCAGGCAGCGGAGGCACGCGTCGTGCGGGTCGCTGTTGGGCATGGGGCACTTACAGACGGCAGACAATTTAAAGCCTGGGGTGTTAGGCATGCCCCAGAGCCCCGAGGGGCTGGAGTTTTTGGACACTTGCCCTCTATCTGTTGACTCAGAAGACTCTGCTTACACTGACAAGATGACAGTTCCAACGTCACCATGGGCGGTAAGAAGGAACTGAGGAGGGCAGGGTCGGCATTGGTATATATGCGCTAATATAGCAGCGCCACTCTAGGGTCTCCACAGCTGACCCTACAGGAGCTGCTAGGGGAAAAGTTTCTGATGCTCGTGAACATGGTGCGCCTGATTGGAATCGACGTGAACAAGCACTCAAAGAAGAATGCTAAATTGCTCATTTTCAGAAATGCGGAGCAACTGCAGCCTGCCCTCCCACACCCAGCTGTGGGTGCTTAGCCCCTCTGGGTGAGGCATGACACAATTTTCAGAGATTAGGGAGCTGGGAGAGAGTACAGACAGCGTTATCCAGAGCATGGGGCTCCTGAATTTTGGAACAGAAGCATTTTTCTGACAGGGGTCCCAGTGGGTCCCACAGGCACTAACTCTGGCCTTCTGAGGCCACGTCTTCACTTGCTGCACCAGAGATCGATCTTCTGGCACTCAATTTAGTGGGTCTAGTTAAAACCCGCTAAATTGAGCGCTGAAGGTGGCTCCAGTCCGTGCCGGTACTCCTTGCAGTTGCAAGGAGTAAGGAAGCCAATGGAGGGCATTTGCTCTCATCGGCCTCTCTCTGTGAAGACAGCGCCAAGTTGTACCTTAACCCAACCCATTTTACCCATAAATTGGGATGACGATGAGGAGGCGATGTCTGAGTGACTCAATCTGAGCAACGTTCCCAGAATTAGTTCTGGAACAGAATGGCTCAGAAGTCTCCCAGTCAAGTGGCTGCAAAAGCCCACACAGAGGGTGGGATTTGCAGATATGCTCAGCATTGACCTAACTCTGTTCCCATTGAAGGTAATGGCCACTGACCTCAGTGGGAGCTGAATTAGGCTAATGCTTAGAACAGCCAGTATAAAACATACCTGCTTTGAGCCCTAGTGACTACAGTCCTTGTGTTGTGACAGAGGCAGTGCTGGGAAAACTCAATGAGCTCAGTCGGCCTCTGTTGAACACAGGGTTTATGTCTGGACAAGCGCATGAACTGAGCTACCACTTGTCCTTTCTGAGGAGTAGGGAGGTTGTTGTAAGTTTGGGGATTCTTGTTTTAACTCATCTAAAACAGACTTTTAAAATGTACAGATGTCAGTGCCTAGAAATACTTAGCTGAGATTTCATTGCCAGCTTCAGCTCTGCTCATGACTCACTGAACACTTGAGCCACACACCCTCTGCTGTCCTAAAGAAGCCATCTCTCTCTCTCTTACACACACACACACACACGCACACGCTTGTATATGGAACATACACTCTCTAGGTCAGGGGTGGGCAATAATTTTTGATGTGGGGCCACTCCAAAATTTTGTAAAGTGGTTGAGGGCTGCACTCTTCCATATTAATGGAGGAGGTATGGGGGTCTGGGACGGCGGTTGGGTGCAGAAGGGAGCTTGGGGTAAGGGAGGGAGTTTGGGTGAAGGAGGCAGTTGTGACCTGGGGCACTGGACTGGGGTGCAGATGGTTGGAGTGTGACCTAGGGCAGGGAACTGGGGTACAGGAGGGGGTGTAGGGATTTGGGTTGTGAGCTAGAACAGGAAGGGACTGTGATCTTGGGCAGGGGATTGGGGTGCCAGATCTGGGAGGGAATATGGGTGCAGAAGGGGGGCAGAGGATTTGGGTATGGGGAGTAGGGAGCAGGAGTGGGGAGCAGAGGGTTGGGGAAGGGAGGGGCTGGGGTGCCAGAGGCAGGGTCTGGCCAGGAGACTTACCAGCCAGCAGCCCTTTCCTGAATCAGCCTTCCTGCCAGCCAGTGTAAACTGCGGGGCAGCACAGCTTCACAGGTGATTAATCAGCCCCACCCAGTCAGTCAGCTCCATGCACACAGCCCTGATTGTGCTGGGGGTGGGAGCAGCTCCTAAAGCTCCCCCTTCCCCTTCAGACTCACAGTTTTTAATGAAAAAACGCCCGCAGACGTGTTTCTGAGCGGTGTGCGGGTGGGGCGAGGCAAGTGGGGAGCCGACTGCCAACCAGACATCGCGCTGTTGATCACTACCCGTTGGGCCCGACAGTCTAGCCAGCTTTCTATCCATCTTACTGTCCATTTATCCAATCCATACTCCCTTAACTGGCTGGCAAGAATATTGTGGGAGACCGTATCAAAAGCTTTGCTAAAGTCAAGGTATATCACATCCACTGACTTCCCCATATCCACAGAGCCAGTTACCTCATCATAGAAGGCTAGGGACACCATTCCTACCCATCCTGGCTAATAGCCACTGAGGGACCTAACTTCCATGAATTTATCTAGCTCTTTTTTTAACCCTGTTAAAGTTCTAGCCTTCACCACATCCTCTGGCATGGGGTTCCACAGGTTGACTGTGCTCTGAGTGAAGAACATTTTTCTTTTGTTTGTTTTAAACCTGCTGCCTATTAATTTCATTTGGTGACCCCTAGTTCTTATATTGTGGGAATAAGTAAATAGCTTTTCCTTATTCACTTTTTCCACACCAGTCATGATTTTATAGACCTCTAGCATATCTTCCCTTAGTCTCCTCTTTTCTAAGCTGAAAATTCCAAGTCTCTTTAATCTCTCTCCATATGAGACCCGTCCCAAACCCCTCATCATTTTTGTTGCCCTTTTCTGAACCTTTTCCAATGCCAATATATCTTTTTTGAGATGAGGCGACCACATCTGTACGCAGTATTCAAGATGTGGGCCTACCATGGTTTTATACAGAGGCAGTACGATATTTTCTGTCTTATTCTCTATCCATTTTTTAATGACTCCTAACATTCTATTTGCTTTTTTGACTGCCGCTGCACACTGAGTGGATGTTTTCAAAGAACTACCAGCAATGACTCCAAGATCTCTCTCTTGAGGAGTTGTAGGTAAATTAGTCTCCATCATATTGTATGTACAGTTGGGATTATTTTTTCCAATGTGCATTACTTTACATTTCTCAACATTAAATTTCATTTGCCATTTTGTTGCCCAATCACTTAGTTGGTGAGATCTTTTTGAAGCTCTTCACAGTCTGCTTTGGTCTTAACTATCTTGAGCAGTTTGGTATCATCTGCAAATTTTGCCACCTCACTGTTTACCCCTTTCTCTAGATCATTTATAAATAAATTGAATAGGATGGGTCCCAGGACAGACCTTGGGGACCCCACTAGTTACCGCTCTCCACTCTGATAACTTACCATTTATTCCAACCCTTTGTTTCCTGTCTTTTAACCAGTTCTCAATCCACGAAAGGACCTTCCCTCTTATCCCATGACAACTTACTGTACTTGAGAGCCTTTAGTGAGGGGACCTTGTCAAAGGCTTTCTGGAAATCTAAGTATACTGTATTCACTGGATCCCCCTTGTCCACATGTTTGTTGACCCCCTCAAAGAACTCTAGCAGATTAGTAAGACATGATTTCCCTTTACAGAAACCATGTTGACTTTTCCCAAAAAAATTCTATTCATCTATGTGTCTGAAAATTTTATTCTTTACTATACTTTCAACTAATTTGCCCGGTACTGATGTTAGACTTACCAGTCTGTAATTGCCAGGATCAGCTCTAGAGCCCGTTTTAAATATTGGCGTCACATTAGCTATCTTCTAGTCATTAGGTATGGATGGAAGCCGATTTAAAGGATAGGTTACAAACCACAGATAATAGTTCAGCAATTTCCCATTTGAGTCCTTTCAGAACTCTAGGGTGAATGCCATCTGGTCCCGGTGACTTGTTACTGTTAAGTTTATCAATTTGTTCCAAAACCTCCTCTAATGACACCTCAATCTGGGACAATTCCTCAGATTGTCAGCTGAAAAGAATGGCTCAGGTTTGGGAATCTCCCCAATATCCTAAGCCATGAAGATGGAAGCAAAGAATTCATTTAGCTTCTCCACTATGACTTTATCATCTTTGAGTGCTCCTTTAGCATCTCGATCGTCCAAGGGCCCCACTGGTTGTTTAGCAGCTTCCTGCTTCTGATGTACTTAAAAAACATTTTGCTATTACTTTTTGAGGTTTTGGTTAGCTGTTCTTCAAACTCCTTTTTGGCTTTTCTTATTATATCTTTACGCTTAATTTGACAAGTTTATGTTCCTTTCTATTTTCCTCACTAGGATTTGACTTCCACTTTTTAAAAGATATTTTTTTATCTGTCTCTGTTTCTTTTACTTGGTTGTTAAGCCACGGTGGCACTTTTTTGGTTCTCTTACTGTGTTTTCTTAATTTGGGGTATACATTTGAGTTGCGCCTCTATTATGGTGTCTTTGAAAAGTTTCCATGCAACTTGCAGAGATTTTACTTTTGTCACTGTACCTTTTAATTTCTGTTTAACTAACTTCCTCATTTTTGTGTAGTTCCCTTTTCTGAAATTAAATGTCACAGTGTTGGGCTGCTGAGGTGTTTTTCCCACCACCACACTCTGGCAGAAGACAGGATCAACATACACAGTCCACCGCACCACAACCATCATTGGGAAAACTGCAGTTTTGAAGGTGTGGTCAAGGGTCAGAGCGACCTCTCCCTGGAACGAACGCAGTCCAGCCACCCTTTTGGCCATCGTTTTATGACCCTTCTACTACCAGTGGGCCCATATTACCACGGACCAATGGGTCCTAGAAATAGTGAGATCTGGATACACCGTCCCCTTCCTGTCTATGCCCCCTACCCTTCCCCTTTCCCTGTCCCTCTTCAGGGACCCTTCCCTCGAGCAGCTGTTACAGGTAGCAGTTCAAAACCTTCCCTGCCTAGGTGCCATAGAACCAGTTCCTCTACAATACCACCGGAGAGGGTTCTAGTCAAACTACTTCCTCACACAAAAGACAGGAGACTGGAGGCCTATCCTGGATCTCAGAAAAATAAACAAATTAATCCGCAATCAAAAATTCAAGATGGTAACATTGGGGACTATCATACCAGTGCCGGACGAGGGGGACTGGTTTTCAGCCCTCGACCTTCAAGACGCCTATTTCCACATAACCATTCATCCTTCTCACAGAAGATTCCTCAGATTCACAGTGGGGGGAAAGCACTACCAGTACTGGGTCTTACCCTTCGGCCTCTCAACCACACCCCGTGTCTTTTCCAAGACACTAGCAGTGGTCAACGCCTATTTGAGATGTCAGGGGGGTGATCATATTCCCCTATTTAGACAATTGTCTAATCAAGGGTACTTCTCGTCAACAAACTTTAACCATGGTCAATATCATCTGAGACCTTTTCTCCCATCTCAGTCTCCTAATACAGTTCCAAAAATCCACCCTGGAACTCACTCAATCAATAGAATTTATAGGAGCCACCATTTATGTGGTACAATTCACAAGACTGCACATGCGTTGTCTGCAGGGGTGGCTGGCAACGGTGTACATCCTGACTCGACACAGTCTAAGCAAGCGCTTGACGTGCCTTAGCACTCACCTCTCTTCGTTGGTGGACGCACCCTCACAATCTTCTGGAGGGAGTACCTTTCCAACAACACAGTCCAACATGCATGATCACCACCGATGCATCTCTCACCAGCTGGGGCGCCCATTGCAGTCACCTTATGGTTCAGGGCAGATGGTCACCCCAGGAGACACATCTACATTCTGGAGCTGAGGACGGTCTGCAATGCTTGCCTCTACTTCCTCCCGATAATTCACAACAAAACTATCCGCATCCTCACGGACAACACACCGTGCATGTTTTATATTGATCGACGGGTGGGCAGGAGGGTGCTCAATCACTGTCACTATGTGTTGAAGTGATCAGGTTTTGGAATTGGTGCATAACGAATCGCACAACCCCAACAGCCATGTACCTACCTGGTCATCAGAACATCATGGCTGACACCCTGAGCAGACAGTTCTCAGAACAGCACGAGTGGGAACTCAATCTGACGATCCTTCATCCCAACAATAGACTTGCTTGCGACTAGAGCCAACCACAAATGTCCATATTACTGCTCCAGGGTGGGTCAAGGCAGGAACTCACTGGGAGACATGTTCCTCCTACCTTGGACAGCACCACTCCTTCCCCCCGGCTGTGGCAGGCAGCACTATGCCTTCCCACCAATCCCCCTAGTCTCCAAGGTAATTCACAAAATATGCACAGACCGAGCAACAATCATTCTGATCACCCCATCCTGGCCCAGACAAGCGTGGTACCCTTAACTTTCAATACATGTCGACCTGCGACCCAATACCTCTTCCAACCATTCCTGACCTTCTCTCCCAACATCAAGGACGAATACTCCACCCCAACTCGTGAACCCTCCAGCTTACAGCATGGTCCTGAGAGGGTAAAACAGGTCCTATTGAATAGTAGTCGTCCTTCCACACTGAATATGTACCAGAGCCACCACCTCTATAACTACTGTCCTTGAGTACCTCATGGACTTGAAGGAATCTGGACTGTCTGTTAGCTCCATAAGGGTTCACTTAGCGGCCATTGCTGTCTTTCATGACTTAGTGGATGGCTCCTCGATTTTCACTCACCTCACTACTAAGCATTTCCTTTCTGGCCTACACAAGATGCATCCTGACCTGCACCCACCGGTACCACCATAGGATTTAGTCCTTGTCCTTAACACTTGCAGCCTTTGTTTGAGCTGTTGGCAACATGCTCCCTCCATCACATGGCTATGAAGGTAGCATTTTTGGTTGCAACTACATTGGCCTGGCGAGTGGGTGAGATTGCAGCTCTAATGGTGGACCCGCCCTATACAATTTTTTCTAAGAACAAGATTCCATTTCAACCCCATTTCAAATTTCTACCAAAGGTCGTCTCTACTTTTCATATTAACAAACCTATTTACCAACCCACATTTTACCCAAACCCCCACAACTCTATCAGGGACACTATCCTACACACCCTGGAAGTACAACAGGCTGTGGCGGTCTATCTTGATAGAACGAGACAATTCCAGGCATCCACCAGACTTTTTAGCTCCACCACTGGGCCCTCTAGAGGATCAGCTATGTCAGCACAGCAAATATCTAAGTGGATATACTCCTGTATCCAGACCTGTTACAAACTTTGCAACAAGTGCCCTTCCCGGGGTATCACAGCGCATTCAACCCAGGCAGTGGCAACATCCATGGCCTTCCTCCATAATGTGCCTCTGGTAGACATCTGCAGGGTGGCTACTTGGCCCTCCCATCATACGTTCGCTCAACACTATGCATTACAACAGGGCCTGGTTCCAACTAAGTCCATGGGCCTGGCTGTCCTTGCTACCTCTCAGGCACGGCTCCAAAGCCCACCACCACCTGGTGCGGATACTGCTCTATAGTCACTGAAGTGGAGCACCCACAGGGACACCACTAGAAGGAGAAGAAGTTACTCACCTTGTGCAGTAATGATGGTTCTTTGAGATGTGTGTCCCTGTGGGTGCTCCACTGCCCTCCCTTCCTCCCCTCTACTTTGGAGTCCGTCAAGGGATTCCCTGGTAGAAAAGGAATGGCGGAGGCAGCGACTGTGCATGCATGGCACGGGAAAGGCACTGCTAGGGGAAAAACCTCCAATCACTGGTGTGACTACGCACCGACACTTAAGTGGACCACCCACAGGGACACACATCTCAAAGAACCATCGTTACTGAACAAGGTGAGTAACTTCTTCTCAGCTCTTGAGTGTTTAATAGATAAGTAGTGATATATAATCTATCTGATTGCATTTCATATTGTAACCAGCTTTTATGTGTGTGGCTTTGTTCCCCTCCTTGTCACAAAACTTGCACCTTATTGCAACAAACGAAGTACTTATGTAACCTCTGCTTGCTTGCTGTGGCACTCTGTCCTCTTCTGGTGGCTGGGCTAACTCTAGAGACTGCATCTGCTACAGCCTGGGTTAAGAGAGCGGTGCCTTTTAGCTCATCCAGTAGAGCCTTATGCCTCAAGAGGTCCCAGGTTTGAGCCTCGCTGATGATGTCTGAGGTGGTCAGTGTTACACTTGTATGTCTCGTTAGTTCAAAGATAGTTTCTTAATTAGACTGACATTTGGCACTTTGGATATGTCTACCTTACAGAGTTTTGTTGGAAAAACAGCCGTTTTTCTGACAAAACCTGAGTTATATTCACACTGCAATCATGTTCTTTCGAAAGTAAATCAAAAGAACAGAGGGGTTTTTCCAACATTGGTAATCCTCTTTCTACGAGGAAGAAGCCTTTTTCCGAACGAGCTCTTTCGGAAAAAAGCATGTGTGAATGGGGAGGAGGGTTTTTTTTCGAAAGAAGAGGCCTCCAAGAAATAACACAGGTGCCCTAGTGGACACTCCATACAAAGTAATCAGGACTCTATAGTTCCTGTCTCCTGGCCCCTCTTAAAGCTGCAGGCACCCTGAACAAGCCTTGTGGCAAGAAGCCAGCCTGGGAGCAGCACCTGACCACGTGGCTCTCCCTGCCACAGGCCTGCTGACCCATGGAGGAGCCACAAGCCCCCCGAGGCCCCCTGGCCCTCGCAGGGAGCAGCCCAAGGGGTCCCAGCACCCACCCAGGGGGACCAAGAGGTGGACACCCTCCTGGTCCAGAGTGGAGATCATGTCCCTCCTCGAGCTGTGGGGCGAGGAGGAGACATTGCAGGATCTCCACTCCAAGCGCCGCAATGCTGATATCTTTGAACGCATGGCCCAGTCCATGGTGGAGCGTGGACACCCACCCCGGACCTTGGAACAGGTCCGGAGTAAGGTGCAAGAGCTCCATCAGGGATATGTCTGGGCCAGAGCATGCAGCTCGCGCTCAGGGGCAGGACCCCACACCTGCCCTTATTACCAGGAGCTGCATCAGGTCCTGGGGTGTGGGGAAATGTCTTCCCCACCCATCGTGGTAGACTCCGGCCTCCAGACCCCCATCGTCGCCCGGCCGGAGGTCACAGCGGAGGAGGAGCAGGAGGACCAGGGCCAGCTGGAGGAGGAGGAGACAGAGACCGTGACCCTGTCCCTGGAGCCGGTGCCTGTGAGCCAGGACATTTCCCAGGCCTCCTCGGATGCCGGGGAGGGATCTTCAGGTGAGTGGTCTTAGTTTGTCACACACACACAGGGTGGGGGAGGCTGGTGCACAGGGGCCGGGGGGCGAGTGTCGCTCGGGCTGCTCAGGCTGCACATTGTGCTGCTGTCTGCGCATGTGGAACCACGTGCAGCGTTAGTGTGCAGCACGTGGATGCAGCAGGCAGCCCCTGAGCACGGGTGGGATCCTGCTGCCAGGCTCAGGGAAGGCCTTTGTGGGCTTAAAGGGGCAGGCTCCGTTTCAGTCCACCCATGCTCAGAGAGAGGTTCTTCCTCCTCAGGTGAGTGGCCTCACTTTGTCACACACACAGGGTGGGGGAGGTGGGTGCACAGGGGTTGGGGGGCAAGTGTCACTCGGGATGCTCTGGCTGGACATCGTGCTGCGGTCCGTGCACGTGCAACCACGTTCAGCATTAGTATGCAGCACGTGGATTCAGCAGGCAGCCCTTGAGCACAACTTGGATCCTGCTGCCAGGCTCAGGGGAGGCCACACACGTCCTGCGTGGTGGGGGGGGGCACCACGGCTTGAAGCAGGCTAGCCACAAGGGTGCAGGCATGACCCCAGACACACCAAGGAGTGCAGCACACAGCACACGGGCATGCCTGCACGTGCGAGGCAGCAGCCGCTCCCGTACACAGTGCTGCAGGCCGCAGGTGTGTGTGCGGACCCCAGGGAGGCCCAGGCTGCTCCCAGCTCCTCTGCTGCCCATGAGGGGATTCCACTGTGGCCGGACACTTCCCTTGCCTTCTTGTCCATGGGCCATGGGGGTGAGAAGCGGGAAGCATGGTCCTCTGGGCACGTTGGGGTTCCTGTGAGGCATGGCCCACTGTTCAGCCCACACATGGCCTTGCTCCCGGGATATCCCTCTCTCTGCCCCGAGGACTGTTGGTTGCCGCACAGAGGAGGGCACGGCCTCAGAGACAGTGTCTGCAGGGATGACTGACCGCCTCTCCCGCTTTGTGCTCTCCACAGCCGGACCAGCTGTGACTGAGGGGCGAGCCACACCACCGTCGCAGCCACCTGCCAGAGCCCGGAGACCCGAAGACACGCCAGGGTCACGAAGACCTCATGCGCCAGCATGTCAGCGTCCTGCACAACATACAGCAGACCCTGGCACAGAAGGTCGCGAGGACTCAGTGGCGGAACCACGCATGGGACCAGCTCATGCAGCGATGTGATAACATGTGTGCCATCATATCACGCATGATGGCACAACTGCCTGCTGTCGCTCCTCCTGCCTTCCACCCTCCTGCCCCCCCGCTATGCCCATTCCCCCCGCCTGCCCCCATGCGATGCCTCTGCTCCCTCCCCAGGTGATGCCCATGCCCCTCCCCTGCCCCCGCCATCCCTGACCCCGCTCCAGCCCCCTCCTGCCCACCCCTGTGGTCCCCAGACCCACCCAACCCCAACTCCGACGAGGTCCCCGCACCCGAGGTGGCACATCTAGCCTCCCCTCCCCCTCCAGGTTATGAGCCCCCTTCCCCCTGCCCACCTTTTCTTAATGTTACATAAATACAGACTTTGTTTTGTTGAAAACCAAACAGGTGTCTTTATTGAGAGGTCAGGGAAGGGGCGAAGGAAGGGCCTGTGGTGGGGAAGAGATAGGGCTGCAAGCCAGAGGCCCTTATTGGGGAGGCCCTGGGGAGAGTTACTGGTGTCCTTGAGAGAACCTCTCCCTCAGGGCCTCCTGGATGTGCACCCCGGCCTGATGGGCCTGGCGGATGGCAGCTGTCCTCGGCTGCTTGAACGCTCGCCCCTCATGGCTGGCATCTACCCCCCACCCCGGGAGGAAGGCCTCCCCCTTCCTCTCCACAATCTTGTGGAGGACACAACATACCACCTCGGGGATGTTGTGCTCCCCCACATCGAGGCGGGTCAGCAGGCACCTGAACCACGCCTTGAGGCGGCCGAAGGTGCACTCCACCTAGATCCGTGCCCGGTTCAGGTGGGCATTAAATTGGTCCCTGCTGGGGTCCAGGTGTCCGGTATATGGCTTCATTAGCCACAGCATCGGGGTTAGGCCACCACCCCCACGATGCACAGTGGCATCTGCATGTCCCCAACCGCAAAGTCATGTCGGGGTTAGAATGTGCCCACCTCCAGCTTTCTGTACAGGCTAGAATTCCGAAACACGCGGGCATTGTGTGCCCTGCGACCACCCGACAAAAATGTCCGTGAACTGTCAATGATAGTCCACCAGGGCCTGCAGCACCATAGCAAAGTAGCCTTTCCTATTAATATACTGGGCCGCTTGATGTCATGGTGCTCGGATCAGGATGTGGGTCCCATCTATGGCTCTAGCGCAGTTCGGGAACCCCAGGGTGGCAAATCCGGCCACGGTTGCATCCAGGTCTCCCAAGCGGATGACCCTAAGCAGCAGGATGGAGTTGATGGCCCTCACCACCTGCAGGAGACAAACAAAACACAAAACAGAATGAGAGCAGGAGTGCCTGAACCCTGGGGAGGTGCCCGCCCCCCCCCAACACCCCAGGAGCCACCCCCTATGAGGCCGCCCCCCCACCAGCAGCAGGGCTGTTTGAGGTTGGGAAGGCACAACCCCAGGGGATGGGGCTTTCCCCACCCCACTCCACCCCCATACCTCCCAAGCCCCCCTTTCCTGAGGGTCCCCCTTTTCCAAGACTCCCCACCCCGGAGGGACTGCAGCCCCCAGAGTGCCTTACCTCCATGAGGTATAGCTCATGCAGGACCAGGAAGGCAGCTGGCAGTAAGTGTTGCAGAAACTGCAGCCTGGCCGTGTGGGGCCATCGCATGCCCAGGGGCAGCTCCGGCTCCATGGCACCAAGAGAAAAGCTGTGGCATCCAAAAAAGAACAGGGCAACTACAGCAGGCTCTGCGAGAGGTAGGAAGCAGGCAGCAGCAGCAGAGAAATGTCTGTCCGGGGGGTCCCTTTAAGTGCGTGTTTCTGCAAGGCTCCGGCACCAGCACTCGGAAGCAACTGGTGACCTAAAGCCCAGCCTGAAGTGGTTCCGGGTGGCCTTTTATGCGAGAGAGCGTCCAATCAGTCTTTCAAAAAAGCAGATCGCTTTTTCGTGTATGGACGCACTCTTTCAGAAGAAGTTTTTTCTGAAGATGTCTTCCAAAAAAAGCTTCTTCCAAAAGAAGCCTGCAGTCTAGACATAGCCTTTGAAACCAAGGTAACAGAAATAACTAAAATAGCTGGAGAATTGCAGCATCTTAACAGAGATCTGGTGTGGAAAGAAAAATATCTCCACTTGCTAGGAATTCACCCCGTTGCCTCCTGTCTTCCTATGTTTTTATACAGTGCTTGCAAAATGGTATCCTAATCCTGAGAGTGGCCTGTAGGTGATAATATGTATAGATATTATTCCTGGTTAGATCTAAGAGTTGAGTGTGTCGAAGTGTTGCTATGGACTTCTTTTGTGACCTTGGTTGATTCCCATAACCTTCCGCTTCTCTTTCTGTAAAATGGGGTTGCTGCCTACCTGCCAAGGGAGGTTGAGGTATAACAGAGCAATGTTTTTGATGTTCTAATTTCTCTTCTATGTCACTCTATTTCAGTACACTAACTCACAAGCAGGGCTCTGTATCTGACTACTGTAAACTTCTAAGACCAAGGCATATGTGCTGATGTACTTAGTTGGCAGGATTCATCCCTCAGGTTGTCCATTGGCTTTAGTGGTGTTACAGGGGGCCAGTATCATCCCTAGTGTATCTCTTTCACTACTTGTTGCTCTAGAACGCTCATCCTTCTGTTGACGTCCAGTTCTTGTTGCATTCATTAATTACACAATCCCCGTACCACAAACTGTTTTGAAATTATTTGAATGTAGTCTTGATGGTCTTCTCCATTATGTTACCTATGTCCTAATCTCTCTCTCATCTATGCAAACAGCCGGTGCTGCCTCACACTGCTGTGTGTCTGGTGTGTGGAGAAGCTGGGAAGGAGGACACTGTGGAAGAGGAGGAGGGCAAGTTTAATCTCATGCTAATGGAATGTTCCATTTGTAACGAAATAATACACCCAGGATGCCTTAAGGTGAGTCGAGAAAAATGGCACTGATGGTGGTAAAAATCAGAGACCGTCACTTCTAACACTGCTTGAAAGCCTTTTTGTGAATAAGAATGTAGAGTTGGCACAAGGTGTAGGTTGGCAGCCTGAGAACCCAAAACTCTCTCTGAGAAGGGAGCATTACTCAAAAGGATCCTCTTTGACATTTAGTAGCTAGTTACCCCTATGAGTAGGGAATCCTACTTTTTCAAAAGAGCTTTCAGATGTCTTCAACCTCCTTAGTATTTGACATAAGTAAAGGTTCATCTCCTTAGATATTTCCAGGTAAATAGCTCTGAAGTAAGGAGATGAACCTGTGAACTGCAAACTTTCTGAGACCTTTGAAGTTATTTGAACAAAACAAGTTGAAAGTAGCTGCTCCTCCTCGTACAAACAGTAGTACACGTGTGTCTTCCACCCAGCCAATCCATCTGCTATAGCAAGGAAGAATTTGTCTGTTTGGGTGGATTACAGTAACATGGTTTGGTTGTAAAATAGTACAACCTGCATGCTGTTCCCTCCTGGCCCTGTAGTAGTCAGGATTTATTGTTGTGGTGTCCTGACTGGTTATTATCACTGATGGAGCAGGAGACCTGTCGGCTGTGTGCATGTGTGCTCAGTCATGTGTGCCGTGTTGAGGTGTGCAAGTAGTCAACACAGCAGGCTCCAAGAGAGCCCCCAGATAAGGATTGAAAGCACCCAGTAAGGTTTATTGTAGAGCGAAGTACAGTAATAGTTGTCAGTAGCCACTACTGAACCTCTACGCATATGTACCCTGTAACAATGGACTGACAGTCGGTGATATGGGAATCCATAACTGCCCCCTAGGTCAGACAAAGACTGCCCCTCCAAGACACCACTTTATATACAGGTACAAACAAGTTACACATCACTCCTGACGTGTCAGTTTGCCACCCTCTGATGCTAGTTACATACCACCCATCACCCTGTACCTCGTGGTTCAATTAGAACATCTCTATCCATCGTGCTGTCATTTCAGACCCTTTCCTGAACCAGGGTCTGTATCTGTGAGGAGTGGGTACCAAGGTCTTCTTTAATGAGCTGGTGGTACCAGCCTTTTAGAATGTGCTTTCAACTTATGCCCAGTACCAATTACTGTTCTACAGTCTGTACCTAGTACCAATTACTGTTCTGCACCTGGGCCTATTACCAATTAGTATTTTGGACTCTCAACCCTGTTCGTGCCAAGTTCTGTGAGCAGGGGCCTGCCTCTTGCTCACAGCTTTGCTTTATATTAGCCAAGTGTTGTCCATTGTTAGCTAGGCCTCGGGCCTCAAATCAGGCCTGTGATACATGGACTTTTGTTTCAGGCCCTCATCTTACTACAGGCTCTGTTGGGTGTAGGGCAATGTTAGCCTCAGCTTGGGATGTTGAGTAGGGTAAAGGATTAGTTCTCCCCTATGTTGCAGGTAAATGTGGGCCTAGAGTTGAGCATGGGGACTCTGGGCAGTCTGCACATGTCTGCACTGTGATAAAAATACTCAGGGCACCAAGTCTCAGAGCTTCATGGGTCTCAGGCTGCAGGGCTAAAAATAGTAATGCAGCTGTTCAGGCTTGGGATTGAGACCAGATTCTGAGATCTCCCCCCTCTCAGGGTCCCAAGGGTCCAGAATCAAGCCTGAGCCCAAACATCTACACTGCAATTTTATAGCTTCAGCCTGAGCCAGCTGACCCGGGCCAGCCTTGATTGTGCCTGGGCCAGATCTGGCCCACCAAGCCACTGGATCCGCCCGCGGACGCTGCGGGGAGCCTCAGGCGGGCTCCCCACTTGCCTCGCCCCACCCGCACACCGCTCAGAAACACGGCTGCGGGCGTTTTTTCATTAAAAACTGTGAGTCTGAAGGGGAAGGGGGAGCTTTAGGAGCTGCTCCCACCCCCAGCACAATCAGGGCTGTGTGCATGGAGCTGACTGACTGGGTGGGGCTGATTAATCACCTGTGAAGCTGTGCTGCCCCGCAGTTTACACTGGCTGGCAGGAAGGCTGATTCAGGAAAGGGCTGCTGGCTGGTAAGTCTCCTGGCCAGACCCTGCCTCTGGCACCCCAGCCCCTCCCTTCCCCAACCCTCTGCTCCCCACTCCTGCTCCCTACTCCCCATACCCAAATCCTCTGCCCCCCTTCTGCACCCATATTCCCTCCCAGATCTGGCACCCCAATCCCCTGCCCAAGATCACAGTCCCTTCCTGTTCTAGCTCACAACCCAAATCCCTACACCCCCTCCTGTACCCCAGTTCCCTGCCCTAGGTCACACTCCAACCATCTGCACCCCAGTCCAGTGCCCCAGGTCACAACTGCCTCCTTCACCCAAACTCCCTCCCTTACCCCAAGCTCCCTTCTGCACCCAACCGCCGTCCCAGACCCCCATACCTCCTCCATTAATATGGAAGAGTGCAGCCCTCAACCACTTTACAAAATTTTGGAGTGGCCCCACATCAAAAATTATTGCCCACCCCTGACCTAGAGAGTGTATGTTCCATATACAAGCGTGTGCGCGTGTGTGTGTGTGTGTGTAAGAGAGAGAGAGATGGCTTCTTTAGGACAGCAGAGGGGTGTGTGGCTCAAGTGTTCAGTGAGTCATGAGCAGAGCTGAAGCTGGCAATGAAATCTCAGCTAAGTATTTCTAGGCACTGACATCTGTACATTTTAAAAGTCTGTTTTAGATGAGTTAAAACAAGAATCCCCAAACTTACAACAACCTCCCTACTCCTCAGAAAGGACAAGTGGTAGCTCAGTTCATGCGTTTGTCCAGACATAAACCCTGTGTTCAACAGAGGCCGACTCTGAGCTCATTGAGTTTTCCCAGCACTGCCTCTGTCACAACACAAGGACTGTAGTCACTAGGGCTCAAAGCAGGTATGTTTTATACTTCGGCTGTTCTAAGCATTAGCCTAATTCAGCTCCCACTGAGGTCAGTGGCCATTACCTTCAATGGGAACAGAGTTAGGTCAATGCTGAGCATATCTGCAAATCCCACCCTCTGTGTGGGCTTTTGCAGCCACTTGACTGGGAGACTTCTGAGCCATTCTGTTCCAGAACTAATTCTGGGAACGTTGCTCAGATTGAGTCACTCAGACATCGTCTCCCTCATCGTCATCCCAATTTATGGGTAAAATGGGTTGGGTTAAGGTACAACTTGGCGCTGTCTTCACAGAGAGAGGCCGATGAGAGCAAATGCCCTCCATTGGCTTCCCTTACTCCTTGCAACTGCAAGGAGTACCGGCACGGACTGGAGCCACCTTCAGCGTTCAATTTAGCGGGTTTTAACTAGACCCACTAAATTGAGTGCCAGAAGATCGATCTCTGGTGCAGCAAGTGAAGACGTGGCCTCAGAAGGCCAGAGTTAGTGCCTGTGGGACCCACTGGGACCCCTGTCAGAAAAATGCTTCTGTTCCAAAATTCAGGAGCCCCATGCTCTGGATAACGCTGTCTGTACTCTCTCTCCCAGCTCCCTAATCTCTGAAAATTGTGTCATGCCTCACCCAGAGGGGGCTAAGCACCCACAGCTGGGTGTGGGAGGGCAGGCTGCAGTTGCTCCGCATTTCTGAAAATGAGCAATTTAGCATTCTTCTTTGAGTGCTTGTTCACGTCGATTCCAATCAGGTGTAGGCGCACCATGTTCACGAGCATCAGAAACTTTTCCCCTAGCAGCTCCTGTAGGGTCAGCTGTGGAGACCCCTAGAGTGGCGCTGCTATATTAGCGCATATATACCAATGCCGACCCTGCCCTCCCTCAGTTCCTTCTTACCGCCCATGGTGACGTTGGAACTGTCATCTTTGTCAGTGTAAGCAGAGTCTTCTGAGTCAACAGATAGAGGGCAAGTGTCCAAAAACTCCAGCCCCTCGGGGCTCTGGGGCATGCCTAACACCCCAGGCTTTAAATTGTCTGCCGTCTGTAAGTGCCCCATGCCCAACAGCGACCCGCACGACGCGTGCCTCCGCTGCCTGGGTGAAGAACACCGCTCTGAGAAGTGCAAGATCTGTAGAAGCTTTAAGCCCCTCACCAGAAAGGACCGGGCGTACAGACTCCAGCAGCTCCTTATGGAAGCAGAGCTAAAAAACCCCTGTGACGGGGTGTTGGGACCCCACACCGTGGAGCCCTCCGAACCCTGCACTTACAGGAGGGGAGCGGAGGCACTCTGCGCCTGAGCAGCAGCTCCCCTGTGGCGATGCCGGGGTTGCTCGCGGACTGCTGCTGGTGCATGCGCGGAAGCGCCCGGGGCTGGCCCACTGGCCGGGAGGACTGCACCTGCGTGGGCATCCCGGCAGCAGGGCGCCGGGTTTGAAAAGCCCGCTCCTGCTGCAATGGCAGGAGGCGTCCGGCGGGCAAGCCGGAGTCCCGAGAGGCCGGAGCGAGGAAGCTCGGCGGAGACCTGCCCCGTCCAGGGGGGGGAAGACCCATTGGGGGGGGGGGGTTTCGGCCAGAGGAGAGTGGCCGTCCGGGGAAGAGCCGGCTACGCAAGCCTCGATCTCGCCGTGGGGGGACAGGCGCTGGCACCAACCCTTGGCAAAGACGTGAGCGGAGGGTAGGAAGTAACCCAGGAAGGGGTGAAGCGGACATCGGGCAGTGTTGAGAGCTTTGCTGAGACCCGCGGGTTGGTGAGTTGCGGGGCACATCCCCACCAACTGAGCAGAGGATAGGTATCTCTGCTCTTAGGGTCCTGGGTTGAGACCTGGAGCGGGGGAGGGCCCAGGTCTCCCTACCCTCCACGCGCTGTGGAGACAAGAATCCGGAGTGATTAACCGGAGCCAGGACTGAGAGACTAGCCATACTGGCAAGTGACTGGTCATAGGGTAGATAAGGACACGGGTAAAGGGACCACGGGGGGAAAGGGGGTTCACGGCGGACACCCGCTTGCTCATGATGATGAGGTCTCATTGGGTCTGAGTGAGCGTTTATTGAGGTGCCACCCCCTTAGATTGGAACAGGTGGTGGAGAATGTGGGTAATTTTGCAATCCTAGCCCCTGGGTCTAGGGGTACACACAAAAAAGGGGGAAAAAAGGGAAGGGAGAGCAGCATAGCGGGCAAGATGGACGCAGCCAAGATGTTTGAATGGTTGGTGGAACACCAGCGCCAGCAGCAACAACAAACTCAGTTGTTGCAGCAATTAGCGGCCCAACACTAGGAGCAGCAGAGGCAGCTGCTGCGGGAGCTAGCGGACCAGCAGGAGAGATGGCTCCAGCAGGGCACGGCCTTGGGGTGGGCCAGCATGGGAGCCTCTCTGGGGTCAGAAGAGGGACCCGTAGGCGCTCCCCAGTTGCCTATACGCCTAACTAAAATGGGGCCCCAAGATGACCCAGAAGCTTACCTGGTGACATTTGAAAGGGTAGCTACTGCTGCCCGGTGGCCTGAAGAGCACTGGGCCACCCTTCTTGCTCCCTATTTATTGGGGCCTGCGCAACTGGCCTACTGCAGTTTAGCAACCAGGGGACGCTTTGAATTATTATAAAGTAAAAGAGGCCATCCTGGATCAAGTGGAGGTGACCCCAGAGACGTATAGACAGAAGTTCAGGCAGGAGCGTTACCTGCCGGGGGCCCGCCCACGGGCAGTGGCCCAGAAGTTACATGAGGTTTGCTGGCGGTGGTTAGAGCCTGACCGGCGCACGAGCATGCAGGTAGCGGACCTCAGTGCTCGAGCAATTCCTCCAGATTTTGCTGGCTGAGGCACAAAAGTGGGTGAGAAGGCATCGGCCCACAGCCCTAGCAGATGCCGTCACCTTAATGGAAGACCACCTAGCTGCTGAGGTACCCGGGAGTGGGGGTAAAGACCTTAAGGACTTGGGGGCAGAGCGGCCGATCCTCGGGAGGGCTCGGCATCCCCGCGGGGAGGTAGGGGCAGAGAGCTAAGTTGGACCCCAGGGAAGGCCGAAGCGAATAAACCCGTAGCTCCAGGATGTGAGGTTCAGGACCTGGGGAAAAGAGAAAGATTCGCTAAACATGAGGAAATAGACCGGTTTCCGAGGCTTGAGGGAACCTCTTGAAGTTGTTGCTATGGTGCGGGCAAGAGGGACATTTTCGTAGAGACTGCCCCTTTATGGATTGTTCCTTTGGGCAAGTGGTGCCCGCGGCCCATAGGGCCCGGCCCCGGGGTAGCGACAAGATGACGACGAGGGTGAAGATAGAAGGGGGTGCCAGTGCTGGCTTTAGTGGACTTGGGCTGCGGGCAGACTATCGTTAGGGCTGACCTGGTTGCGGAACCCGAGCTTGCGGAAGCTTCGGTTTGGATGAAGTGCGTTCACGGTGATGTGCAGCAGTACCCCATGGCCTCGGTGCGGATCACCGACGACGTGGAAGACGTGACCTGCCAGGTAGCCTTGGCCCTGAAATTAGGATACCCCGTGCTATTGGCCTGGATTCCAGAGGGTGGTGAAAGCCTGGAGCCAGCAAGCCTCCTTTGGGCCCGGCACGGGGAGGTGGGAGAGTGCCTTGGTAGCGCAGGAGGCGCCAACCGAAGGACGGCCAAGGGCAGAACAAGCTGCCGCCATGAGTCGGCGGAAGGAGCCCGACCTGGTGGGAGAGGACCTTATGAGTGGGATGGCAGGGAAGGACTTCCTTCAGGAACAGAGAGGGGACCCTTCCCAGTTATGTGGATGCATAACTGGCTGGATAACCGTACTCAGAGAGTAGTTATTAATGGCTCACAATCCTGCTGGAAAGGTATAACAAGTGGGGTTCCGCAGGGGTCTGTTTTGGGACCGGCTCTCTTCAATATCTTCATCAACTATTTAGATATTGGCATAGAAAGTACGCTTATTAAGTTTGCAGATGATACCAAGCTGGGAGGGGTTCCAACTGCTCTGGAGGATAGGGTCATAATTCAAAATGATCTGGACAAATTGGAGAAATGGTCTGAGGTAAACAGGATGAAGTTTAATAAAGACAACTGCCAAGTGAAACAATCAGTTTCACACATACAGAATGGGAAGCGACTGTCTAGGAAGGAGTACGGCAGAAAGGGATCTAGGGGTTATAGTGGACCACAAGCTGAATATGAGTCAGCAGTGTGATGCTGTTGCAAAAAGCAAACATGATTCTGGGATGCATTAACAGGTGTGTTGTGAGCAAGACACGAGAAGTCATTCTTCCGCTCTACTCTGCGCTGGTTAGGCCTCAGTTGGAGATTGTGTCCAGTTCTGGGCACCGTGCATTCCAAGAAGGATGTGGAGAAATTGGCGAGGGTCCAGAGAAGAGCAACAAGAATGATTAAAGGTCTAGAGAACATGACCTATGAGGGAAGGCTGAAAGAATTGGGTTTGTTTAGTTTAGAAAAGAGAAGATTGAGGGGGGACATGATAGCCATTTTCAGTTATCTAAAAGGGTGTCATAAGGAGGAGGGAGAAAACTTGTTCATCTTGGCCTCTGAGGATAGAACAAGAAGCAATGGGCTTAAACTGCAGCAAGGGAGGTTTAGGTTGGACATTAGGAAAAGTTCCTAACTGTCAGGGTAGTCAAACACTGGAATAAATTGCCCAGGGAGGTTGTGGAATCTCCATCTCTGGAGATATTTAAGCGTAGGTTAGATAAATGTCTATCAGGGATGGTCTAGACAGTACTTGGTCCTGCCACGAGGGTAGGGGACTGGACTTTGACCTCGCGAGGTCCCTTCCAGTCCTAGTATTCTATGATTCTATATGATTCTATGATTCCTTGACCCTTCCTTGTTCCTGGGAACAAGCCGGTGCCACAGGACGGGACCAAGACTCGGAGGAGCGGCACGCCCAAGGCCCCTACTTTGAGGTACAGGGGGATCGGTTGTATCGCGTGACGCAGGAAAGAGGGGGACGAGGGCCCTTACGGCAGTTGTTAGTGCCGATTTGTTACCAGAGGCAAGTGTTGGAATTGGCCCATGCTAACCCCTGGCCCGGCCACCTGGGGAGGGAAAAAACCCTTCAGCGGATCACCCAAAGGTTTTTTTGGCCAGGGGTACATAAGGAGGTACAGGATTTTTGTAGTTCATGTCCTGAGTGTCAACGAACTCAGCCTCGGACTGGGCCTAAAGCCCCGTTTGTCCCATTACCGGTGGTAAGGGTTCCCTTCGACCGCGTGGTGATAGACCTAGTGGGACCACTAGAACGATCTAAGGCGGGGTATCAGTATATCTTGGTCCTAGTGGATTATGCCACCAGATACCCCGAGGCAGTACCCTTGAAGAATACTACAGCGCCGACGATAGCCGCTGAGCTAGTTAAGATCTTCGCCTGGGTGGGGATACCTAGGGAGATGCTTACGGATCAGGGGACCAATGTGTCCTCCAAGCTGATAGACGAATTGTGTAGACTGCTACGCATTAAGACCCTACTCACGTCCGTGTACCATCCACAGACGGATGGGCTAGTGGAGCAATTTAACCGAACTCTTAAGAGTATGCTCTTCCGGTTCACCGAGGATGACCCCCAGGAGTGGGACAAGCTGTTGCCGGCCTTGCTGTTTGCAGTGAGGGAGGTACCGAAGGCATCCACGGGGTTCTCCCCTTTTGAACTCTTATGTGGGCGGCAATCTAGGGGAATCCTGGACTTGATCAGGGAGGCCTGGGAAGAGCAGGAGTCTCGGGTACAGGGGTCGGTACCCTACGTCTTACGTCTGCGAGAAAGGCTACAGCGATTAGGAGACTTCGCTAAGGCCAACTTGCTACAGGCCCAGAATAAGCAGGCATATTATTACAACCGAGAGGCTGAGAGAGTTTAAGCCCGGAGACAGGGTACTCCTCCTGTTACCCACGAAAGAGTCGAAATTGTTAGCGAAATGGCAAGGACCCTTTGAGATTATTCGAAAGGTAGGGACCGTAGACTATGAGGTGAGGTTGGTAGGGAAAAGACGAGGGACACAGATTTACCACGTCAATTTATTAAATAAATGGAATCCCCGAGAAAGCTTGCTGATAACACCCTGCCCACCTTCAATGGAATTGGGGCCCTGGGCGGGAGATGTCGACAATCCAAAGGAGGTGGCGATGGGGGGGAACCTCACCCCGCCCCAACGAGAGGATGTTCGGGAGATCCTCAAGACCTACGCCCAGGTATTGTCAGCGACACCAGGACGCACTTCTATAGTGAATCATCATATTGCCACCACCCCGGGGCACAAGGTACGTGACCCGGTGCGTCTGCTGCCGCGGAAGTTGTGGGATACCGTTCAGGAGGAGGTGCAGAATATGTTGCGCCTGGGGGTGATCGAGGAGTCCCGTAGCGACTGGAGAAGTTCAATAGTCCTTGTACCCAAGCCAAACGGGTCTGTCCATTTTTGTATAGACTTTAGGAAGGTGAATGCAGTCTCCCGATTTGACGCCTACCCCATGCCCCGGGTAGACGAGCTTCTGGAAAGGTCGGGCAAGCACGATATATCTCGACATTAGATTTAACGAAGGGGTACTGGCAGATCCCGTTGACACCCACGTCCAAAGAAAAGATGGCATTTTCCACCCCCTTCAGGTTGTTCCAGTTTAAGACCATGCCGTTCGGACTGCATGGGGCGGCGGCGACGTTCCAGAGATTGATGGACCAAGTACTTAGGGAGCACCGCCAATACGCGGCGGCGTATATTGATGATATTGTTATCTATAGTCTGACCTGGGCCGAACATTTGCAGCACCTGCGAGCAGTGCTCCAAGCTCTAAAAGACATGGGGCTGACGGCCAACCCCGAGAAGTGCTACATAGGGCAGCGGGAGGTCACGTACTTGGGCTATACTGTGGGAGGGGGGAAGTTAAGACCCCTAGTGAGTAAAGTCCAGGCCCTAACAGAATATCGAGCCCCAACTACCAAAAAGCAAGTGCGCCAATTTCTAGGGCTGGTGGGTTATTACCACAGGTTTATACACGATTTTGCGACCGTAGCGGCTCCTCTAACCGATTTGACCAAGGGGTCACAACCCAAGAGGGTGTGCTGGTCCGAACAATGTGAACTAGCGTTTCAGAGGTTGAAATCCTACCTAATTCGAGCCCCGGTGTTAGTACATCCCGACTTTTCAAAAGACTTTATTTTACAGACCGATGCCTCCGCAGTCAAGCTTGGGGCCGTTCTGGCACAAGAAATCAACGGGGAAGCGCATCCAATATTATATTTGAGCCGTAAACTATTCCCTAGGGAACAGGCTTATTCAACTGTGGAAAAGAAGCGCTGGCGGTGAAATGGGCAGAGTCGCTAAGGTACTACTTACTAGGGAATCCCTTTGGCTTGTTATGGACCACGCCCCCCTGAGATGGCTGCAGTCAACGAAGGACACCAACCCCAGGGTGATGAGATGGTATCTAGCATTGCAGCCATACAAGTTTGAAGTGCTACACCGCCCAGGGAGAAAGCACAACAACGCTGACTTCTTTTCGAGGTCTATGGGAGGAGAAGAGGACTTACAAGAAGGAGACGTGAGGAACTTAAGGGTGGCGGTGTGTGACGGGGTGTCGGGACCCTGTACCGCGGAGCCCTCTGAACCCCGCACTTACGGGAGGGGAGCGGAGGCACTCTGCGCCCGAGCAGCGGTTCCCCTGTGGCAATGCCGGGGTTGTTTGTGGGCCGCTGCTGGCGCATGCGCCGAAGCGGGCTGGCCTGCTGGCCGGGAGGACTGCGCCTGCGTGGGTGTCCCGGCAGCAGGGCGCTGGTTTGAAAATCCTCCTGCTGCAATGGCGGGAGGGGCATCCCGACGGGCAAGCCGGGTCCCGGGAGGCCGGAGTGAGGAAGCTCGGCGAAGACCCGCCCGCCCAGGGGGAAGACCCATCGGGGGTTTCCGGCCGGAGGAGAGTGGCCGTCCGGGGAAGAGCCGGCTACACAAGCCTCGATCTCACCGCGGGGGGACAGACGTCGGCACCAACCCTTGGCAAAGACGCGAGCGGAGGGTAGGAAGTAACCCAGGAAGGGGTGAAGCGGACATTGGGCAGTGTTGCTGAGACCCGCGGGTTGGTGAGGTGCGGGGCACGTCCCCACCAACCGAGCAGAGGATAGGTATCTCTGCTCTTAGGGTCCTGGGTTGAGACCTGGAGAGGGGGAGGGCCGCTGGCACCAACGCTGACACCGACATCATCGGCATCACTGTGGTCGTCTCAGAGTCGGAATCAGATGCGGCGTCAGTCCGTTCTTGATGCAGCTGCTCTGGTTGTGGCAGAAGGGACCCGCCGGTGCAGTGGCAGCAACAGTGGCCATCACCTACACAGTGGCCTTTCTGGACACCCAGGCCATATCATCAGTCTCAGGGTGCACCCAGGTCGACGGTGTCGGCAAGCCACAGGTCCCGCTCCCCTCGGGATAGGCGCCATTTGAGGGCACCATCGGTGATGGAATCCCACCCACCAAGAGGAGACAGCCCACCCCCTGAGCCCTGGGACCGGTCGCCCAGGCAGAGGCATCAGGTGGAGCCAGATGAGGGACCCCAGACACAGCCAACTGAGGACACCTTGCCCGCACGTGCTTACTCATCTTTGTCTCCAGACAAGGCAGTGGCAGGCACCTCCATGTCTGGTTCCCTGCCAGTGGACCATAGGGCGTGCCAGGAACTGCTGCGCAGGGTTGCCCAGAACACCAATCTCCCCTTAGAAGAGATACAGGAACCAGAGGACCCCATGGTGGACATCCTCTCACCGGAGGGGCCCCACAGGGTGGCTCTGCCTGAACTATACGAACCTATGGCAGACCCCGTCCTCCATTCCCCCGATGGCCAAGGGTGTCGAGAGGAGATACTTCGTTCCCTCCAAGGGGTATGAGTTCTTATACTCTCACCCCCATCCCTCATCGATTGTGGTCTCAGTAGTCAATGAGAGGGAGAGGCAAGGCCAGCAGGCCCTGGCTCCCAAAGCCAAGGAGGTCAAGAAGACTGACCTGTTTGGCAGGAAGGTCCACTCAGCAGGGGGCCTACAACAAAGGATCTCCAATCAGCAGGCAATCCTTAACCACTACGCTTATAAATCATGGGAAGCACTCACTAAAGACAAAGAGTTGCTGCCCCACAATGCCTGCCAGGAATCCAGAGCCCTGTTGGAGAAAGGTCATACCATAGCCAGAACATCCCTGGCGGCCCTGGACTCAGCGGATTCGGCAGCAAGAATGCTCTCAACTGGAGTGGCTATATGCTGATTTGCATGGCTTCGTGCCTTGGGGCTTCCCCCAGAGGTCCAGTCCATGTTACAGGATCTCCCCTTTGAGGGCAATGGCCTGTTTTCAGAACACACTGACTCCAAGCTGCACTCCCTCAAAGACTCCCGAGCGACTATGAGATCCCTGGGGATGCATACCCCGGCACCCCAAAGGCGCCCGTTCTGCCCTCAGCAGCAGAGATTTGTGCCTAGACAGCGCCATGAGCAACAGCGCAGGCGCAATAGGAACAATAACAGGAGGAGAACCCCGTCCCAACAAAATAACCAGGGGAACAACTCCTCCAAGCCCCGCCCCCTTCCCCCGGCCCCAAACGGGCCTTTTCAAGGTGTGCCTGAGGGCAGAGCACCAGACCTCCTGGATCCATTCCCTCTGTTTTCAGCCAGGCTATCCCACGTCTACCGCACGCGGGCCAGTATTACGTCGGACCATTGGGTCCTCCGCACGGTTGGAGTTGGGTACTCCCTGCGGTTTGCATCCCCACCACCTCACCAGCCCCCTTCTCCATCCCTCTTCAGGGACCACTTTCACGAGCATCTCCTGAAACAGGAGGTCCGATCGCTCCTTGAGGCAGGTGCAATACAAGAGGTCCCTTGCGAAATCAGGGGCAAGGGTTTCTATTCCCACTATTTCCTCATACCAAAAGCAGAAGGCGGTCTCAGACCAATCCTGGAACTAAGGAACCTCAACCGCTGTATGCAGAAGCTAAAGTTCAGGATGCTCACTCTGGCCACCATAATCTCTTGTTGGCGATCGTGAGAGGTCCTGATGATTGGGAAAAGGCAAATGTATTGCCCATCTTTAAAAAAGGGAAGAATGACAATCCAGGAAACTATAGACTGGTCAGCCTCACCTCAGTCCCCGGAAAAATCATGGAGGGGATCCCCAAGGAATACATTTTGAAGCACTTGGAAGAGGGGAAAGTGATCAGGAATAGTCACCATGGATTCACCAAGGGCAAGTCGTGCCTGACCAACCTGATTAGCTTCTACGATGAGCTAACTGGCTCTGGATATGGGGAAGTCAGTGGATGTGATATATCTTGACTTTAGCAAAGCTTTTGATACGGTCTCCCACAATATTCTTGCCAGCAAGTTAAGGAAGTAAGGATTGGATAAATGGACTGTAAGGTGGATAGAAAGCTGGCTAGATTGTCAGGCTCAACGGGTAGTGATCAATGGCTCAATGTCTGGTTGGCAGTCGGTTTCAAGTGGAGTGCCCCAAGGATTGGTTCTAGGGGCCGTTTTTGTTCAACATCTTTATTAATGACCTGGATGAGGGGATGGATTGCACCCTCAGCAAGTTTGTGGATGGCCAGCTAAGCTAGGGAGAGGTAGATCGTTGGAGGGTAGGGATAGTGTCAGAGTGACCTAGACAGATTAGATTGGGCCAAAAGAAATCTGAGGAGGTTCAACAAGGGGAAGTGTAGAGTCTTGCACTTGGGACGGAAGAATCCCAAGCATTGTTACAGGCTGGGGACCAACCGGCTAGGTAGCAGTTCAGCAGAAAAGGACCTGGGGATTACAGTGGATGAGAAGCTGGATATGAGTCAACAGTGTGCCCTTGTCGCCAAGAAGGCTAATGCCATCTTAGGTTGCATTAGGAGGAGCACTGCCAGCAGATCTAGAGAAGTGATTATTCCCCTTTATTCGGCACCGGTGAGGCCACATCTGGAGTATTGCGTCCAGTTCTGGGCCCCCCACTACAGAAAGGATGTAGATGCATTGGAGAGGGTCCAGCAGAGGGCAACCAAAATGGTTAGGGGGCTGGAGCACATGACCTATGAGGAGAGACTGAGGATTTGGGTTAATTTAGTCTGCAGAAGAGAAGGATTTCATAGCAGCCTTCAACTTCCTGAAGGGATGTTCCAAAGAGGATGGAGAGAGGCTGTTCACAGTAGTGACGGATGGCAGAACAGGGAGCAATGGTCTCAAGTTGCAGTGGGGGAGGTCTAGGTTGGGTATTAGGAAAAACTATTTCCCTAGGAGGGTGGTGAAGCAATGGGATGGGTTCCTTAGGGAGGTGGTGGAATCTCCATCCTTAGAGGTTTTTAAGTCTCGGCTTGACAAATCCCTGGCTGGGATTATTTAATTAGGGTTGGTTCTGCTTTCGGAAGGGGCAGGACTCGATGACCTCCTGAGGTCTCTTGCAATCCTGTGATTCTATGATTGTTTGGCTCCGTGAGACTGGCTCACTGCCCTTGACATGAAGGATGCATAGTCCCACATTTCTATTCTTCCATGTCACAGAACATAAGACCGGCCATACTGGCTGAGACCAAAGGTCCATCTAGCCCAGTGTCCTGTCTGCCGATAGTGGCCAATACCAGATGCCCCAGAGGGAGGGAACACAACAGGTAATCATCAAATGATCCATCCTCTGTCACCCACCTCCGGAGAAACAGAGGCCAGGGACACCATCGCTACCCATCCTGGCTAATAGCCATTGATGGACCTAACATCCATGAATCTATCCAGCTCTTTTTTGAACCCTGTTAAAGTCCTAGCCTTCACCGCATCGTTTGGCAAGGAGTTCCACAGGCTGACTGTCCGCTGAGTGAAGAAAAACTTCCTTTGGTTTGTTTTAAACCTGCTGCCTATTAATTTCATTTGGTGACCCCTAGTTCTTGTCTTGTGGGAATAAGTAAATAACTTTTCCTTATTCACTTTTTCCACCAGTCATGATTTTATAGACCTCTATCATATCCCTCCCCCCCCCTTAGTCTCCTCTTTTCTAAGATGAAAAGTCCAAGTCTCTTTAATCTCTCTCCATATGGGACACGTTCCAAACCCCTCATCATTTTTGTTGCCCTTTTCTGAACCTTTTCCAATGCCAATATCTTTTTTGAAATGAGGCGGCCACATCTGTACACAGTATTCAAGATGTGGGCCTACCATGGTTTTATATAGAGGCAATAAAATATTTTCCATCTTCTTCTCTATCCCTTTTTAATAATTCCTAACATTCTATTTGCTTTTTGACTGCCGCTGCACATGCGTGGATGTTTTCAGAGAACTACCCACGATGACTCAAGATCTTTCTCTTGAGTAGTTGTAGCTAAATTAGTCCCCATCATATTGTATATATAGTTGGGATTATTTTTTCTAATGAGCATTACTTCACATTTATCAACATTAAATTTCATTTGCCATTTTGTTGCCCAATCACTTAGTTTGGTGAGATCTTTTGAAGCTCTTCACAGTCTGCTTTGGTCTTAACTATCTTGAGCAGTTTAGTATCATCTGCAAATTTTGCCACCTCACTGATTACTCCTTTCTCCAGATCATTTATAAATAAATTGAATAGGATTGGTCCCAGGACAGACCCTTGGGGCACACCACTAGTTACCGCTCTCCACTTGGAAAACTTACCATTTATTCCTACCCTTTGTTTCCTGTCTTTTAACCAGTTCTCAATCCATGAAAGGACCTTCCCTCTTATCCCATGACAACTTACTTTGCTTAAGAGCCTTTGGTGAGGGACCTCGTCAAAGGCTTTCTAGAAATTTAAGTATACTGTATCCACTGGATCCCCCTTGTCCACATGTTTGTTGACCCCCTCAAAGAACTCTAGCAGATTAATAAGGCATGATTTCCCTTTACAGAAACCATGTTGACTTTCCCCCAACAAATTCTATTCATCCATGTGTCTGACAATTTTAGTCTTCACTATAGTTTCAACTAATTTGCCTGGTACTGACGTTACTTACCGAGCTGTAATTGCCAGGATCACCTCTAGAGCCCTTTTTATTCCCCTTTATTCGGCACTGGTGAGGCCACATCTGGAGTATTGCGTCCAGTTCTGGGCCCCCCACTATAGAAAGGATGTGGATGCATTGGAGAGGGTCCAGCGGAGGGCAACGAAAATGGTTAGGGGGCTGGAGCGCATGACCTATGAGGAGAGACTGAGGGAGTTGGGTTTGTTTAGTCTGTAGAAGAGAAAGGGGGGGCAGGATTTCATAGCAGCCTTCAACTTCCTGAAGGGATGTTCCAAAGAGGATGGAGAGAGACTGTTCACAGTAGACACGGATGGCAGAACAAGGAGCAATGGTCTCAAGTTGCAGTGGGGGAGGTCTAGGTTGGATATTAGGAAAAACTATTTCACTAGGAGGGTGGTGAAACACTGAAATGGGTTACCTAGGGAGGGAGTAGAATCTCCATCCCTAGAGGTTTTTATGTCTCGGCTTGACAAAGCCCTGGCTGGGATGATTTAGTTGGGATTGGTCCTGCCTTGGGCAGAGGGCTGGACTTGATGACCTCCTGAGGTCTCTTCCAGCTCTATGATTCTATGAATATGCTGGCGGATGCCCTCAGCAGGACCTTTATGGTCCACGACTGGTCAGTCAGGGAAGATGTGATACAATCAATCTTCCACGGGTGGGGGACTCCCCATCTAGATCTGTTTGCCACCTCAGAGAACAAAAAGTGCCTGGACTTTTGCTCATTCCAGAATCACTGTCAGGGTTCCATGGGAGACGCATTCACTCTCCACTGGTGGGGAACACCCTTCCTGTATGCGTTTCCCCCAATTCCCCTGGTACATCGGGTCCTACTAAAAGCCCACAGGGACAGGGCCCCTTTAGTTTTGTTAGCGCCGGCATGGCCGCGCCAACATTGGTTCTCCACCCTACTCAACAGTGGTGGAAGTCCTGATAGCCCTTCCCCTGTACCCAAACCTCCTGATGCAGCATCGGGGGCATTTCAGACACCCGGATCTGCACTCACTCCATCTATCAGCATGGAAACTGGATGGTTCAATTCACTAGAGCTTCAGTGCTCGGCCCAGGTACCAGAGGTCCTCTTGGGCAGCAGAAAGCCCTCTACCAGGGTGGCGTACTTGGCCAAATGGAAAAGATTCTCCAGCTGGTGTGCGGAGCGGGATGTTTCCCCTGGCGACGCCTATTCCAGTGGTGCTAGAGTACCTGTTGCACCTACGGTTGCAGGGCCTAGCTCCCTCTTTGGTAAAAGTTCATTTGGCGACGGTATCCGCCTTTCATCCAGGTTGTTCCCAGTGTTCCCTGTTCGGCCACCCCATGGTGACACGTTTTAGGAAGAGATTTGAGAGGTTATATCTGTACTATCGTCCACCTTGAGACATGAACCTGGTGCTCAATAAACTCATGGGACCACCCTTTGAACCAATGACTGAGTTTTCATTGCTTCATCTCTCTATAAAGGTAGCCTTCCTGGTGGCTATCACCTCAGCAGGGAGTGTGTCTGAGTTGAGGGCCCTATCCTCAGGACCACCGTACATGGTTTTACACAGGGATAAAGTGCAGCTCGGGCTGCATCCATCTTTCCTACCAAAAGTGGTCTTCCAATTCCATCTGACCCAAGAGATTTTCCTTCCAGTTTTCTATCCGAAGCCACACTCTAGTGCTAGGCAGAGAGTGCCACACATGCTGGATGTGAGAAGGGCATTAGCCTGCTACATAGATCGCACTAGGCCATTTAGAAAGTCCACGTAGCTGTTGGTGGCATTGGCGGAACATATGAAAGGCAACCCGGTTTCTGCGCAGTGTATATCTTCCTGGATAGTGCAGTGAATATGCACCTGTTACGACCTAGCAGGGGTCCCTCCCTCACCGGTCACAGGTCACTCTACTAGAGCACAAGCCTCATCGACGGCTTTTGTGGCACAGGTTCCCATGCAGCAGATCTGTAGGGCAGACACGTGGTCTTCGATTCATATGTTCACGCCCCATTACGCAATTTGATAAATCCTCCAGGGAGGATGCAGCTGTTGGCAGGGCAGTGATGCAATCAGTGATTCCGAACTCCGACCCCACCTCCATGGGGTAGCAGCTTGGGAGTCATCTGAGTGGAATCGACGTGAACAAGCACTTGAAGAAGAAAAGACAATTACCTGTTCTCGTAACTAGTGTTCTTCGAGATGTGCTGTTCATGTCCATTCCAATACCCACCCTCCTTCCCCATTACCGAGTATGATCATCTTCCATGGGAGTTGTGGACCTTCAGGAGGCTGATAAGGCCGATCCTTGAACCAGAAGTTCTGTTACAGTGAGGACGGCTTGATTGACAAGTTTGGTGTCTGTTTGAATGTCGTGATCTTCAAAAATCCTGTGCCTTAAATGAGCAAAGGCTGCACTGGCACAGCTCAGACGATGTTGAGTTTCCACATCAATATCTGCCTTGGATTAAAGAGAGCTTCCAAGGTAGAGAAAATGATCAACATTCTCCAGTGCCTCTCCATTGATTTTAATAGATGGGGCATATGTTACCTAATTGGGAGAGGACTGATGGAGCACTTTGGACTTCTTGATGTTGAGGATGAGACCAAGACATGCGTAAGCATCCACAAACACATTCGAGATAGCCTGAAGATCTTTCTCAGAATGGGCAAAAACTGCATTGTCATCAGCATACTGAAGTTCCATGATAGATGTGGTGGAAATCTTACTCTTAGCTTTCAGCCTATTAAGCCTAAACAGCTTTCCATCCATTCTGTAGATGATTTCAATGCCAGCTGGGAACTTCCCAGCAATGAGGTTGAAAATGACTGCAATAAAAACCTTTGAACATGGTTGGGGCGATGATACAGCCCTGTTTGACTCCTGTTTGTGCTTTGATAGGTTCACTATGGGTGCCAGTGCTGCTCACAACAGTCGCTTTCATGTTGTCATGAAGCAACTTTAGGACATGGATGTATTTATCAGGACATCCAATCTTTCAAAGTACAGGCCGAAGGGCACGGCAAATTCACTGAGTCAAAGGCTTTAGTTAGATCAATAAAAGCCATGTACAGTGGTCGGGTTTGCTCCCAACACTTTTCTTCCAGCTGCTGTGCAATGAAGATCATATCCTCAGTTCCATGACATGGTCAGAAGTCACTCTGTGACTCCGGTAAAATTTCTTCTGACTGGGCAGAAGACAGGTTGCAAGGACCCGTGCTGGAACTTTGCCTGCAATAGCAAGGAAAGAGATACCACAATAGTTTCCACAGTCTGCTTTATCCCCCTTCTTAAAGAGGGTGACAATCAAGGCATCCCTCATTTCACTGGGTATCTCCTCCTTTATCCAGATTTTAAGGATAAGCAAGCTAAGCTGCCCTATACCATCACAGAATAAACAACATTCTTCAAGATCTGGCCTGCAGGACAGAATCACTGTTTAGTGACAGTTGAAACATTGTTTTCCCCAAACTAAATTTGGGGTTTCCTGACATGCGAGCTAGCTATGCAGGATGTGGGTCAGACCTGTGAAATTCAAGCAAGTACTACTGCTATCCTGTGTATTCATGACCAGAGAATAACCAGCCAAGTGCTGGTTTGGCAGCATAGAAAAATCACTCCCAGTGTCTATGAAAATTGAAAAATGTGAGATATTTGCAGTTCTTCCCTGGGTAAACAGGTGTGGGGTTTTGGTTTGTGCAAGCAAAACAGCTGGCAGATAACACCCTGTAGGATTCCCTTTCCCTATCCTCAGAGAGTGCTATGTCTCTGCCCAGCTTCTCTGGAGCGCTCAGAACAGCTGGTGACTTATAGCAGTGGGGTACCCTCCAATGCCTTTTCTGTAGGTGGTCTGCTCAGGGTGCCTGTCTTAATACATTTATTTACAGGATGAAAAGGACACCATCCCACCAGGGATTTGGGATCCTCCAGAAAGGCAAGGCAATGTGTACTAGGGACGTTAGATATCATGTAATTGAATAGTCGTGTAACACAACTAGTTGATAGTCCCAGGGGGCTGGCAGACAGTGTGCTCCAGCTCCACTCCAGGAGAGCCTCCTGCCACCCCTCACTACTGCCTCTATGAGAGGCAGCAGCACGGGGTGGCAGGCGGGAGCTAGTATGCGAGGGAAGCCAGTTTAAAAAACAGCTCCCCATGCAGACTGGCTGCCTGTCGCCCCACGCTGCTGTCTCTGATACAGAGGTAGCAGCGTGAGGTGGCAGCAGTGTGAGGTGGCAGCAGCCCCTGTCCGAAGGGGTCCGAGCTCCCTGTGGACAGAGGCTACTTTGCGGCAGCCTCCCCTGCCCTCCCCCTCCCCCCACGCTGATGCTGGTGCTGGGGGGAACTGGCTTTTAAGCCGGCTCCCCCCAGCACTGGCTCCTGCCTACCCCCTCTCACTGCCTCTGTAGGAGTCAGCAAGGTGGGGGGGTCAGGCGGGTCCACGGAGCCGGCATGCGCTGAGAGCCTGCTTGAAAGCCGGCTCCCTGCGTGTCTCAGCTCCAGCCTGCCCCCCTCACCCTCCATCTCTCTATCAGAAGCAGAAGCGTGGCGGGGGGGTGAGCAGGCAGATCTGGTGCTCATGGGGAGCCGGCTTAAAGCCAGCTCCTCATGGGCACCGGCTCCTGCTCCCCCCGCCGCCCTGCTGCTTTTGATACAGAGGGAGCAAGTGGGTGGGGGAGAATGCGTGTAGTCAATAGGATTAACCAACAAGCCCAGGCTTATCAGATAGTCATTTACTTTACTATATGCTAACATCCCTAGTATTCAGAAGCTTCAGGGGGTAGCCGAGTTAGTCTGTACAGGATAAACTTAAAAACCAACAAATGGTCTGGTAGCACTTTATAGACTAACAAAACATGTAGATGGGATCATGAGCTTTCATGGGCACAGCCCACTTCTTCAGATGACCGGAGTGTGCCCATGAAAGCGCATGATCCCATCTACATGTTTTGTTAGTCTTTAAAGTGCTACCAGACCATTTGTTGGTTTTTAAGTTTATCCCTAGTGTGTACAGTGAAGGAGAAAGGCAGAGGGAAGATGATGCAATGGGAGTCTCTCTCTGCATTCCTTCTTTGTTCCCGGGCACTGCAGAGCACCATGGCAGGGGTCCACAATGTTTCATGGGACTGAACAAACTCTTCCTCTTATTTTTATATACTATTCTAAATCTTTAAAGCAGACTTAAGTCCAGAATTTTGAACCAATTGGCTGCTGTATGAGTCCCCTGCCTACTGGAGCAACTTTTATGACCTCTCATGAAAGCACCTTCTGCTTCCAACCATAAGAGAAGGTCTTTCCTCCAGTCATGCTTGAAAAGGTAACAGTAAATAGGTATGTTGGTCTAGGGTGCCATCTTTGAATAAAACCCTTAGATCTGAAAATGAACCCCCGTGGGAGAATAAATAACAAGAAGGGTTGGGATCAGTTAGGGCATATCTACACTGCAGGGCCGACACCGTGCATGTGGTGCTCGTCTTAGCGTTTACCTCTCCAAACGAAGGTCTCCAAGCAATCGTCAATGTTTTCGCCATGGCCTACCGTGGGTTGGGACTGATTCTCAATGCATGAAAGACCATGGTTCTCTTTCAGCCAACACCCGCCACACCGTTATCCGAACCAACCATCATGGCAGATGACCAAATGCTGGAGAATGTCAACAGCTTCCCTTATCTCGGAAGCTATCTGTCCAGCAATGCTGACATGAATGATGAAATCCGCCATTGAATCTCCAGTGCCAGCGCAGATTATGGACATTTACGGAGGCAAGTCTTCGATGACCGTGATATCAAGATGCAGACCAAGATTAACGTCTACAATGCTGTAGTCATCCCAACGTTGCTGTATGGAGCTGAAGCCTGGACTCCCTAGAGACAACATATTAAAGATCTGGAGCAATTCCTCCAAAGGTACCCGAGGAGAATATTGCGCATCACGTGGCAGCACAGACGGACCAACGTTAGTGTCCTCACAGAGGCTGATTCTTGCAGCATCGAGGCAATAATCGCCCACAGGCAGCTATGATGGTCTGGTCATGTGGTCAGGATGCCTGACACACGCTTGCCTAAACAGATTTTCTATGTTCAGCTGAGGACCGGGACAAGGTCTCGTGGTGCACAGAGGAAGCACTACAGAGATGTTCTTAAGAACACCTTGGTAAAGTGCGGCATTGACGCTGACACCTGGGAGAGGCAGGCGAAGGATCAGGTAACCTGGAGGATCACCATCAAGAACGGTGTCCAACACTTTGAGATCAAGTGACATCTCCATGAAGAAGATCAGAAAGCCTGACATACAGAACGTGCCCGACCCGTATTGATGCTGCTTAGATAGAGACCTCACATGCAGCCACTGCCAGAGAGTGTTCCTTGCCAGAATTGGCCTAATTTCTCATCTACGTACTCATCAGTTATAGGCATCCAAGGGGAAATCTTACTCGATTCCAGGGAACCCAGAAAGACTGCAGGGCAAAAGTCGAATTAAGTTACCAACTTCAGCTACGTCAATTGCGTAGCTGAAGTCAAAATAGCTTAATTCGGCTTCTGGCGCTGTCTGCACAGCAGGAAGCCAAAGGAAGAACACTCTTGATTTGACTTCCCTTACTCCTTGTGAAATGGGGGTTACAGGAGTCAGAGTAAGAAGTCCTCCAGCTCGACATTATTTTGAAATAATGGCTTGCTGTGTAGACGTGCATTTTGTTATTTCAAGATAACGCTGCTGTGTTAGACGTATCCTTAGTGTGTGAAAATGCTTGAACTCTTAAATTTCCATTGTCTGATTTCTCTAGGGAGAGACTTGTTCCCTGAGCCCAGTCTTGCTGAGCTGATTCCATAGCACCTCCTATGCTTTTCTGGTGGGAACAATTCAGCATGTCCTCATTGACAGTTCCACTCCCTTTCAGACTGTTCCAAGTTAGAAAGCCCACCATTTTCAGAACTCCTAGATTGGTTGCATAAGGGTGGGGTGGGTTTCCTCTTATCTGAACCCTACTTTCAGCATGTGATCTTTTATAATCATGTCAGGCTTCTCCCAGTGACACATGGGTGAGAGTCCCTAGCAGCTGATCATATTAGCATACCAGTAGGACTCCCAAAGTCAAATCTCAATTCCATGTATGAAGGAGTATGTCGTAGGCTAGGGGTTTTGTTGTCATGTTCTAATTTTTCTTAGGAGCAAAGTATCCAAGGTGAGTCTGTCTGTGTGAATATCACTCAGGTGTGTCCTCTATTGACACAGCTATTTCTTGCTTTCTCCCTCGCCATAGAGAATGTATGGCTTTTAAACAGAATCTAACTAGCAGCCTTTCATCACATATCCTTTACTTGTTTCCTAACAAAAATTTAATCCATGCTGGTTAATCCAGTTAATGATTGAGCATGTTCCAAATCATGCTGTTAAAGTTGGTGATGTACTGTGTTTCCAGATTTCGAAGGAACCAAATTTAGTTTTTTTCCCCCTCAATAAAAAAATTGTTCCCTCTTTTCCCTCTTAGTCATCAAGATGTGTTCTTGGGAAGAGAGGGGGCATATTTTTTTCCAAACCTTGTGAATGAATTTAGTTCTAATGAATGCAAGAGGATGAATGGCATTAGGTGCACTGGTAGAGAAACATGCGTGGAGTCTAAGACCTTTCTCTACACAAACACAGCTGTGCCAGTGCTCTTCATTACCCATTTGTCACCCTCTTCCTATTCTAGCACTGTCATGGTACATGGCTTTTGCCTAATGATTTCAGATAAACAGTACCTAGTGATTCTCACAACCTTGAATAGGACGACTGCTTAACTGTATAGTCCCACATTTAGATACCTAGAATTGCTGTCCTCATGCTGGATATTCATTAATGAAGGAGCTACAGACTATAATTTAGATACCAACCTGCTGCTTGGTTTGTGACCGATTCAGTGACAGGTTTTTGTGTGTCTCATTAGTTTGCCTACAATTTACCAAATCTGCCTTAAACTTGACACATGGGGGCCTAAAGAGCATTGTCTCCCCTTTAGGTTGAATTTAAGCTACTCAAAAATACCTTGTTTCTGACTTGGGACTGCCTCTGGTGTTATTACCTAAAGATGGAGGACCTATGAACAGGGAGTTTGGAGAGGGAGTTCTCCAGGTGGAGAAGGAGCTAATACAGGACCCTTGAGGGAAGTGGCTGTCTGCAGTGTGTGTTGTGTTTGTGTTTGCGGGTTTCTTGCTGTGTGCTGAGCTTGTGTTGGTCTGTCTGGGGTTTGGTTGGGTTTTTTTCCTCTTCCCCTCCCCCCCAAGGAGTGTGCTGTGGCTGGCAGGTGGAAGCTGTGAGCTTCTAATCAGGGTTTGAAATCTTGAAGCCTCTGCTCATTGGTTGAGCCTTAATCAGGAGGAGGGGCTATCAGGCAGTCCAGGGCTTTATAAAGGAGTGAGTCAGCAACCAGGGGGTTTGCGAACAGGGAGTTTGGAGAGGGAGTTGGGGAGTGGGAATCTTTTCACTACACTCCTGCCCTTCAAGGAGGCATTTAATAACATCTGAGGAATCTCTCAGAAGGAAGGCAGGTATGGATGGTGATAGGTCTGCTGTTGTTACCTGCACAGCATGTGCCATGTTTGTCTTCCTCCCGGAAGAAAGAAGGGATTTCATCTGCACTAAGTGCAAGCTGGTCACCATTTTGGAAGAAAAAATTAGAGGACTTGAGGCCCAAGTATCGACCCTACGTTCCATCAGAGAGGATGAAGACTTCCTCGATAGAAGGCAGCGTTTAATCCTGCAGGTACAGCAGGCTGAAGAGCCAGTGAGGGCAGTGCAGGACAAGAAAGGGAACTGGCAGCATGTAACCTCTAGAAGAGGAAGAAGGCCAGCTCAGGTATCCCCCATTCCTGTAGAGGTAAGTAACCGCTTTCAGGCTCTCTCCACAGGCACTGTGGTGGACAATGCTTTGGCAGGGACCTCTCAGGGAAGAAATCAGAAGAGAACACCATCTACGGAAGGCATGGGATGCGTAGTCCTACGGATGGAGGTTCCACGCCCACCACCCCCAAAAGAAGAAGACAGGTGGTGGGGGTCGGGGACCCCCTCCTAAGAGGGACTGAGTCATCCATCTGCCGTCCAGACTTGCAATCTCAAGAAGTGTGCTGCTTACCGGGAGCTCACATTCAGGATGTGACCGAGAGTCTTCCAAAAGTGATCAAACCTTCGGATCGCTACCCCTTCCTGCTTCTCCATGTAGGAACTAACGATATGGCCAAGAATGACCTTGAGCAGGTCACAGCAGATTATGTAGCGCTGGGAAGAAGGATCAAGGAGTTTGAAGCGCAAGTGGTGTTCTTGTCCATCCTCCCTTTTGAAGGAAAAGGTCCAGGTAGGGATTGTCGAATTGAGGAAGTAAATGTGTGATTGCGCAGGTGGTGTTGGAGAGAGGGCTTTGGTTTCTTCGACCATGGGACTCTGTTCCAGGCACAAGGATTGTTAGGAAGAGATGGGATCCACCTAACCAAGAGAGGAAAGAGCATCTTCACGGGCAGGCTTGCAAACCTAGTGAGGAGGGCTTTAAACTAGGTTCGTTGGGGGATGGTGACCAAAGCCCTGAGGTAAGTGAGGAAGTTGGATACCGGGAAGAAACACAAGGAGCGACAAGCAACAAAGGAGGACCCCTGACTCAAATGAAGAAGGTAGGGCAATCAACTGGTTATCTACGGTGTTTGTACACAAATGCAAGAAGCCTGGGAAACAAACAGGAAGAATTAGAAGCCCTGGCCCAGTCAAATAACTATGATTTGATTGGAATAATAGAGACTTGGTGGGATGACTCTCATGACTGGAGCACTGTCATGGAAGGGTATAAACTGTTCAGGAAGAACAGGCAGGGGAGAAAAAGAGGAGGAGTTGCATTGTATGTAAGAGAGCAGTATGATTGCTCGGAGCGCCAGTATTTAAAGAGAGAAAAGACTGTTGAGAGTCTATGGGTTAAGTTTAGAGGTGGAAGCAACAGGGGTGATGTTGTGGTTGGTGTCTGCTATAGACCGCCGGATCAGGTGGATGAGGTAGACAAGGCTTTCTTCGGACAACTGAGAGAAGCTTCCAGATCGCAGGCCCTGGTTCTCATGGGGGACTTTAATCACCCTGACATCTGTTGGGAGACCAATACAGCAGTACACAGACAATCCAGGAAGTTTTTGGAGAATGTTGGGGATAACTTCTTGGTACAAGTGCTGAAGGAACCGACCAGGCCATGCGCAGCTTGACCTGCTGCTCACAAACAGGGAGGAACTAGTAGGGAAGTAGAGGTGGGTGACAACCTGGGAAAGCAGTGATCATGAGATGGTAGATTTCAGGATCCTGACCAAAGGAAGAAAGGAGAGTAGCAAAATACACACCCTGGACTTCAGAAAAGCAGACTTTGACTCCTCAGAGAACTGATGGGCAGTTTTCCTGGGATGCTTACATGAAGGAAAGGAGTCCAGGAGAGCTGGCAGTATTTTAAAGAAGCCTTATTAAAGGCACAGAAGAAGCAACAAATATGGTAGGCGACCAGATTGGCTTACCGGGGACATCCTTGGTGAGCTTAAACACAAAAAGGAAGCTTACAAGAAGTGGAAACTTGGACAGATGACTAGGGAGGAGTATAAATATATTGCTCGAGAATGCAGGAGTTATCAGGAAGGCAAAGCGCAATTGGAATTGCAGCTAGCAAGGGATGTGATGGGTAACAAGAAAGGTTTCTACAGGCATGTTAGCAATAAGAGGGTGATCAGAGAGGGTGTGGGGCCCTTACTGGATGAGAGAGGTAAGCTAGGGTATGTCTACACTAGCCCCCTAGTTCAAACTAGGGTGGCTAATGTAGGCATTCGAACTTGCAAATGAAGCCCGGGATTTAAATATCCCGGGCTTCATTTGCATGTTCCCGGGCAGGCGCCATTTTTAAATCCCCTTAGCGCCATTTTTAAATCCCCTTAGTTGGAACTGACTGCCCGTGGCTACAAGTGGCAGTCAGAAGTTAATCCGAACTAAGGACTTGGAGTTTGGGTTTGTTTAGTCTGCAGAAGAGAAGAGTGAGGGGGGATTTGATAGCAGCCTTCAACTTCCTGAACGGAGGTTCCAAAGAGGATGGAGGGAGGCTGTTCACAGTAGTGACGGATGGCAGAACAAGGAGCAATGGTCTCAAGGTAACAGTGGGAGAGGTCTAGGTTGGATATTAGGAGAAACTATTTCCCTAGGAGGGTGGTGAAGCACTGGAATGGGTTACCTAGGGAGGTGGTGGAATCTCCATCCCTAGAGGTTTTTAAGTCCCGGCTTGACAAAGCCCTGGCTGGGTTGATTTAGTTGGGATTGGCCCTGCCTTGGGCAGGGGGCTGGACTTGATGACCTCCTGAGGTCTCTTCCAGCTCTATGATTCTACATAATGTATTGTGGCACAGTCCCACCCCTGTGAAGGGGAAAGGTGGTTTAAGTCAAGATAAAAATGTTTGAAATTCCTTCCATGTTGCTTCCAATGCTGAAGATTATTAAACCTGAAAGGGATCTTCAAAACAAACAACAAAACAGAAAAAAACTACTACTCACTTATTACTCTCACTGGCTAGTGAAACTAGAGCAGTCACTGTCTGCCTGGTTCAAGGATCTAGGCTGCATCCCTTCTAGTGCTACAGGAAAATATTCAAATACAAATGAGCTGTTTCACTGACTTAAAAACATTTAAGAAACTTTTCTTTAACAAAACCTGAACAAGTCTTTCAGGCCCTTTATAGCACTGTCCCTGCCTCTATTTCCGATTGAGGGTATGTCTACATGTAAGAGTGCTCACTCAGTCCTGAGCCCCTGCCCAGTGTTTGGGCCTGTACTTCCTAGCCTGGCGGCCCCTTTAAGACCAGGGGCCCGAAGGCAGGCAGGCCAATAAACAGCCCTCAAAGTCAAAATGGTGGCCCAGGCCCTGGTTCAGGGCAGGGCAGGCAAACAAACAGCTTTCACAGCAAGGTAGGAAGGGGGAGACTGCCACCCAATATGGGGGTGGCAGGGGGGACGTGGGCCCTTCCTACTCCACCGCGTCCTGGCTCAGGGCCCTAGCAGTGGCCACCTTGGTGTCCACTGGGGTCAGCAGGGAATCTGTTCCGAAGCATGCTGACACACTTTATAGGGTGATCAGGTCCATCTGACCATCCCCCGCTTCCCCTGGGCCACTTCCAGACTCCCCCTCAGTTTGTACCTGGCTCCCAGGCAGTGGCCGGTTCACAGGGTCTGTCTGGTCCAAGTTTAGGCGTAGGGAGAAAAGGGTCTCTTCCTCAAGGCCTGGGCCAGTCGTCCGCCTTGGCCAACTCTTCAGCGTCTTCAGGGTAGGCCTCTACTCCCTCCGACAGCTAGCCCCCTACTGAGCTTCTGGGCTCAGCTTTTATACTTCCTGCCCCTCCCCTAGGCCTTCGTGGGCTTAAAGGGGCAGGCTCCGTTTCAGTCCACCCATGCTCAGAGAGAGGTTCTTCCTCATCAGGGTCAGTGAGCAGCCAACCCTGCTCACTACACTACACTACACTACAGAGTTTTGTTGGAAAAACAGCAGTTTTTCCAACAAAACTTGCAAACCTACAATCGCATTCTTTTGAAAGTAAATCGAAAGAACAGAGGGCTTTTTCCAACATGGGTAATCCTCTTTCTACAAGGAAGAACGCCTTTTCCGAAAGAGTAGGAGGGCCAGGGCCAGCCGGAGGCGGAAGAGTAGGAGGAGACGGACACCGTGACCCTCTACCTGGAGCCGGTGCCTGTGAGCCAGGATATCTCCCAGGCCTCCTTGGACGCCTGGGCGGGATCTTCAGGTGAGTGGCCTCACTTTGTCACACACACAGGGTGGGGGAGGTGGGTGCACAGGGGTTGGGGGGCAAGTGTCACTCGGGATGCTCTGGCTGGACATCGTGCTGCGGTCTGTGCACGTGCAACCACGTTCAGCATTAGTATGCAGCACGTGGATTCAGCAGGCAGCCCTTGAGCACAACTTGGATCCTGCTGCCAGGCTCAGGGGAGGCCACACACGTCCTGCGTGGTGGGGGGGGGCACCACGGCTTGAAGCAGGCTAGCCACAAGGGTGCAGGCATGACCCCAGACACACGAGGAGTGCAGCACACAGCACACGGGCATGCCTGCACGCGGCGAGGCAGCAGCTGCTCCCGTACACAGTGCTGCAGGCCGCAGGTGTGTGTGCGGACCCCAGGGAGGCCCAGGCTGCTCCCAGCTCCTCTGCTGCCCATGAGGGGATTCCACTGTGGCCGGACACTTCCCTTGCCTTCTTGTCCATGGGCCATGGGGGTGAGAAGCGGGAAGCATGGTCCTCTGGGCACGTTGGGGTTCCTGTGAGGCATGGCCCACTGTTCAGCCCACACATGGCCTTGCTCCCGGGATATCCCTCTCTCTGCCCCGAGGACTGTTGGTTGCCGCTTACAGAGGAGGGCACGGCCTCAGAGACAGTGTCTGCAGGGATGACTGACCGCCTCTCCCGCTTTGTGCTCTCCACAGCCGGACCAGCTGTGACTGAGGGGCGAGCCACACCACCGTCGCAGCCACCTGCCAGAGCCCGGGAGACCCGAAGACACGCCAGGGTCCACGAAGACCTCATGCGCCAGCATGTCAGCGTCCTGCACAACATACAGCAGACCCTGGCACAGAAGGTCCGCGAGGACTCCGAGTGGCGGAACCACGCATGGGACCAGCTCATGCAGCGATGTGATAACATGTGTGCCATCATATCACGCATGATGGCACAACTGCCTGCTGTCGCTCCTCCTGCCTTCCACCCTCCTGCCCCCCCGCTATGCCCATTCCCCCGCCTGCCCCCATGCGATGCCTCTGCTCCTCCCAGGTGATGCCCATGCCCCTCCCCTGCCCCCGCCATCCCTGACCCCGCTCCAGCCCCCTCCTGCCCACCCCTGTGGTCCCCAGACCCACCCAACCCCAACTCCGACGAGGTCCCGCACCCGAGGTGGCACATCTAGCCTCCCCTCCCCTCCAGGTTATGAGCCCTCCCCTGCCCACCTTTTCTTAATGTTACATAAATACAGACTTTGTTTTGTTGAAAACCAAACAGGTGTCTTTATTGAGAGGTCAGGGAAGGGGCGAAGGGAGGGCCTGTGGTGGGGAAGAGATAGGGCTGCAAGCCAGAGGCCCTTATTGGGGAGGCCCTGGGGAGAGTTACTGGTGTCCTTGAGAGAACCTCTCCCTCAGGGCCTCCTGGATGTGCACCCCGGCCTGATGGGCCTGGCGGATGGCAGCTGTCCTCGGCTGCTTGAACGCTCGCCCCTCATGGCTGGCATCTACCCCCCACCCCGGGAGGAAGGCCTCCCCCTTCCTCTCCACAATCTTGTGGAGGACACAACATGCCGCCACCACCTCGGGGATGTTGTGCTCCCCCACATCGAGGCGGGTCAGCAGGCACTGAACCACGCCTTGAGGTGGCCGAAGGCGCACTACACCTGGATCCGTGCCCGGTTCAGGCGGGCATTAAATTGGTCCCTGCTGGGGTCCAGGTGTCCGGTATATGGCTTCATTAGCCACGGCATCAGGGGGTAGGCCGCCACCCCCACAATTCACAATGGCATCTGCATGTCCCCAACCACAAAGTCATGGCGGGGGAAGAATGTGCCCACCTCCAGCTTGCGGTACAAGCTGGAGTTTCTAAAGACTCGGGCATCGTGTGCCCTGCCCGACCACCCGACAAAAATGTCTGTGAACTCTCCACGGTGGTCGATCAGGGCCTGCAGCACCATAGAAAAGTAGCCCTTCCGATTAATGTACTGGGCTGCTCGATGGTCAGGTGCGCGGATCAGGACGTGGGTCCCATCTATGGCTCCAGCGCAGTTCGGGAACCCCAGAGAAGCAAATCCGGCCACGATTGGGTCCAGGTCTCCTAGGTGGATGACCTTCCGCATCAGGATCGAGTTGATGGCCCTCACCACCTGCAGAAGGAGACAAAGAAACACACAAAACAGAATGAGAGCAGGAGTGCCTGAGCCCTTTGGAGGTGACTGCCCCCCCTACCATCTCCTCCCCCCCAAACACCCCAGGAGCCACCCCATGAGGCCGCCCAGCAGCAGGGCTGTGTGAGGGCGGGACGGCACAGCCTCAGGGATGGGGCTTCCCCACCCCCACTCCACCCCCCACAGCCCCCAACCCCTTTCCTAGGGTCCCCTTATCCAGGACTCTCCACCCACCCCACAGGGAATGCAGCCCGAGAGCACCTTACCTCCATGAGGAGGGCCCAGATGGTGGACTTCCCCACGCCGAACTGGTTGCCCACCGACCAGTAGCTGTTGGGGCTGGTGAGTTTCCAGATGGCGAGTGCGACCCGCTTCTCCAGGGGGATGGCGGGCTGCAGGTGGGTGTCGGGTCTCTGGAGGGCAGGGGCGAGCCAGGCATGTAGCTCCAAAAAGGTGGCCTTCCGCATGCGGAAGTTTTGGAGCCACTGCTGGTTGTCCCACCTCTCCATCACCAGCCGGTCCCACCAGTCTGAACTGGTGTCCAGCCTCCAGAAATGCCTCTCCACTGTGGGGTGCGGTTGCCAGAGTGTAGCTCCAGCACACAGGGAGCGGGTCCCAAGAATGAGCTCAGGGTTGAGCTCGTGCAGGAGACCAGGAAGGCAGCTGGCACAAAGTGCTGCAAAAACTGCAGCATGGCCGTGTGGGGCCATCGCATGCCCAGGGGCAGCTCTGGCTCCATGGCACAAGACAAAAGCTGTAGCGTCCAAAAACAAAAGGGCAACCACAGCAGGCACTGCAAGAGCTTTTCTGTCCCTCAAAGAGGTAGCAAGCAGTCAGCAGCAGTAGAGAAACGTCTGTCCGGGGGTTCCCTTTAAGCGCGTGTCTCTGCAAGGCTCTGGCACCAGCACTCGGAAGCAACTGGTGACCTAAAGCCCTGCCTGAAGTGGTTCCAGGTGGCTTTTTATGTGAGAGAGCATCCAATCAGTCTGACGCTCTCTTTCGAAAAAGTGAATCGCTTTTTCGATCTGCTTAGCCAGTGTGGATGCGCTCTTTCGGAAGAAGCTTATTCCGAAAGAAGCCTGCAGTCTAGACATAGCCTTAGTCCCCTTATGTCCTTTACCCTGTTTGTGATTCTAGCTTGGATGTCTTATTGACCTTGCATACAACCTGCTCCCTGTATATTCAATGTCCTCTTTGCACTGGTATGCCAAGCTACTTTGCTTTCCATATAAATCTTCTCCTGCATTTCTTCCACAGTGTAAATAAGTGAATCAAACTTTTAGCAGTTTTTTTATAAGTTTGTAATTGACTGACGATATGAACTTGTCATAAATGAGTAACCATATGCTCTTACTACCATAACCATCCCAACCCTACTATTTAATTTTACTTTGCAACTTATCTAAAATAAGACTAAAGAGTGCAATTTTGAAAAGAATCTAAGTCTCACTTTCAAAAGTGATTTAAGGGCTTGTGAAAATTGTATCCTATTAGCTTTTTGGGGCATGACCCTGTCACCAATTATACCATAAAGCCCTTAATGTAGTTTTGGAGACTGTCTTTAAAAAACACACACACACAATACTAATGAACTGGATAGAATAAGCTTTTCTTCTCTTCTTCTCTGCATATTACCTATTGAATTGATGAAGAAGGAATTAATAACTTTGAGGGTGTCACGGCTCACAGGTCGTGCCCAAGCTCGGCCCGTCCATCCCCGGGTGGGACCACCCCTCTCCAGTGCGGCAGCCCCTTCTCAGGGAGTCCACTCCAGTGCGGCAACCCTCTCTCGGGGAGCCCACTCTCACCTGGGGGGGTCTGCCCCTCCGCCTCCGGGATGGCGCCTCTCAGGGCCTCCAGCCGCCTGCCTCCGCCGTGAGCCCCTTCGGGGGGTCCACTCCCTCTGGACCCCCAGGGCCTCCACTCCCAGAGGGAATAGGGCCACCCTGTTCTCCGGCCCAGAGCGACACTCAGCCAGCACCGAACAGGAGGGTTTATTGAGCTTTGAACGCAGCAAAAGATCTCTCAGGCCTGTAGGCCTGGGCCCTCAGCCCTCCTGCAGCTAGGTGAGCCCTGCCTGCTCTGCTCTCTGTCCTGAACAGCCCCACAGTCTTCCAGTAGAGCCTCCAATATCCCCAGCAACATCCCCTCCCCTGTGCATTGTCTCTCTCCAGGTAATCGCGTCACCTGGGCCCCTCTCTTCTCTGCCTCCTCTCCTCCGTCCAGTGTTCTCCCCTCGCTGGGACCAGCTGGGTTGGTCACCAGGGTCTCCCTCTGCAGCCCATTCTCTGTCGTCTGGCCGGAACCGGTTGTGTCCTCTGAGCAGGGTCGGTCGGTCACCAGGGCACCAGACACCAGGACTCCAGTTTTGGGCTGTTCTCTGCAACAACAAACTCCCTCTCCCATTGTCACATTAAACCAGTAACATCCGGGCACTGAGTGCCCCTCTGCATGCAGCTCCCCTTTGAACCCCCAAAACTCCCCACTTCCTCACAGAGGGCCAGGGGGCTATGAAGTAAAATTGCTAGGCACACCCTAACTTTGAATGAAAGTTTCACCCTGTCCCCTTGACCTGAGCTGACAATTTCCATTTTGGGGGCATTTGGGCTGCAGCCTGGCATGTGGTTATTTTCCTGTCTGTATCGGAGGCTAACATTTTAAGGAGCTTACTTAAGTACATTTCAAAAATCCTCACTTTTAAAAACATTTCTGTGTTAATGGGAAGGAGACCTTTGTACCTGTAAAAATGAGGATAATGATATTGACTGCCTTTGTGAAGTGCTTTGGACCTACTAATGAAAAGTGCTGTATAAGAGCTGGGTGATATTTATTATTAAAGGACTGATCATCTGCTAGCCCACTGGAGGGAAATGAGTGAAAGAGTTTATTGTAAATTGAAGATGGAGGGGACAGTCTTCAATTAGATGATTGGACAATCATTTCTCTACAAGTACAGGATATGGCAGGGGTGGGCAAGATACGGTCCACGGCCTGGATTCAGCCCGTCAAGCCATTTGATCCAGCCCGTGGTCCGCCCTGCTGCTCCCCCGCCTCCAGGCCAATTGAGACCTGGGGCCGGGGGAGTGCACGAAGTCATTCACTGTTCAAAGTGACTGGTGGCTCCCTAGAGGGAACTGCCAGCCATTTTGAACAGTGAATGACTTTGTGCAGTCCCTTGCCCCTAGGTCCCAATTGGCCTGGGGGTGGGGGCGTGCGGTGCTTAGAGGGAACTGCCAACTGTTCAAAACAGCTGGAGATTCTCTCTAAGTGCCGCGTGCCCTTGGCAGGGCAGGGGTGAGAGACTTTGCATGCTCCCCCGCCCCCAGGCCAATTAGGGCCTGGGGGCAGGGGAGTGCGTGAAGTCTCCTCACCCTGCCCCCACCAGGGGATATGGCACCTAGAGAGAACCACCCCTTTTCGCCTGAAGCCCTGCTCCTTCTGCCTTAGGCCCCACCCCTTCTGGGGGCTGGCCTGTGACCACATACTAAAATTCATCAAATGGACCCCCTGCAAAAATTATTGCCCACCCCTGGGATATGGTATCTTAATAGAGAATGTGTGTAGCCAGACAGGAACCCCCCCCTGTAACAGCCATCTTTGCTTGCCTGGAAGCATGCAGGGCACACAGAGCAATAAACAGCATGGTCTTTGAAAGCCTTGAACAGAAGGCCCAGATATGCTCGCTCACCCAGTGACCCTGGACAACTGTAAGCAGAGATAAGAGGGTGGTCAAACTAATCGCTGACCAAGAGGCTGCCGAGGAGTGCCCTTGACTGAAACCCATATTGATACGACCACACACTCGTCCGGGGGGGAGGAATCTCCTGCCCAGCAAAGAATGTCTGGTACTCCTAATTTAGCTATCTCTCTCTCTTACAAGTGTAAATTATTTGAAACTCCCTTGTAAGAACTGGCGCCACAAAACGGACCAGTACAATTTGGCATCTTAGATAAGAAAAAGGATACGGGCCCCTAGGGGTATAAAGATGGGTCCAGCAGCACACTCACTCTGAGCGTCAATCTACCATCTATCTGCTGGTTGGGTTAGGTGTTTGACCTCCCGAGGTTCCATGGGGACGCCCACCTCGTATTCGTCTTTCCGAGGAATCGACCCTGGCCTGACCCGCTTGAGTCGAGAGGCACAGAAGGGGGTAAAAATTGTACCTGTATGTGTCCTTTGTTTAAATATATACATAGTGTTAGAGCTCTTTAAAGATTAAGCTGTCACTTGGTACCATTATTTCCTATCCTCCTTTTTCCTTTGTAACCATATTAAGATCTATATTTGCTAGCAGTTAAGAAGTAGAGCAATAGCCATTGTAACCATATGATTTATATGCTTCTTTAATAAACTTGTAACTGGTTAAGTTTTAACCTGACTCCTTCAGTTGCTGTAACAGAACCAAGCACAATTTAAAAGAACTTCAGCCGGTCACAAGGGACAGGTATAGGAAGAGCTTGGGCGTTTTGGATCGTGTCACTCCCAGGTGACAGATCCGTTGGGGCATCTCTCAGTCTTCCCTAGACTGCCCGCTGCGAAGGGATCCTGTATCCTAGCAGCTGAAATCTGAGATGTAATAAGCTCTTCCTATAAATTCTGGGGCGTCTGTGAGCCTGTTGGCTGCCCTCCGCGACGGGACCCCGGTCCTAGCGGTAAAGGCACAGACATTAAACTTTCGGGGCGCCCTTCAGCCTCCTAGGCTGCCCGCTGCGATGGGACCTTGTGTCTTAGCAGTTAAAGACTTGGGTGTCACACACACACACACACACACACTGCCCTGACCATCGGCTGACAATGTGTCAATTTTTAACCTGGGATTACCCCTGATTTTAGCCAAAAAGCCACGACTAAAATCCATTTCAAGTATTAAACTTGCCAGTCTGTTTTTTATTTTTTTGGTGGTGGTGTTTGGTCAGTAAACTCAAAGGTTTGGAAGTAGGCACATCATAGTGCCAGCAGGGTAGTGTTGTTCCTTTAGTGTATCTAGTCTAGAGCCATTGGAAGAAAAACAACTGATCTGAGAAAAGGATAGCAATGCAAAAAGTCTGCCCCCTGTTGGTGTAGTGGCTGCTTCTAGTTGGCAATAATTTATATGTGGATTTGCACTCCCACTTAAGGCTACATATTACAAACGGGTTATGCCTCTTTTCTTTTAGGTGAAGGAATCAGATGGTGTTGTTAACAATGAACTGCCGAACTGCTGGGAATGTCCAAAGTGCAACCATGCAGGGAAAACTGGAAAAGTGAGTTTCACTGGAATGCATGAGACAGTAAATCTTGTGTATTCTCTCCTACATCCAGTTCTTTTGTTGCTGTCTTGTTAGGACTATGGAACAGAAGCCCAATTAATCTATAAAGCCATATTGTAAACAAACCAACATGTCTTCTATTAATTTTAGACTATTTAAAAATTTTCTCTGCTTTTCATAAGTTTTCCTTATTGTATAGTCAGCTGAGACAAAGAAAATAAATTAGTCAGCACCCCTCTTGTTTGCTGTAATTTTCACTTTAGGATTCTATGCATCAACAAAGTGTAACCAAAACATTGTAGCAAATCCTGTAGAGGGGGGAATGTTTAAATCCAAACTAAAAGCTGTTGTTTTTTTAGATTTTTGTAAAGCTGTATGAAACCAAATCTGAAGTGTCCCTTACAACTAGTGAACCATTAAATTCTTTATCATCTAAGATGGAGATAGAAAGTATGTTTTATATAGAGGAAAATCTCCTTAGAGGTTGAAATTACTTACCACACTGACTGCTTGTGAATAGCCATTTAGTGGCTTAATCAACTGCTTGTAAGCAGACAAAAGCTTCAGATGAAATATATGGTCAACAGCAAAAAAACCAGAAGATATAAAGTTTGTTTGTGTTTTCTCCCTCTTTGGCGTTCAAGCAAAAGCGTGGACCAGGATTCAAATACGCTTCGAATCTCCCAGGCTCGCTGCTTAAGGAACAGAAGATGAACAGAGATAATAAGGAAGTAGCAGATGCAGCAAAATGGAAAGGGGAATGTGAAGAAACCCCCAGGCAGAAATCTAATGAACCTTCCAAAAGGCCCCCTGTTGATTCTGTTTTGAGGAGAAAGTCAGATGAAGTGCATATGCGAAGAAAAAGAAAATTTGAGAAACCCCAAGAACCTGCTATGAGAAAACAGGTATGAGAGGGTAGAACCCTAGCTCCTTAATGTGCACACACACAGAGGCACTTGTAGGTCTTGCACTTCTGCTTTAAGCTATCCTTTGAGTGTCTTGAATTCCAGCAAGTAATAGTTAGGAAGGAAATTGAATTGCCCTTGACATTTCTTTTTGAAAATTATCCACATGAAACTTTGCTCTTTACTCAGGGATTGAGAAGACTGGGCAAAGAACTGTCTATTTACTTGAGAAATCCTCTGTAGCAGTGTTTCTTAAACTTGTTAAGACCGAGGAACACCAAACAATGATTTTTTTTATGAGGAACACCAAGGATTTTTTGTTGAGCAAAAAGAAAAAGGGTGGGGGAGTTATTGAGCAAAAAAAAAAAAGGTCTCCTGTCCCTTTTGAACTCTGTTGTTCTCCGCGGCACACCTCCGACTGCCTCGCGGCACACCGGTGTCCCACGGAACACAGTTTAAAAAATACTGCTCTGTAGGCTATTATTTTTAATGGGGATTGGTCAAAAGTAGTTTGCTCAACCCTTTTCATCTCTAACCACTGCGTGGTGATTGATAGCTTTCTCTAACTAGCCATAATTACATACAGCAGTAGTAGTAATGCCAAGGGTGAGCAATTATTTTTGATGGAGGGGGCACTCCAAGATTTTGGTAAGTGGTCAAGGGCTGCACTTTTCTATGGAGGGGGTGCAGGGTCTGAGACAGAGATTGTGTGCAGAAGGGAACTTGGGGCAGGGCTGCAGGAGAGGGTGTGAGGTCTGAGAGGGAGTTTGGGTGAAGGAGGGGGTTGTGATCTGGGGCAGGGGGATTGGGATGCAGGATCCAGGAGAGGGTATGGGTGCAGAAGTGGATTATGACTTGGGGAAGGGGTGTAGGATGGGATGCAGTGTCTGAGAGGGTATGTCTACACTACAGCGTTAATTCAAGTTAACTTAATTTGAAATAGTTAATTCGAATTAAGCTAATTCGAATTAATGCATCTACACACAAAATCTATTTCAAAATACTGTTTTGCTATTTCAAAATAGCGCGTCCACACTGAGTGGACTCTGAATCAGAGTTAAGGCTGGCCGGAACCAGTTCCGGCAGGGGACCAGGTCAGGACGTAATGTGTGGGGCTGCTGCCTGAGGCTATCTGAGGTCTGTGCTTAAAGGGACCCTACCCCCACCCCGGACAGACAGTTCTCAGGTTTCCCTGCTTGCTTGTCTACTTCGATGAGGGACAGCAAAGCATTTCTGTCTCTGCGTGCTCTGATTGCCCTCACTCGGGACACCACAGCACTCTGCCACAGGGAGCCAGAGCTTCCCCTGGGCACTCTGGTGTGTCTTGTAGACGCGTTGCCATCAGCCTGGCTGCACTTGCTGCAGGCTGCCATCCGGGAGGTCCATCGGGAGGCTGTCAGTATCCAGGGGCCCTGCGGAGAGCTTCTGCCCGAGGAGCACTAACAGTCTCCTGGTCTGCCCCACTGGGGCTTGTGCTCATTCCTCCTCACGTCCTTCCACTTACCCTCCTAGCCCCCTTCCTGATGTCAAATAAAATACACTTTTTTCAAAAATAGAAACTCTCTTTATTTAACAAAACGGCAGCGGGGGGGGGGGGGTTGAACCTCTGGGGAGTCTGGGGAAAGGAGGCGGGAGACGGGAGGAGAGAGGGTGGGAGAGGGGAGGGGGAAAACTGGGAGGAGGGAGCTGGAAGGGGGAAGCAAGGGGAGGAAGGGGGAGGGGAAGCTCAGCGCTCAGGGGTGGGGGTCTCGTCGGGCCACATGTCTCCCAGCACGGCGGGTGCAGGGGCCTTGGCATCCCCGGGGGGATGGGGAGGAGGGTGAGGAGGTTGAGGAGGGAGAGGCGGGAGAGGGAGAAGAAGTGGGAGGAGGAACGGTAGCTGGGGGTGCAGCAGGCGCTGGAGCGGCACGAGGCAGCACGCTCTGCACCAGGGTACAGATGGCATGACTCTGGGCAAGCAGCTCCCTCCGGAACTCCTGTTCTTCCGGTGCCCGCTGCTCCATGATGCAGGTCAGGGCTCGCAGGGCCCCCAGCTGCTGCTCTCGGTACCCCTGCCGTGTTGCGGTCGTCCTGTGGAGCCCTCGGGTGCGGGAGCATGTCCCGGGCGGGGTGGTGCGCCCTGCACGTGCAGCTGGTGCGGCTGTGGAGAAAGAAGAGAAGTGGTTAGTTCTCCCTGGGGACACAGTGGGTGAAGCCCAGCCCCCCTCTGCGAGGTGAGGATGACCGTGCCCTGCACTGTCAGAGCCGTTGTGCTTGCACAGAGGCCATTGTCGGAATGTCCGGCTATCCCCGGGAGTGGGAGCTGCCACGAGACCGCACCCATGCCCCTGTGCTGTGTATAGTGTGGGTGAGGTGGGGGGGAGATGTTAGAGGGGGCTTGTGAAGGGAGGGCATCCTGCTGTGTCCTGCCCCGGGGTCAGGAGCATGTCAGGTCTCTTCACACACGTGTGTGGCTATCAGACCACGGCCCCTGTGTGGCACGCAGCTGGAGCCACCTGCCCAGGGGTGGCACGGCACATGTGCACAGGTTGCTGCATGATCTGTGGTAAGCAAGGCCCATGCGTGCGGTCCCTGGTCTCCCTCCCCACCCCGCCCCTTCCCCCCCGGGTAGGGGACAGTGATGGCACTTACATGGTGTGGCCTCCCTGGACTCAGCAGGTGGGACTGCTTGGGGGTCCTGGCGGTGTGGCGGCTCCTGCTCCGTGCCCTGGTCAGGGCCCTCTGGTCCCGGCTTGCTGCCCCCCGGGGTGGCACGGACCGTCCGGCCCCCCAGGATGCAGTCCAGAGCCTTGAAGTAGGGGCAGGTGTCTGCCCCTGCTGAGGAGCTGCCCTGAGTGGCCCTGGTGTACCCCTGCCGGAGCTCTTTAATTTTCAGGTGCACCTGCTCCTGGGTGTGCCTGTGGACTTTCTGGGCCATGGTGGAAGCTATGTGGCCGTAGACGGCCACGTTCCTCCGTCTAGTGCGGAGATCATGGACATTGGGGGCCTGCCCCCAAACCTCAATGAGGTCCATGATCTCCTCACTAGTCCAGGAGGGAGCGCTGCATCTACGACCCCTGGCTGACTCCTGGGTGCTGGGGGACTGGGCAGGGGATGGCTGGCTGGCACTGGCTGCCCAGCTCATCGTGGGGCCACTGGGTCAGGGGCAGAGACTGCTGGCAGGCCTGGCTCTGGCACGTGCAGTCTGGCCAGAGTTTACCCCTTTAAGGGCTCTGGGGCTGGGGGAGAGGAGAGGGGTTTTCCTGGTTTGGCCCAGAGTGGCCACCAGGGCTCCCTGGGAAGGGCTGGAGGCCCCCTATTTCGAATTAAGTGTCTACACAGCACTTAACTCGAAATAGCTATTTCGAATTTGGCGTTACTCCTCATAGAATGAGGTTTACCAAATTCGAATTAAGTGCCCCGCTATTTCGAATTAATTTTGAAATAGCAGTTTGCATGTATAGACGCTATTATTTTGAATTAACTTTGCAGTGTAGACATACCTGGAGGGAGTTGTGACCTGTGGAAGAAGGGGTACAGAGGATTTGGGTGGTGACCTGGGGCGGGGGCAGGGAAGAGGATAAGGGTGCAGGAGAGGATTCTGGCCTGGGAGAGGGATATAGGAGGGGGTGCAGGGTCTGGGAGGGAGTTTTAACCTGGGGCAGGGTGCAGAGGGTTTGGGTGGTGACTTGGGGCAGGGAGTTGGGGAGTGGCAGTGGGTGAGATGCCAGAGGCAGGCTCTGACTGGGAGTAGTTTACCTTGGGTGGCTCCCAGCCAGCAGCCCAACAGGGACCCCAAGGCAGGATCCCTGCCTGCCACAGTCCCAGGCTGCTCAAAATGGCTGGAGGCTCCCTCTATGTGCTGCTTGGTGCTGCCTGCCCCTGGCCGGGTTGGGGGAGGGGGCCTTCACATGCTGCCCCCACCCCCAAGCCAATCATCACAGTTCCCACTGACCTGGAGATGCAGGCAGCACACAAAGTCTTCTCCCACCCCCCGCCAGAGGGAGCGGCCAGCCATTTTGAACAGCCTCAGGCTTCAACAGGAAGAGATCCTGCCTTGGGGTCTTGGCAGGCCATATCATGCCCATTCCTGAGTAATACTCAACCCTTTTCATCTCTAACCACTGGGTGGCACATGATAGCTTTCTCTAACATAACCACATACAGCAGCAGTAATACTTCACTAAAGTAACTGATCCTTACAGCATCTCAGAGAGAATATTCTCCCCAATTTACAGAGAGAAGGAGGAATCTATTTACTGCTTTCAGTTGCAGTTTAGGCACTCTCTTAAAAATCTAACTTGCACAGTTTATTTGGGCCAGAGAACATTTGAATTTCTCATATGCATTACTTTAACATCTAGGAATTGCAGATTAGCTTGTCTGTGGAAGTGAGGAGGACCTGGCTTTAACTTTGGTCATGAGTAAACTGTGTGTTGATTTTAGTTGTGTTCAGTGACAGTTTCTGCGCTGGTTTTGTAGTACACACAAATTCACTATGGTAGACGGCCCAAGATTTGAAATAGAGGTGGTACAGATGGGGATTGAAGTTGAAGGGCAGAGTAGAGGGACTGCATACACAGTGCCAATCCACATGTGTTTGGTCTCTAGCCAGTGCTGTTATCTGTTTGCCGTCATGGGCACTAAAAACTGTTTGACTTAGGATGCTGGTACATGTTTCCTACATGCCTCCAGAATGTGGGAGGCTTTGATGACTCCACAGAGTGACACCACAGAGCACTGGGGGAGGAGATTATGGGGGGGGGGGGGGGGATGTTAAATGTTCATTAATAGACTTCAACCATTGAAAACCACAAACCATTAGTATACAGAAGGGCAAGAAACAAAGTGTGGCTTGATTGTTTTATAGTGGGTTAATTTGTCTGCTTCATTATGGTTTGCTGTAACCACTCACCAAACCAGCTATGAACTGAAAGAGATTGATATAAGTAGAAATTTTTACTAGATAACATTTAACATTTGTTTTTCTTTCCTGAAACAGCTAAAACTTGGTAAAGAAGATAAACTCTTCAGGAAAAAGGTACTCTGTTACCTCTCTACTTTATGTACTTACACTTTTTTCCCTCTTGTGTTCTCTGATCTGCATTGTGGTTCTGATCTGACGAAGTGGGTCTTTGCCCACGAAAGCTTATGCTCCAATAAATCTGTTAGCCTATGAGGTGCCACAGGACTCCTCATCGCTTTTGCTGTAACATTAAGTACCATCAGGTGAGACGGGGGTTGGTGTCCTTCATACGATGCAGCCACTGTAGTGGAGCATGGTCGGTGACAAGGACAAACAGAACCCTCAACAAATAATAACGAAGGGCCTTAATGGCCCACTTCACTGCCAGGGCTTCTTTCTCGATTGTAGAATATTTACATTCTTGTGGGAACAACTTTCAACTCATATAGAGGATGGGATGCTCTTCCCCTTCTACTTCTTGCAAAAGAACCACTCCTAGTCCCACCTCTGAGGCATCAGTCTGCAATAAAAACTCCCGCTCGAAATCCAGACTAAAATGCACAGGTTCTTCTGACAAGGCCCGCTACAGCGAGCAAGAGGCTTCCTCACATTCAGGCGTCCAGTTAATCTGTCTGGGGCTGTCTTTCTTCACCAGCGAGGTGAGGGGTGCTGCGATAGTTGCAAACTGGGGCACAAAGCGTCTGTAATACCCTGCCAGTCCGAGAAATTGCAGGATCTGCCGTTTGGTCTTTGGGGCCGGCCATTCCTGTAAGGCCTAGACTTTTCCCACCAGGGGCCAGATTTGTCCTCGGCCCAGGGCGTACCCGAGATAAGTTGTCTCCTGCCAACCAATGTGGCATTTTTGGGGATTGGCTGTGAGCCCTGCCCACTGTAGAGTCCGGAGGACTGCAGCTACTTGTACCAGGTGAGTTCTCCAGTCCTGGCTGTACACTACAACGTCATCAAGATAAGCGGTGGCGTACTCTGTGTGGGTGCTGAGGAGCCGGTCCATCAGGTGCTGGAATGTTGCCAGTGCCCCATGTAAACTGAAGGGCATCCGGACAAAATGGTATAGACTGGTAAGGGTGGCAAATGCGGTCTTTTCTTGGGACTGCGGATCGAGGGGGATCTGCCAATAGCCCTTGGTTACGTCAAGGGTCGTGATGTATTTGGCGGTCCCTAGTCGATCTAGTAGTTTGTCAACACGAGGCATCGGATAGGTGTCGAACTTCGAAATCGCATTTATCTTGAGGAAATCTATGCAAAAGCGGAGGGCCCCGTCTGGTTTTTGGACCAATACTATGGGGCTGCACCACTCACTTTGAGACGGCTCGATCACTCCCAGCTCCAGCATGGTCTGGACTTCTCTCTGGATCGCCTCTTGCCTTTGCCGGGGAAGCGGGCGAGTTGCCTCCCGGACCACAGCTCCCGGGGTTGTCTGAATTTTATGACTGAGTACGGTCGTGTATCCAGGCCGACCTGTAAACATCCCGGGAAAGGAGTCCACCAGGTGGCGAACTTCCTCCTGTTGTTGAGGGGAGAGAGTGGGACCTAGCACCAGCTCCTCGGACACCTCAGAGGCGTTAAATCTCCTTAAAACCTGGCAGGTTCGAGAGGGCCTAATGATTACCCCTCATCCTCCGGATCTGGCTCTGGGTCCCCAAGTGGCAGATTTTATGTGATAGATCTGTTTCTTGCGATGGTGGTCTGGTTGATAGATCTCATGGCCCCACCTGTTGAATTACTGCGTAGGGTCCTCGCCATTGGGCGAGGAGCTTGGACTCTTCAGATGGCAGAAGCAGCAACACTTTGTCTCCAGGTTGGAAGGTCTGGGCCCGGGCCCTCTTGTTATATTGATTTTCTTGGGCTTGCTGGGCAGCCTGCAGGTTCTCTTGGCCCAGGGACCCTACCAGAGCCAGGCAGTCTTGCAAATGGAGTACGTACTGCAGGACGTTCTCAGATGGAGGCTGTTTTTGTTCCCATTCATCTCTTACAAGGTCAAGGACCCTTCGGGGTTGACGACCATATAGCAGTTCGAAAGGGGAGAATTGGGTTGACGACTGGGGCACCGCACGAACGGCCAGGAGCAGAGGCGGGAGCATCTGATCCCAGTGGCATAGCTCTTCTGGCGGAAATCTTCTCAGTATGTCCTTCAATGTCCTATTAAATCTCTCTATGAGACCATCAGTTTGTGGGTGATATATGGAGGTTTGTATTTTTTTTATGCCCAGCAGGGCACAAAGCTGTTGTAAAAACCGGGAGGTAAAATTCATCCCCTGGTCCATTAGGAGTTCCCGAGGGAGTCCTACATGGGCAAAGACTTTTACTGTTTCAGTGGCGATGGTTTGAGCATGGCTATTTCGGAGGGCCACCGCCTCAGGAAATCGGGTTGCATAGTCTACTAAAACTAAGATATAGCGAAAGCCCGCCGCACTCCTCGGGAGGGGTCCCACCAGATCCATGGCCGCCCGTTCAAAGGGGTTGCCAGTTATAGGTAGGGGCACCAAGGGGACTCTCGGCACTCAGGGGGCGGTCACCAGTTGACAGGTGGGACACTATGTACAATAGTCCCGTACTTCTTGGTAAATCCCTGGCCAGAAGAAGCGAGACAGGACCCGTGCTAGAGTCTTTTCCTGTAGCCAGAATGTCATGAGCCAGCCAGAGAACTGCCGTTTGGTGCTGACGCGGTACTAAGAGTTGTGTCCGTTCCTCTTGGGTACGTGGGTCCTGGTCTAGGTGGGGCAGTTATTCAGGCAGCTGTTCAGCAATGCTTTTAATTCACAGGGGCCAGGATTCACTATCGCGATGTCCTCACGTATCTCTGACTCCGTCGATGATGACAACCAGAAGGCTGCTTGAGTGTGTGCTCAATGATGTGTGCCGTGTAGACTTGTGCACTTAGTCTCCACAGCAGAGTCCAAGAGGGCCCCCAAAAACCACAAACCAGATAAGGATAGAAGGTGCCCGGCCAGGTTTATTATTAAGCAAAGTACAGTCATAGTTGTCAGTAGACTCTACTGAACCACTACACATATGTACCCCGTAAACAATAAAATGACTCAAAACAATGGAACACTTCCATTGCCCCCCGAGGCTATTCAAAGACTGTCCCCCAAGACACCACCTTATATACAGGTACAAACATATCACTGCTGACGTGTGAGGTTGCCATCCTCTGATGTTGCCAGGTTACCACCAATCACCTTGTGCCTCGTGATCTGATTAGACTATCTCCATACATCATGTATCAACCTCGACCTTTCCCTGAACCTGAGTTGGTATTTATGGGGAGTGGGTACCATGGTCTTTTCCAATGAGCTGTGTGTTTACAACTCATGATAAGTTCCAATTACCAGTTAGTCACAGCCCTGTTCATGACAAGGTCTGTGAGCAGGGGGTCTGCTTTTGCTCACAGCTTAGCTTTGCTTTATGTTCGCCATGTTTTGTCCATTGTTAGCTAGGCCTCAGGCCTCAGATCAGGCCTGTGCTATATGGGCTTATGTCTCATGCCCTCATCTTACTACAGGCAGTACAAGCACCCCGAGATCACCTCGAACTGGGGCCACTGTCTGGCCCGCTGGGAGTCTCTCACAGTACCGTCGACCCTGGTGATCTGGTCAAATGCACGGGCCAAGGCTGGATCTGCACGCTGGTCCCGGGCAAAATCAACCCCGCGGTCTACGATCAATGTTCTCGGGTCTTCTGGAGGCCGGGGAGGTGTCTGGGTTTGTACCACCGAGTCCACTCTATTCAGCCCCCCGTTGCACTCATTACAGGGTTGCCTTCTAAGGCACTTTGCATGTCCGGTACCCCCAAGCTGGTCTCTCGCAATAAGTCCCTGAAGTTGGGCCAATCGCACCCCAAAATGATGGGATAGGCCAGGCTGGGGGCTACACCAACTGCCATTTCCTCAGTCACTCCCTTTTTTCAGCTTGTAAAAAATATATATATGAAAAAACGCTTTTAAAAAGACAATCTTTCTAAAAAGCGCATTAAAGATTAAAATAATAAAAGTGCACCAAAAGTCAAAAATGAAGTTTTAAGCTAGCAATTTAGGAGTAAGATTGGATGGCTAAGTACGATTCAAGCTAGTTGCTAACTGTTAGCCATCCAATCTTTCTCCTAAATTGCTAGCTTAAAACTTCCTTTTTGACTTTTTGGTGCACTTTTTTATTATTTTTAGTCTTTTGGTGCTCTTTTAGAAAGATTGTCTTTTTAAAACTTTTTTTCATATATATATTTTTTACAAGCTGGAAAGTCCTAGTATGGCAGCTGTTCCAAGCCCCTAATCATTTTTGTTGTCCTTTTCTGAACTTTTTTCCAATGCCAAGATACCTTTTCTTGAGATGAGATGACCACATCTCTATGCAGTATTCAAGAGGGCGCAACATGGATTTATATAGAGACAATAAAATATTCTTTGTCTTATTCTCTATCCCTTTCTTAGTGGTTCCTAGCATTCTATTTGCTTTTTTGACTGCCGCTGCACGCTGAGTGAATGTTTTCAGAGAACTATCCACAATGACTCCAAGAGCTTTCTCTCGAGTGGTAACAGCTAATTTAGTCCCCATCATTTTATACGTATAGTTGGGATTATTTTTTCCAATATGCACTACTTTGCGTTTATGAGCATTAAAATTCATCTGTCGTTTTGTTGGGAAGAGAGCGTTTCTTCACAATGTACTATTACCTGTTGCATATATCAATTGTTTAACTGATGCTCACCTGCTGCATGTGCTGTGCTGTTATCACAGATCCTTAAAAATTAAATTACCCTGATGTTTTAAGAATATGCATGTTACATATAAAACAGTCCCTTGGAATCCTCTGGGTTGCCCCTGGACTTACGGTTTTTAATATACTATTCCACTTTAAAATACCATTGTAAGCATGGTGCCATCAGTTATTAATGTTCCACTGTAATCAAGAGAATGTTTGGATGTGGTCTTTTACCCTGTTGCCCTCTATTCAGGCAGCAAGGCAGCATGTCCTCTTGGACCAGGTGCTGTTTGCAGGCATTGTGGAACTAATTAATTATCAGCTCTACTAAGCCTCATACTCTTCCTTTTCAGAGGCGAACATGGAAGGCTACAGACGACCAACCTGGCATGGCCAAACCCCTGTGGTGTTTTAAACAGGAACCTGAGGAGGATCTGCCAGAAGCACCTCCAAAAGCCAAGGAGAGCGACCAGTCACGGTCAAATTCTCCCACTGCGGGACCCAGCACTGAAAGTGCTGAGCCTAGGGACAAGAAGAAGACAAAGATGAGGCGAAAAAGGCGTCTTCCAAATAAGGAACTGAGCAAAGAGCTCAGCAAGGAACTCAATCAGGAGATCCAAAAAACCGAGAACAGCCTTGCCAATGAGAATCACCAACCCATCAAATCTGAGCCAGAGAGCGAGAATGAGGAGCCCCAACGTGCTCTGAGCAATAGCGAGAGATTCCACAGGTTCAGCAAAGGGTTAAATGGGACTCCCATGGAGCTGAGGCACCAGCTTGTGCCAAGCCTGCGAAGCACACCTAGGGTGATTACCCGGCCACCGCCTTCACTCTCTCCTCCCAAATGCATTCAGATGGAACGCCACGTAATCAGGCCACCCCCCATCAGCCCTCCTCCGGACTCACTCCCTCTAGATGATGGGGCAGCCCATGTCATGCAAAGGGAAGTCTGGCTGGCTGTCTTTAGTTACCTCAGTCATAGTGACTTGTGCATCTGTATGAGAGTTTGCAAGACCTGGAACAGATGGTAAGGAGTTGAGGGGGGACAATGCTGATAGTATCTGACTGCGTGATGTAACTCATGGAGGTATAGGGTAATCAGCACTTACTAATTTCTCTTCTTCCAGAAGGGTATTTAAGCATGTGTGGAGTTTTTGGGGAAGGTGATGCTCTCAGCTCACATGGAGTGAGGATATGACCACAAATGCCAGCCTTTAACAAAAATGCAGCAGCTTTCACTTCCAGTGCAGTTGAATCAAAAATAGTTTAAATATTTCTAGGTGGGATATGTGTGTGCAGCAGCTGTCTTGATTTTTCTCAAGAACCTTAGATCACCTACAAGGCTGGTGGGCAGTATAACCACATAACACATCCATGCCAACTGTGTTCCAAAGTCCACTAGTTAGACAAAAGCAGAGAGACCAGTGTACCCTGTTCATTGATTTAAGAGGTTCTTCAAGATGTTCTAAGTTTATTTTTGCATATACAGGGCACACGGTGCAAAGAACTTGGTTGTTGTTTTCTCTACCTTCTATTTTTAACAGCAATTTCATTGGTACAGAATCTCTAAGTATATTTTCCATGCTAATTACTGTATTGCCATTTATGGTGCATCTGCCTGGGGCTTGTATAGAAATTGCTCAATAGGTCAATAACCATACCCCAACAATAAGCTGTAATGTATATTATGAATCTCAAAGACATGTTTATACACTTGGCTGAACTTACAGTAAAGCAGCCTCTTGGCTGGCTGCTCAGATGTATCAGAACTCTAATATTTACCCAGACAGGCAGGTAACAGACTTTGTCATGGCACTACCCAGTAATGAATAGGGCGATTGACAAGCTTATAACTAAGTGGAGAAAGAGGTCCATGGAATTGCTTTTGAAAATCGCACCCATAACAGCATTTCATCTGTTGGGAAGAAATCCTTCTGTTTTGGCTTGATAAAACACTTGAGGAAGTTTCTGCTTGAATGCATGCATGAGCTCTCCCTAGCCTCTTCAAACAGATCTGTTACAAATACACTGATTTCTTAGCTATTGTTAACTCGTAAAACATTACAGAATTCAAAGCAAATCCCAAATGAACAATTGTGGTGTTATTGTAGGTGCTGCGATAAAAGATTGTGGACCAAAATAGATCTAAACCATTGTAAATCCGTCACTCCACTTATGCTCAGTGGCATTATTAGGAGACAGCCTGTAACCCTTGATCTTAGCTGGACAAACGTATCTAAAAAGCAACTGAGCTGGCTCATCAACAGACTACCAGGTAAGTGACATTGTGACCGTGTATTGATCCCGATTTAGATATAAAGAGGCTCACTAAGAGAAATCTCTGAAATATGTAATGAAAGAAAATTTAAACATAAGAACGGCAATACTGGGTCAGACCAAGGGTCCATCTAGCCCAGTGTCCTGCCTGCTGACAGTGGCCAGCACCAGATGCCCCAGAGGGAGGGAACAGAACAGGGAATCATCAAACAATCCCTCTCCTGATTCCCAGCCTCTGACAAACAGAGGCTAGGGACACCAATCCTACCCATCCTGGCTAATAGCCACTGATGAACCAAACCTCCATGAAACTATCTAGCTCTTTCTTGAACCCTTCTTGAGTCCTGGTCTTTACAACTGCTTCTGGCAAGGAGTTCCACAGGCCGCCCGTGTGCTGCATGAAGAAAAACTTCCTTTTGTTTGTTTTTAAACCTGCTACCTATTAATTTCATTTGGTGACCCCTAGTTCTTATGTTATGGGAACAAGTGATTATTTTTTCTTTATTCACTTTTTCCACACCAGTCATGATTTTATAGACCTCTATCATATCCCCCCTTAGTCTCCTCTTTTCTAAGCAGAAAAGTCCAAGTCTTTTTAATCTCTCTTCATATGGGACCCATTCCAAACCCCTAAAAAATTTTTTTTGCCCCTTTCTGAACCTTTCACAATGCCAATATACCTTTTTTGAGATGAGGCGACCACATCTGTATGCAGTATTCAAGATGTGGGCGGCCCATAATTTTATAGAGGCAATAAGATATGTTCCAGCGTATTCTCTATCCCTTTGTAATGACTCCTAACATTCTATTTGCTTTTTGACTGCGCTGCACACTGAGTGGATGTTTTCAGAGAACTATCCACAATGACTCCAAGATCTCTCTTTTGAGTAGTTATAGTTAAATTAGTCCACAACATATTGTATGTCTAGCTGGGATTATGTTTTCCAATGTGCATTACCTTACATTTATCAACATTAAATTTCATTTGCCGTTTTGTTGCCCAATCACTTAGTTTGGTGAGATCTTTATGAAGCTCTTCACAGTCTGCTTTGGTCTTAACTATCTTGAGCAGTTTAGTATCATCTGCAAATTTTGCCACCTCACTGTTTACCCCTTTCTCTAGATCATTTATAAATAAATTGAATAGGATTGGTCCCAGGACAGACCCTTGGGGCACACCACTAGTTACCGCTCTCCACTTGGAAAACTTACCATTTATTCCTACCCTTTGTTTCCTGTCTTTTAACCAGTTCTCAATCCATGAAAGGACCTTCCCTCTTATCCCATGACAACTTACTGTACTTAAGAGCCTTTGGTGAGGGGACCTTTTCAAAGGCTTTCTGGAAATCTAACTATACTATATCCACTGGATTCCCCTTGTCCACATGTTTGTTGACCCCCCTCAAAGAACTCTAGTTGATTAGTAAGGCATGACTTCCCTTTACAGAAACCATGTTGACTTTCCCCCAACAAATTATGTTAATCTATGTGTGTGACAATTTTATTCTTTACTATTGTTTCAACTAATTTGCCTGGTACTGACGTTAGACTTACCGGTCTGTAATTGCCAGGATCGCCTCTGGATCCCTTTTAAAATATTGGCGTCACATTGGCTATCTTCCACTCATTAGGTACAGAAGCTGATTTAAAGGATAGGTTACAAACCACAGTTAATAGTTCCGCAAGTAAACATTTGAGTTCTTTCAGCACATTTGTGTGAATGCCATGTGGTCCCGATGACTTGTTACTGTTAAGTTTATCTTGTTCCAAGAAAGAAAGCTGTCTGAATAAATATTTTTTTTCAGATTGAATAAGTCTCTTCAGAGGAAGTTAACTTTTATTTTTCTGTTCATGCGTCATCCATACATTTTATTTTTATACATTTTTCTCATTAGCTTAGTGCAAATACAAGTTTTCATCTAGACCAGACATTGTCAGCCGGTGCTCTGAGAACTCCATTCAGGTGGACTGAGGAATGGTTATGATTTTTTTTTAATAAAGTGCTCTTATCCAAAGCACTATACGATAGTTAGCTCATGGTACAAACAATATTTGGAAAGATCATGAAATGGTCCACAGAGACCCTCAGGAATTTTCAAGTGGTCTGTGTAAAAATCTTAGGCTACAAAAACAATCAAGGTACCTCACTTTATTTTCGTTTACTTATTACTTCTAATATAGGAGAAAGCTAAAGAAAAAGGAATGAAAAATGGGAGGGGGCAGGAAGATTGAATGTTCTTTTTCTTGGGTGGGTCCTTGAGGGGCCCCCAAAATGAAGCTGAGCAGAGGGCCCTACTCACTCTAAATTTGCCACTGCCCCACCCCCCAGGCAAAGTCTCTAAGAAGAATAAAAAAGTCCAGAAAACTATTTACAGGTACTTAAGTAAGGAGATAACTATCCACAACACAATAGGATTAAGGGAACTGCTAGATACAGTTAAGGCTGGAGCACTCTCTTCCTTCTTGCCACCAGTAACATTGCTTGGAACTGAGGAGGGGAGGGGTTGAGGGGTATCGGAGTTCCAACCAGAAGGAATGAGCTGGGGAGTGTCCTATATAGTGTGGCATATGCACACCACTGCAGGGAGTGCTGGGACCCTGGCCCCTATGGATACTGAACATAAGAACGGCCATACTGGGTCAGACCAAAGGTCCATCCAGCCCAGTATCCTGTCTGCCGACAGTGGCTAATGCCAGGTGCCCCAGAGGGAGTGAACCAAACTGGTAATGATCAAGCGATCTCTCTCCTGCCATCCATCTCCACCCTCTGACAAACAGAAACTAGGGACACCATTCCTTACCCATCTTGGGTAATAGCCATTAATGGATTTAACCTCCATGAATGTATCTAGTTCTCTTTTAAACCCTGTTATAGCCCTAGCCTTCACAACCTCCTCAGGCAAGGAGTTCCACAGATTGACTATGCACTGTGTGAAGAAGAACTTCCTTTTATTTGTTTTAAACCTGCTGCCCATTAATTTCATTTGGCGGCCCCTAGTTCTTATATTATGGGAAGAAGTAAATAACTTTTCCTTATTCACTTTCTCCACACCACTCATGATTTTATAGACCTGAACAAGCACTCAAAGAAGAATAACCCATTAGAGAAAATGAAGTCATTTGCTCCTTTATGCCCTTCACTGGGCTTTCACAAAGTGTTAATGGGTTTTTTTGGCATGGGCAGTGTGAAGTTATTGTAGAAGAAAACTCCTAATTTTTAGTTTTAAAAGCTACAGTGGCACCATTTCCTCTGCCAGAGTGCCAGTCTTACTGCATATAATTTATTTATTTATTTTTATTTTTACCCCGCCTTTCTATTTAAAATATTCAAGGCGGCTTACAAGAACAAACAAAAAAAAATACAAATATATATAAAAATTTAAAATATGAGAATTTAAAATATGAGACCTCAGAGGGACATAACCAGCTAAAAACATGCAGGCTGCGTCTAGACTGGCAAGATTTTTCGCAAAAGCGGCCGCTTTTGCGCAAAAACTTGCCAGCTGTCTACACTGGCCGCTTGAATTTGCGCCAAGAGCACTGACTTTGTAATGTACAAAATCAGTGCTTCTTGCAGATACTTCATGCTCCGGCTCAGGGATAAGCCCTCTTACGCAAGAATACTTGCGAAGAGGCCAGTGTAGACAGGAAGAACTGTTTTTTGCAAAAAGCCCCAATGGCGAAAATGGCAATCAGGGCTTTCTTGCGCAAAATCGCGTCTAGACTGGCCACGGATGCTTTTGCGCAAAAGCACTTTTTGCGCAAAGGCACCCGTGCCAATCTAGAGGCTCTTTTGCGGAAATGCTTTTAACGGAAAAACTTTTCCGTTAAAAGCATTTCCGCAAAATCATGCCAGTCTAGACGCAGCCACTGAGAGGAGGAACACACACATTACTGACATTAGACTTACCGGTCTGTAATTGCCAGGATCACTGCTAGAGCCCCTTTTAAATATTGACATCGCATTCGCTATCTTCCAGTCATTAGGTACAGAAGCTGATTTAAAGGATAGGTTACAAACCATAGTTAATAGGTCCACAATTTCACATTTGAGTTCTTTCAGAACTCTTGGGTGAATGCCATCTGGTCCCGGTGACTTGTTACTGTTAAGTTTATCAGTTTGTTCCAAAACCTCCTCTAATGACACCTCAATCTAGGACAATTCCTCAGATTTGTCACCTAAAAAGAATGGCTCAAGTTTGGGAATCTCCCCAATATCCTCAGCCATGAAGGCCAAAGCAAAGAATTCATTTAGTTTCTCCGCAATCACCTTATCGTCTTTGAGTACGCCTTTAGCATCTCGATCATCCAGTGGCCCCACTGGTTGTTTAGCAGCTTCCTGCTTCTGATATACTTAAAAAACATTTTGCTATTACTTTTTGAGTTTTTGGCTAACTGTTCTTCAAACTCCTTCTTGACTTTTCTTATATTTTTACACTTAATTTTATGGTCCTTTCTATTTTGCTCACTAGGATTTAACTTCCACTTTTTAAATGATGCTTTTTTTATCTCTCACTAAGGGTATGTCTAGACTACATGCCTCTGCCAACAGAGGCATGTAAGATAGGCTACCCGACAGAGTCAATGAAGCAGGGATTTAAATATCCCCGGCTTCGTTAAAATAAAAATGGCTGCCGCGCTGTGCCAGCTCAGCTGATCGTCTGCACAGCTCGCGAGTCAAGACGCGGCTTGGTCGACAGGGGAAGCCTTTGTCGACCGCCCCCTTATGCCTCGTGAAACATAGTCTAGACATACACTAAAATGATACCAAAGGGAGCTAAGTGGCCTCAGAAAGAAGTATTAGGATGCTAGGAATGTTAGAGAGCAATTAACTGAATAATTGTGTAACCGCATTAAATTTTAGCAGTTACACGACTATTTGATAGTCCCCTGGGGTGAGGCCGGCAGCCAGTGCACTCCTGGCCCCACTCCCAAGGATCCCCTTGCCACCCCATTTCGGTAGGGGGTCCTCCGCAGACAGAGGCTGCTCCACAGTAGCCTCCCTTGCCCCCCCCCCACTGCTGCCTCTGATTGAGAGGCAGCAGCGTAGGGGGGCAAGTGGCTCGTGTGAGCCCATACACATGGGGAGCTGGCTTGAAACCTGGCTTCATGAGTGTACCAGATCTCATCTGCCCCTCTCACCCTCTGCTGAGGCATCATTGTGGGAGTGGGGGGGGCGGTGGTGCTGCTCCAGCTGCAGCTTCTCCTAGGGGGCTGGGGTTGCACTGCCCTAGTGGCTCCTCCTGGAGGGTGGAGACTGCTCTTCCCAGCCCCCCTGGCTGGCGGCTCTTAGCAGGGGGGTGGGGGGCCAACAGTCCAGATCTTCTGGTGGCTCCTCACAGGGGGCTGCCTTGCTGGACCCCTCAGCCTCTATTTGCGGGGAAGGGGAAGGCCAGGCTGTGGTTTCTGCCCCCCTCCGGTGTCTTCTCGCGGGGGGCATTTTTTCTGGCATCCTGGCATCTCCTGTGAGGGGACTGGGGCCAGGCTGTGGTTCCCAGGTCCTCCCCCCTCCCCCGCATCTCCTGGGGGCGGGCCCAGCGGGGGTCGTGGAGGTGTGGCCAGCAGGGCTCCCCCCCCTTGTCCAGCACTGTGGACGACAGGGGGGATTTGGAGGGGTGGCACATACCCGGTCTAATGGCCATCAAGATGGCAAGCCCCAGCTCTAGCTCGCCACTGTCTTGTTGGTGCGGCTGTCCCCCTGTGGCCACTCTGCAGTCACCGCCTCCAGTGGTCACTCTGCAGTATTGCTGTCTCTCCGATCAGCCCCCTCCCTTTCCATGTGATGGAAAACAATCAGATTCCAGGTAAACCCTGTTTTCCTGGCACAACCAAATGCCAACCTTGCTTTAAGTTATGGTAAGAGGAGGTGGCATATCAAATTTGGTGGTCCTAGCTCTTAATGTTTAGGAGGCATTCTTGAACAAACAGACTCATTGACAGACAGGTGCACATTTCTAAAATACACAGATAGAATCCTACAGCAACAGTATGACTGGAAATTGATTGGTGATGATTGTTCAGAGTCCTATGGGAAATGTGTGTGGTTGGTCCTAGTGGAAAAATGTCCAAATTAGGCACCCTTGTTAGCTAGCCTCTTAAGAGAAGTTTAGGATCAAGAGGGTAATTGAGGAGTCAGTCAGGCCCCCCCTTATGGCTATTCCAGAGCAGGGGTGAGCTAATGTCAGGGCATTGAAGGGACACTTGCACTGTCGCTGCCTGTGTTATGTCAGTTCTATGGTCAGAAGATTGTGCACTCTTGGGCTACGTCTACACTGCAGGCTTTTTGCGCAAGAACAGCTGTTCTTGCACAAAAACTTGTGCAGCGCCTACACTGCACGCTCGTTCGTGCGCAAGTAAATTTACAGTAAAGCATCGGAAAAGAGGGCTTCTTGCGCAAGAGTTATTCCTTTCCCCATGAGGAATAAGCCCTCTTGCTCAAGAGCTCTTGCGCAAGAAGGCAGTGTGGACGGGCAACAGGGGTTTCTTGCGCAAGAAACCCTATGACTAAAATGGCCATCAGAGCTTTCTTGCGCAAGAGAGCGTCCACATTGCCATGGATGCTCTTGCGCAAAAGCACATCTCTTGTGCAAAACAACATGGCAGTGTGGACGTGCTCTTGCACAAGTACTTTTGCGCAAGAACTCTTGTGCAAAACAGTTCTTGTGCAAGAAGCCTGCAGTGTAGACGTAGCCTTGGAGTGTTAGGGCCTGTCACCAGTACTACATTTATCCTTAAAATTTAACCTCAACTGGACTCTACAGTAGGATCAACTGTGGCATTTCCTTTGTTTGTATCTCCAGGTCTCCGAGACCTGCTGTTATCAGGGTGTTCGTGGATTGCTGTCTCTACACTTTGTAGTTCCAGTTGTCCTTTACTCCGAACCCTGGATGTTCAGTGGGTGGAAGGATTAAAAGATGCACAAATGAGAGACCTCTTGTCACCACCAACAGATAACAGGCCAGGTAACAGATGGATTTATTGGCAAGTATTTTTCATGTGCCAGTAATTGGTAGCCGATGTGTGGGACACTACACTTCATTATGTTTCTGAGACCACACTTTTCCCCCATTGGGGTTTGGATTTGTCCATATGCCTGTGCAAACAGTAAATAATGGCTCAATTCTAGACTCTTGCATGCTGATGGCTACAAATAGCTCTATTAAAACCATTAACAAAACTACCATCAACAATATGGATCTGAAATGCATTTCACATTTTGCAGACTCTACTGGAGCTGAAATAAGTCTCAGTGTTCCATTTTGACTCATTGTTGAGTTGGGCTTGGGTTTGTCAGACCTCAGTTTTTGTTCTTTTTGTTCCCATTGCTGTGTGGAACACTTGCAAAAAAGGGGAAGTGATTTCACTACTGAGGGAAACAGTGAAAAAGACTTTACCTAAAGTGCTGTCAAATGCACAAGCTAAAAGTGAAAAAACAGGAGGAAAATGTACTGTCACTGCTGGTCACCTTGGCTATGTCTACACTAGTGGGTTCTTGTGCAAGAACGGCCGTTCTTCCGCAGAGCTTCCACACGGCCCGCCCGCTCTTGCGGAAGAAGATTTACAGTAAAGCATGGGAAGAGAGGGCTTCTTACGCAAGAGCTACGCTCTTTTCTAACAAGTGTAAGCCCTCTTGTGCAAGAGCTCTTGCGCAAGAGGACCGTGTGGATGCGCAGCAGGGGTTTCTTGCGCAAGAAACCCCTATGGCTAAAATGGCCATTAGAGCTTTCTTGCGCAAGAGAGCGTCCACACTTCCATGGATGATCTTGCGCAAAAGCACATGGCAGTGTGGACGTGTTCTTGCACAAGAGTTCTTGCACAAGAACCCGCCAGTGTAGACATAGCCTTTGAGGGCTCCTTAAACCAGCAGGTAATTTAAATCACTTCTGTGTTATGATTAACTGTCCATTTAAGTAAATTGGGGGTATTGGCACCATAAGGTACAGTGCATTTTGTTTGGGGTTGATTTTTAATCTGCTGCTGATTGCTAAACTGGAGTGAAATAATAATAATAATAATAATAATAATAATAATAAAAACCTTTTGTCTTGCAGGTCAAATTGACAACCGAAGTAAACTACAGAACATAGTTGAGCTGCATTTGGCTGGTCTGGATATTACAGATGCTTCTTTGAGATTGATCATTAGGAACATGCCTCTGCTTTCCAAACTCAATCTTAGTTACTGTAACCATGTGTCAGATCAGTCTATTAACATGCTGACTGCAGTAGGAACCACCACACGTGATTCCTTAACTGAAATTAACTTATCAGGTATGTGATGGGAGAGATGCATGAGGCTTTGCCTAATTGTATGAGAGATGCTGGATTTGTATGAAATATAAGAGTACAAATTGTAAATTAGCCATAGGAATCCTTCCCCCGGCCCCCCCAGCTCACCTGACCCTTCCTGGAAAAAAAACGCAGTAGGGATGTAAACAAGTAGTCAACTAGTTGATTAACTGATAAGCCTAGGCTTATCAGTTAATCTATTTGACTATTCACATCACACACACCCCTTGCTGCTTCTGTATCAGAGGCAGCAAGTGGGGGGGGGGAGCAGGAGCCGGTGCTGGGGGAGCTGGCTTAAAGGGCAGCAGTGTGGAGGGGGGCAGGGCAGGCTGCGGCAAAGCAGCCTCTGCCTGTGGTGAGCCCAGGCCCCCAGGTGGTGCCAGTGCTGGCCGCGGACAGAGGCTTCCCCGCCCCTCCCCAGCAGCATCTGTGTGCAAGGAACTTCCCTCTCCCCACAGACAGGGACTGCTGCCACCCCATGCTGCCGCCCCTGGGGACTATAGAATAGTCAACTAACTGCTAAGAATTCATGTGGTTAGTTAACTATTCAATTAATGGATAGCTAACATCCCTAAAACACAGCCAGCATTTCTCCTTTTGTCCTCATAGCTTTCTTTTATATTAGAGAATTCACTCTCCTCTGTTTTCTGGCTAGAGACCACCACCCTCTACTTTATCCATCCTCCCCATGTGACTCTAAGCCCCCTCTGGCACCACTCATGCAACTGGCTTGTTTTGTATTTTTATCCGTTACACAAGTGGCTGCAAAGGTCAGAGAATTGTCATCAAGCTGATGGGTTTTAATTCATTGATTTTAATGACTAGTGCAATAATAACGAGCAAATGGGGGCATGTCACAGTCTGTATAAATAGTCCTTATATTGACAAATTAAGTAAAACAAACTGTTAATTTCTCTCCCCTTTGTTGTTTTCCTGGCAGACTGCAATAAGGTTACTGACCAGTGCCTGTCCTACTTTAAACGTTGTGGAAATATCTGTCAGATTGATTTGAGGTACTGCAAGCAAGTGACAAAGGAAGGGTGTGAGCAGTTCATTGCAGAGATGTCCGTGAGTGTTCAGTTTGGGCAGGTGGAAAAGAAACTGCTTCAAAAACTGAGTTAGTTAAAGGACAAGCGTGTAAATATTGGGGCAAGGGATGGGGAAAGGACTAAGAACATGTAGGGATTTTATTTTCAATTGGGAAACCAAAAAGATCCATATCAAAGTTCAGATTTTACAGTCTTGTCAAGGAGAGAACATCATTTAAACTACCCATGTTAAGAATTTCAACCTGTGCCACTTAAGTCAGGCTACTGGGGATGTCCTGCGCTGGCTCATATGCAAATTCATAAGGTGACTGTTATTGATGATACATGTGCACACGTGGAAGAAGACTGATCTTCAAGAAATACTGTTATTTAAAGTATCACACCATGTGCTTGGGTAGTGTAAATTTAATTTCTGTTCATTTCTTAAAACAAAAAAAGTTGGTGTCATTAAAGTGGACCACACACTGTATTTCTGCCTTCTTAACACATTTCGTTTTGTTACATCTTACATTATGCAGAACTATTTTTGTATAAAATTGTTTAAAAGTTATTTATGCAATATTTGAATGCATTACCAGTGTCTTGGGTTTGGATTGCCAATTTTTATCTTTACAGTAGGAGAGAACTTAACCTATACTTTGTAGACAAAGTATCCATCTGCAAACGTGCCCAGGTCAGGAAAAGTAGGTTAATACTTTCTGTCAAGCATGTGTTAATGGAAGTTTATATCCTGCTTTGTATACTTCAGAAGTGACATAAGCATGTTGTGAAAATAAGGTGTAAATTATAGTTGACGTAAGACACTATGCCAAGTTTTAGCTGTATAGAAATCACCTTTTTCTCAAAATTTTTAAAATTCCAATTTCAGCTTTTGCACATAGGAGGGTTTCACTCTAGCATGAGCTCTTGTACTCAATATAAAAATAATTTATACAGTGAGTCAAGCAGTAGACTAAATGGTCAAGCATAGTCTTTTTCCTCTTTGTTTGAAGTGTGAGTTGAGTTCTCCATTTAAGGTTTATAACACGGCTATTTCCTGATTGTAAAATTCTGCATTGATAAGTGCCATTGTTGTAAGGTGTTGTTTTCATAGATGCAGTTTTACCTTCCTGATGCAGTTTTACCTTTCTTGAATTTGTATAAACAATTGTACAAAAGCAGACAAGCCTAAGAGGGTTTCTAGTCAAACTTGAATTGATAAAAATTGTTTTGTTTGATTGATAGACAAAAGTATTAAAAGTACAGTTCTCATCTGAAGAGTAATTGTATTAAAACAAAAAAACTGCATAGCACTTTTCTTATTCAACAGCTCTGTTCCCTTTGTGTACTCAGTCAGGTTGTTTACTGTGTTTTTCTCTTCGCCCTGCAAAGCCAACAATACTAAGGTGACCTGAATTTTATTCCTTCATGTGTATGATCAGTTGTGAGGTTTCAGTTATTCATAAGCAAAACCATTGATCGGTAAAAGGCACAGCGAACATGGAAGATTCCAGAATTGCATAGGTGTAAAGTTGACCTACTCTGGCCTGTAGCATCTTTCACTAGTTAGTTATCTCTTTAATATACTATAATTCTCTAAGCATGCTGATAAAATTGTCAGACTTTTTGGAATTAAGAGAGACAGTTGATAAAGCTCCAAAGTTCTGGACCAGAACCTGTGGTGTTTTAATATAATCTGAAAAAATAGTAAACAGTAAAATAAATTCTAGATAACACAATTATTTAAATGTGACAAGACTAAAGTTTGAGCAATTTCAGAAGGACCTAATGTCTCACTAGTTGGGAATCAAGATTGCAGGTATGGCTAGACTGCGGGGGTATACCGAAAAAACTCTGCCATGTCCAGGGAACGCGTTTGCTCTTCCGCTTTTTTTTGCGGAAGAGCAAACGCACTCTTTTGGAAGCCCCTGTATTCCTCGTTCTACGAGGAAGAAGGGGCTTTGAAAAGGGGGTTCCGACGTTTGGCCCAGTCTAGATGGGCCAAATGTTGGAAAAGCCTCTTCCGACAAAAGTATTGGAAAAAGCTGTCATCTAGCCGTACCCTGCTAGATTACATTTTTTGACAAGTGCAAAGTAATGAATGTTGGCATGATGAGCACACAACTACATGTATAGTGCTGGGTTCTTTATGAGAAGTGCTGGGTTTTCTCTTGTGCACAGTTTAGTGAAAGCATGTCCACTGGCAAATGAAAATGGTAGGATGGATAAGGCCTGGAACCCGTCAGAACGGCTTGAAGCCCCTTCACTCTTGGAGTTGAGATGTGGTCCATCTAGGTTTGTATTCTCACCCCAACATGACTCATCTCTTGTGGTGGTAGTTAGAAAAACATCTTTACTTGTAAAGTGAATATATCTTGATGTGGAACCTCCTACTGCCATTCTTTAATTGCTTTTATTTGAAATTATTTTACATTGAAAAATGACTAATTCTAGTGCTTCAAAATTCGGCTTTAATGGAATAGCTTTCCTATGATATGAACATGAGTCTCTGCTCTAAGAGCCTTCAGGAAAGTAAAGAGTACAACATGGTGTAATGCAGCAAGTGACCAAATGCTGGAAGTAGCATTGTAGCCACTTTATAGGTAATGAAACTTTGACTATTTTCTTTAGTAAAATGCTTTTAAGATCTATGGATAAGCACTATGAGATCTAGGTATTCTATGTAGGGAATAATTAATTTGAAACAATTACTGTGCTCCTGTTCATTTCCTGTTTATATTTTTCCTCTCTATAGTACCTGTGTAATATGCTAAAACAGAGGCAAGTGGCTGACTGATCCTGAAAGATGCACAGCCACCCACGCTGTTCCTGGGGGAATTCTGCACCATGAGTACACACACAAATCTATCATGCTCTTTGTAGAAACCGAGGGAGTATAACCATCATATGGCTTTGTCTAGAGTAAACTCAGCATGCCTGGTGCTTTTAAAGTCAATGCTGAACATTTCACTTTCTCCTCAGCCCTATTGTTTTGCTGCCTAGCTTCACTGCTACTGCTGACACTAAGGGAGTTGCTGTTTTGAGCTTTATAAATCAGGAACTCTTGCCTATTTAGAAGTTGAGTGTAGGAAGACAACTGCACCTTTAAGGCTCTGTGCCAGAGGGTAAGAGCAGGGAGGCTCACCTGAAGGTTGCAGCATCAGGACAGCAGGCAGTGAGCAGCACGAACAGGGGCTGGAAGGCTTCAGAGGAGCACGGTGCAGTCGCACAGCCAGCTGGAGAAAAGTGGCACTTTGAAGCAGGAAAGTGCCGCTTCCCCTCCAGCCACCAGCTATGCGGCTAACCAGTGCTCCTCTGAAGCCTTCCAGCTTGTGTTTGTGCTGCTGGCAGCCACCTGGTAAGTGGGGGCTGCCCATGGGGTGGGGAAGAGGGTCGGCTGCAGCTGCCCGTGGGGGAAGGCATACCCGGGGGGATGGAGAGCCCGCAAGCTGCACAGCTGGCAGGAAAGTGCCGCACTTGGAAGCAGGAAAGTGGTGCTTCTCTCCAGCAGCTGGCTGTGTGGCTGCGCTGCCCCCTCCCCCTGAGTCCTCCAGCCCCTGTAATGTTGCGCTGCTGTTGGCTGCCACCTAGGGAGTGGCTGCTGCCTGCGGCCGGGAGATGAAAAGCCCAGGGTGGGGAGGGCACTCAGGTGGCCAATGGAACTCTGCCCCCCCCAACCTTCATGTGGAGCACATGTGGGTTTCTGCCCACATCTCCGCGCAATCTAGCACAGGGCCACTGGGGCGCCTGAATCCATCCTCTGCGGCCATGAAGATCTTCATATCTCCTCTGTCAGCCTTCTTCTCCAGCCCCACCATGGTGGCTCTGCTCCTGCGCTGGGCCCCCAGCTCTGCCCCTTCCACCTGAGGCCCCATTCTGCTGGGGACCCAGACCTACCCCCACACACCTCACCCAGGGGACTGGCTATTCTTTCAGCAGCCCTGGCTGAACCCTTAGTTCCTGTGCCTGTGGCCCACACCTAGGTCTGGACCTGCGCCTAGGAGAGACGGGCTGGCTTTCAGCACCCCACTATTAAAAATGTTCCAATGCCACTGGTGTTAAACCTAATTGGGGAATGGGTGGTCCAGACCACAGCCCACCCGTGGCTACAGCCCTGTTTTTTCAAACATTTTTAATCTGCATAAAAATCAAGGTTAGTTGTTTAGCAATAATGAAGCAATACTATGAGTCTAGCAGTCAAAAAAACGCAAAAAAAAATGAAGGCGAGGCAAAAAGACAAAGCTAAGCAAAAAGACAGTTTGACAAAATTACCAATATTTTGTAGGTCCATTGCCACTTCAGAGGGCACTTATTCAATACTTCAAGATTTTTAAAATAAGATGACAAAGTAAGGGAAGAAACCTACCCTGAAGACATTGCATTATGGCCAAAATCTATTTCATTGGATAGGATATGGATATCATAGAATATTTCTTACTAAATAAACAAAAAAAATAGGTAATATGGAAAATTTGAGAAAAGAGTATGAGGTTGGAGGATGAAAGCAATGTCGAGGTCTTCATGAGTCCCATTTTCTGAGGATGACGAAAAATGGGACCACAGAAATAAGAAATTGGTTGATTTTTTCAGAAACCACCAAGGCAGTCTACCATTACGTTTACCATGGTCAGGGAATCATTTGCAAAGGAAAACAAACATTTGTCGACTGGCACTCTAATTGGAGAAATGTTGCAAGAGATATCGCTGATCAATCATGACACTTCCAAAGCTCATATTAATGCCATGTGTAAGTTTGTTCAAAGACGTAAATTGTCTGGAAAAATTGATTCTGCGTTATCGGCTCAGTTTGAGGAGGAGTGTTCTTATTGGAGGAAAGTGCTGAGATGTGTTGTGGCCACGGTGAAACTGTTGTCTTCTTTTGGACTACCGCTAAGAGGACATGATGAGTCATCAGTGTCAAATCAAAAAGGTCATTTTTTAACCTGCCTTGAGTATCTTAGTGAATTTGACAATTTTCTCAATGAACATTTGAAAAATGATCAGTTTTGTGGCTCAGGAAAGATCAACTTTTTAACGCACCAAACCGACAATGAATTCATTACCATAATGGCAGAGCAGCTCAGAAACCAAATCACTGATGAAGTAAAGGATGCCAAGTACTATTGCATAATAGTCAATTCAACACCAGATGTGAGTCATGTAGCACAATTAACATTAATTTTAAGATATGTGACCAGCAATGGTGAAGTTTTTATAGCAATTTCTTTGTTTTGTCCCACTAAAATCCCACACTTCTGAATATCTAGAGACAACTGTTTTGGAAATCATTGCAAATTTAGGTTTGGACATCAAAAATTGTCATGGGCAGAGATTTGATAACGCCGCAAAAATGGCAGGAAAATATTCAGGTCTAAAGGCAAGAATGAACAATGCAAATCCCTCTGCTTTATTCATGCCACGTTCCAGCCATTCCTTAATTTAATCTGCAACACTGCAACCGCATCTTGTGAGGAAGCTATACTTTTTTTTATTACTTCGTTCAAAACACTTATGCTTTTTTCCCCCGGTTTCCACACATTGGTGGAGTATGCTACAGTCAACACTTGGAGCAGGCAAATGGAAAACATTTGACAGTCAAAAGAATTTGTGACACTAGGTGGTCTGCTCATGCAAATGCTGTTTTGGCTTTGAAAATGAGCGATGATGTTATAAAGAGAACCTTAGTAGACATAGCCACATCAAATGCTGAAAAACCACGTGCAAAAACTGAAGCAAAAGCCTTAGCAGAGAAGTTTGAAAAGTATGATATTTCTGTTTTTTTACTATTTTGTGCAACCATTTACTTACAAAAATTAAAGCCATCAGCAAATCACTGCAAAAAGTTGATTCAACTTTATTGAATGCTGCACAATTGTTAGCCTCAGTTACAAGTTTTGTCATGGAAGTTTGAAATGACTATAGATCCGTGGAAGCAGAGGCACTAACATTAACAGTAAAGATAGGTTCCTCTGATATATCTGATGAGAAACATAAAAAAAACAGGAAGTTGTTTTTCCATGAAACTAGATTTTATGAAATCACTTTGAAAGGGAAAGAGATCATTGTTGAGACCAAAAAAAAAAGTCAGACTACAAAAACAATCACGGTACCTCACTTGATTTTCATTTACTTCTTATTGTGTATAATATAGGAGGAGGATGAAGAGAAAAGAATGAAAATGGGATGGGCAAGAAGAGTGAATGTTCTTTTTCTTGGCTGGGTCCACAGGGGGCCCCAATAATGAAGCTGAGCACAGGGCCCTGCTAACTGTAAATCCACCACTGGGTCTCAAAGTCCCATGATAAGGCAAATGCCTTAAACTTCTATAAGTACTATCAGCTACCTTTACAAGTTTGGTTCATCTCAAGAGACAGATTCCAACTATTTTCCATAACCCCATTTTGACTGAGCTTAATTAAATGCAATATAAGCGGTGCCAATCAACCACTCCATTGTCTTCCCTGACATTGATGTTGGACTGACTGGACTATAATGTTGTGCCAGTTACTTTAATACAGATTTTTTTCAAGAAGACTGGAACAAAACTAATTACAGGGATCAGCCTGTTTACCATTTTAGTGGTCTAAAAAGCTTCTCAATCAGCTCTTAAAATTCTTGGATGCAAGTTATCTGGCCCAACTGATTAAAATATCTAACTTTAGTTGTTCCTATTTGCCATCCTCCTGTGACACTTTTGACTCAGTATCATCATGTACAGTTTTCAATACTTTTTCTACTAATACTTTTTTTTTGGTCCTAATACTAAGGATGCTGGCCCCATGTTTTCAAAATTTCCTGTCTGGTTTATATTCATTATCAACTTTCCCTATTTTAAGTAGCTGCTTTCATTTTTTGCATCCTGGTGGTGTTCACAAGAAGTACAATGGGCTTCAGGTGGGGCCAGTGTTTCAATAGGCAGCTTTAGATAACATAGAGAAATGCTTTTAGAAGAGGCCTGACTACAGCAAGATAGCATTGAAGTTTATGACAGTTACTGGAGTGACAACTTATTCCTTGTCTCTGTAAGCAGACCCCTTATCTTTCATTCACAAAGTGGTGCTCATGTACATTGACACTGCTCTCATACTAGTCACATTACTAAAGAGTCCAGTTCATGGTCCCTAGCCAAGAACTTAACACGGAAAATAGGAGCTGTAAGGTTTTAGCAAAGAAACTATACCTACATTCTTTTATCCTATAAAACAGGTTATTTGTTTGGAATCCATCTGATGTAACATATTCCAGAAGCAATAGGGCTTTCTAGCAGGAGCTGCTTCCCTCTTCCAGTGGCCTACTTCACACTCTAGCACCTGTAAGATATTTTTTAATTTAATGAGGCATGAGCCTCATCTGCTGTGTGAATGCTTGAAGGTCAAGCCGAGCCCACCACACCATGGGCACAGGGCTGCTCCGGCCCAGCCAGGCTGCTGGTTACTGGTAAGCACCACCCAGCAAGGGTGATGCTTGCCAGTTAACTTGTACCCCCTAGATATAGCCATATGTGCACTAGGGATGTAAAGGGTAATATGGAGATTCCTTTTTACAGCTTCTCAAAAGCAAGCTGTCTGGGAGTTCTAATTCCTACTGGGGACTTATTAAAACAAGTAATTATACTGGCTTAGTCAAATGTACACTTAAGGATTTAAGAGGGTGTCATGGCTGTTCCCTAATCTGGCACTCAGAGGGAAGAAGATGGGGGCCTGCAAGAGAGCTTCAAAACCTTACTTCTACAGGCTCTGCTTACAAAAACTCCCCAGAGTCACAGATGCACTGGCTCTAAGAAAAAAACAAAAGCTGCTACCACCAAGTGATTTAACCCTGAAAAAAAAAAAAAGAAAAACAGGAAGGAACACTTGAATTCCTTCTCCAGGGGTACCCCCCAAGCTCTTTTACCCAAGAGAGCTTGAAAAAAGAATAGAGAAAAACAAGCTTCAGTCTCTTGTAGCTGACCGCTCAGTCTTAGGCAGGCAGACACACACACACAGACCCCCTATTCCTTTCCAGGACACAAGAATCAAATCGCCTTAAAAAGGGGATTTTTATTAACAAGACAAAAGATATACTTGAGAAAGCATACTTGGTTGCTAGATGGTACAGAGTAACTAAGGAGAACAAATTATAACAGAGAAAATCTCTGGGAACAACTCTTAGGGTATGTCTACACTACAGAGTTAATTCGAAATACCAGCACATACATACCGCTATTTCAAATTTATTTCGAAATAGTGGAGCCCTTATTTCGAAGTAGGTAAACCTCATTCTACAAGGAATAACGCCTAATTCGAAATAGCTAATTCAAAATAAGTGCTGTGTAGACACTTAATTCAAAATAGGGGGCCTCCAGCCCTTCCCAGGGAGCCCTGCTGGCCACTCTGGGCACAACCAGGAAAACTTACTCTCCTCTCCCCCAGCCCCGGAACCATTAAAGGGGTAGACCCTGGCCACAGTGCCTGTGCCAGCTCCAAGCCTGCCAGCCCAGAGCCAGCAGTGGCCACCGGGGCCCCTGACCCAGTGGCCCCAAAACATGAGCCAGCAAGCCACTGGCAGCCAGCCCTCCACCGCTCCCCAGGAGCAGTCTGCCCAGCTCCCAGGAGCCTGACAGGGGCTAGAGAAGGTGGGTGCCTTCCTGGTCCAGGGTGGAGATCATGGACCTTATTCAGGTTTGGGGGGGATGCCCCCAACTTCCATGATCTCAGCCCTAGACGGAGGAACACGGCTGTCTATGGTAAGATAGCTGCCAGCCTGGCCACCCAAGGCCGCATGCGAACCCAGGAGCAGGTTTGCATGAAAGTCAGGTTGGTCCGGCGAGACCCCCAAACCTGAGCCCTGAGCTTCCCCTCCCCCTTCTTCCCCTTGCTTCCCCCTTCCAGCTCCCTCCTCCCAGGTTTCCCCTTCCCCTCTCCCACCCTCTCTCTTCCCCTCTCCCACCGCCTTTTCCCAGTCTCCCCAGAGGCTCATCCCCCCCGCCCCCCGTTTTGTTCAATAAACCCAGTTTCTATTTTTGAACATACGTGTCTTTTATTTGACATCAGGAAGGGGGGCTAGGGAGGGGTAAGTGGAAGGACATGAGGGAGGAATGGGGCACAAGCCCCCAGTAGGGAGGACCGGGGAGGCTCTGAGGGCTCCTTGTGGTGGACGCTCTCCCTCAGGGCCTCCTGGATCCTGACAGCCCCCCGACAGACCCCCCGGATGTCAGCCTGCAGCAAGTGCAGCCGGGCTGATGGCACTGACCCCACGAGACGCACCGGCGTGCCCAGGGGCAGCTCTGGCTCCATGTGGCAGAGTGCTGTGCTGTCCCGAGTGCGGGCACTCAGGGCACTCCAAGACAGGACTGCTTTGCTGTCCCTCATCGAGTAGACAAGCAAGCGGGAACCCTGAGAACTGTCTGTCAGGGTGGGGTAGGGTCCCTTTAAGCACGCAGAGCTCAGTTAGCCTCAGGCAGCAGCCCCACACTAAGTCCTAACCTGATGCCCTGCCAGCACTGGTTCGGCCAGCCTTAACCGGTTCAGGGTCCACTCAGTGTGGGACGCTATTTGAAATAGCAAAACGCCTATTTGAAATAGTTTTATGTATAGATGCGTTATTTTGAATTAGCTTAATTCAAATTAAGTTAATTCGAAATAGTGCTGTAGTGTAGACATACCCTTAGATAGTGAATGGGGAAGGGAAGGCATGGATTCACACAGAGAAGTTTAAACCAAACAACCAAAACAAAGAGAAATACTCTGATCGTGACTAGATACACTTTTCCCTCTACTCACAATCCGTGCTGATCCGTATTTCCAGGTCCCAGTTCACTCCCATGCCCAATATTTCATATAGGCATGGTAATTCTGATTACTGCATCTGCTCCTTCCAGCTCTTAACTTAGAATCCATACAAAGGAAGAGCAGACCAGGTATCTATATCCAATTCAAATTTCGGCACTGTATCCCATTGGTTCTTCTGGCCCCCTGCTAACATCCTTGCTAGCTACCTGAGTTTAACCCTTTAGTCACTGGATGCTGGCCAGCACTCCTCCTGTCCATCACAGAGGGCTAGTGAATAGTTAAAAAAAAGCCAAGAACATAAGACTTCCCCAAGACCAGTTACAAACCTTTATTAAATTTGCAGCCATTGTTCAGAATGGAAGTAATGCACATGCTACATTCTCCTACATCAAATTACCAAGTGAATAACAACTCGATTAAGTCAGTACCTTTTTAGAAAGTTCTTTTAAAAGGGCAAAAAGTTTACTGCTTATTTTCCACAAGGGAGTCAGTTACTAAAGTTTATGTAAAATGCATGTTAAATTATATCAAACTTCAGCAGCTATTTTTATACTTCCTGTTACCTTTGGAACAATTGGCAAGTCTTAGCTTAACCAATATCTAGATTATTCAAAAAAATATATGCAGTTTTCTTCATGAATTACAGGATGTTGTGCAATACAGTTTGTAGGCTTGGTTTGGCTTTTTATTTTCACTATTAAGTACTGCAATTCAATCATTGTTACACAGCTCCACATTAGAGGTAGTAAAAGTTGGAAATGGAAGAGATGCTTAGCTTACTGTATTCTACTTAAGGATGTCCTTTCACCTTCTCACTTGAGTCTGTCCATTTTAAGAAAAGCTCAAAGCTAGGTTTGTTAAAACAGCTAACATACAGTAGGGATGCTAGGATTATCTTCTGTCACTCACAGACTGAATTTAGCTTAAAAGCATCTTTCCTGCACCTGCCCTCACTTCAGAAGCTTGTGCTTTTCTCAAAATGCTATAGAAATCCTGCTGCCGCACCCCCCCTCCCCCCATTGAGTCCTGGTTCTGGACTACATTCTAGTCCCAAGTAGACATGACAGGCAGTATACCTCCAAAGAGCTAGTGTACAGAAAACCAGAAACACTTTTAAATTTCTGCAGTTACTAAATCACTTACCTGCCCCAAACTGGATGGACATTGGGAATTGAATAGTGGGTTGTACAGAAAATTGAAAGTCACTGAAGTATTTAAAAGAGTGGCAATAGTAGTTTTTGAGCACCACTACATTTGCCCAATAAGACTTGGGTGTGAAGATTTAGCTCAGATTAAAGTTGTCACTGGATAATGTTAAAGACATGTCAGTAATAAGAGTACATCTACACAGTAGCGCATAGCTCAAAATAAGCTATTTCAAAATTTGGCACTGTCTAAACTGCACTAATTTCAAAGTAGAGTGCTACTCCAACGAGTCCCTTAATACTCGTGTAACGAGGTTTACGGGATGTCGGAATAACAAGCCCGTTATTTTGAATGTATTTCCGAAATAATGGGCTTGCTGTTAAGACGTGCAGAACGCTATTTTGGGATAACAGACGTTATCCCGAAATAACGCCACTGTGTAGACGTACCCTAACTGCATTACAGCTCCCCCTTTAAAAAAATTAACACAAGTATCTAGTCATAGAACAGATTAGAGCAAAAGAAGTGGGCAATACTGGCTTCCTACTACACTGCATTACTTCCCTCAATTTATACAATTTATACCCACTGAGCTACAGGACCCGTTTAAGGGAAAAACATTTATTCTAAAGGAACAATTACTGCCACTGATGGTGGTTTGATGCTATGTAGGAACTGGACTGAAAGCCTCTTTCACAGGGGCCACCCAACGGGTGCGTCTAGACTGGCAAGATTTTGTGCAAAAGCGATTGCTTTTGCGCAAAAACTTACCAGCTGTCTACACTGGCCGCTTGAATTTGCGCAAGAGCACTGACTTTGTAATGTACAAAATCAGTGCTTCTTATAAAATACTTTCCAGCTCCGGGGAAAAAGCCCTCTTGTGCAAGTGTTCTTGAGCAAGACGGCCAGTGTAGACAGGGAAGGAATTTTTTGCATAAGAAAGCCCCGATGGCGAAAATGGCCGCCGGAGCTTTCTTGCGCAAAATCGCGTCTATACTGGCCACGGATGCTTTTGCGCAAAATCGCGTCTATACTGGCCACGGATGCTTTTGCGCAAAAGCACTTTTTGTGCAAAAGCATCCGTGCCAATCTAGACGCTCTTTTGCGGAAATACTTTTAACGGAAAAACTTTTCCGTTAAAAGTATTTCCACAAAATCATGCCAGTCTAGACGCAGCCAACAGGTAGCTGGCATTTTGTTCACTACCACCCTAATCTTGATTCAAACACCTGTGTGAGCAATAGGTAAAAAACCTACCATTCATATCAATCCTGTTTTCCTCCCTTACTCTCAATCTACCCCCATTCCAGAAAAAAAAAGTTTTAATACGATAACTCCTAAAAGTTAGCATCTACTAGTTTCATAGAATCATAGAATACTAGGACTGGAAGGGACCTCGAGCGGTCATCGAGTCCAGTCCCCTGCCCTCATGGCAGGACCAAATACTGTCTAGACCATCCCTGATAGACATTTATCTAACCTACTCTTAAATATCTCCAACGATGGAGATTCCACAACCTCCCTGGGCAATTTATTCCAGTGTTTGACTACCCTGACAAACTATATTTGTCACTATATTGATCTGTATTCACATTGAAAAAAAACTAAATACCTAGTATGTGGATTACAAAGTTAATAGAATACGTTTAAATGAATCTGGGATCAAAGTTAACATCTGTTGTTCCCTTTAACTAGACTTTATTCTTAAACGAAACATTGAGTAATTAGCATTTGGTTATCAAGCAATTCACTTTGATAAAAATGTTCAAGGACAGTACACATGTAATGACAGACATTCTGAATGAAGCAATAAGCATGAAAACATGAGCTGTACCTAAGGATGTTAAAATGCGATTATCTGGCTAATCGTATAGTCAATACAATTTGTATCAACTATACGAGTAGTCGATAAGCGCTGCTGTGCAGAGCCACAGCGGAGGTAGCTCCAGGAGCAGGCTCCAGAGCCACTCGTGCTGCTGCTCTGCATTTTAAATGTAGTAAGAGCCCCTGTCTGCTGTTATACTTTAAATAATCACACAGGATCTTTTTCAGGGGGATAAGGCAAAACGCCACATTTATTGATAATGTAAGTGTCACAGGGTGTCCTAGGGCTCGGGGCACCCCTAGTCATTCCCCATAAAGTACAGCCCCTAATGTCAGGGCTAACTCAGCCTCTTGAGCTTCATTCCAAATCGGGTTCCCCCCATTAGGGTCAATACGCCTGCACCAGTCTAATGCACCCCTATTAGGATCAATATGGCCTCTCAGGCCTAGTCACTAGTCCAATTCACCCCTATTAGGGTCAATACAGCCTCTTGGGCCTAGTCCTAAATCTAGTCCACCCCTATTAGGGTAAATACGGCCTCTGTGGCCTAGTCACAAACCTAGTCCACCCCTATTAGGGTCAATACGGCCTCTGCGTCCTAGGCACAAACACAGCTCCCCTCACTCAGGGTACAGATGACCTTGAAGGTACAGATGACCTTCTGCTGGTTAGGCCTCAGTTGGAGTATTGTGTCCAGTTCTGGGCACCGCATTTCAAGAACGATGCGGAGAGATTGGAGAGGTTCCAGAAAAGAGCAACAAGAATGATTAAAGGTCTAGAGAACATGACCTATGAAGGAAGGCTGAAAGAATTGGGTTTGTTTAGTTTAGAAAAGAGAAGATTGAGGGGGGACATGATAGCCATTTTCAGATATCTAAAAGGGTGTCATAAGGAGGAGGAGAAACTTGTTCATCTTGGCCTCTGAGGATAGAACAAGAAGCAATGGGCTTAAACTGCAGCAAGGGAGGTTTAGGTTGGACGTTAGGAAAAAGTTCTAACTGTCAGGGTAGTTAAACACTGGAATAAATTGCCCAGGAGGTTGTGGAATCTCCATCTCTGGAGATATTTAAGAGTAGGTTAGATAAATGTCTATCAGGGATGGTCTAGACAGTATTTGGTCCTGCCATGAGGGCAGGGGACTGGACTCGATGACCTCTCGAGGTCCCTTCCAGTCCTAGTATTCTATGAGTCTATGATTCTATGAAGGCCTGGCTCACAGGTATAGGCCTCCCAACGAGCTGGGAGCTGGGTTGTTGGGGGTTGGGGAGGTAGGGGGACCTGGGCCCACCCTCTCCACCGGGTCCCAGCCCAGGGCCCTGTTGGCAGTGATAGTGTACACTGCCTGCTCAGCGGCGATTCCACCTGAAGTGCGCTGAGCTCTCCGAGGTCAATCCCCCGCCCTGGGCTCCTTCCTACCGTCCCTGGGCATTGCTCTGGTCTCGGTGCCTGGCTCAGTGAGTTGGGGCCCCGTAGCAGTCTTCCCAAGCTGGGGCTGCAGCTGCGGCTGCTGTGGTTGTGGCGGTGGCTGCTGCAGCGTCTGCTGCTCCTGGGGCTGCTGCGGAGGGGGCTGCGGAGGGGGCTGCTGCTGTGGCAGCAGTGGTGGTAGCTGCTCAGGAACCCCTACCTGAGCTCCTTCCCCTCTGGCCGTCTGCCCCAACTGCCCTGTGTAGCCCTCTTTTATCCCAGAGCAGCTGGAGCATGCCCAGCAGGCTACAGGGGGTGTGGCTTCCCTTACCCTCAGAGTTGGATTAATTCCTTCCGGTCTAGTGTGGGGGAGGCTCACCCCCGTCACAGTAACGTTATTCTAGCATATGCATATAGTGCACTTTATACCCACATACTCACACATACACACACACACCCAAACCACCTTGTCGATGTTATAGTTACCAGTCTGTTGCTCACATTTAGTCACTGGCCAGGTGATTTGATGCGAGGAAATTGGGATCAGGGCTTCTGCCAGTGCGGACTGGTGCTCCAAGCTTGACAAGACGAAACCCGAAGACCCATGCAAGACACCCCATCTTTTATAGGACTTTTCTTCCATTCAGTTCTATGTGTTGTGCACTGTCAGCTTCTAAGCCAGGGCTACTCAACACGTGGCCTGTGGGACGCATGTGGCCCACAGCCCATTTGCATGTGGCCCACGGTGCCTTGAGGTGCTTCCCAGGCCACCTGCCTGCCTCGTCGCTGTGGGCTCCAGCGACAGCGCCTCCTTGTGAGCCGAGCGGCGCCGCACTGAGCCAGGCCGCGTGCGCGTCGGCACGTGCACAGGAGCTGCTGGGGGTGGCAAGCGGCAGCAGGGGAGCTGGGCAGTGAGGCACATGGCAAGGCGGCAGCAGAGCTGGGCAGCGAGAGACGTGGCGAGGCAGCGGCAGAGCCAGGCAGTGAGGCATGTGGAGAGGAGGCAGCGGAGCGAGGCCAGGGAGAGAAAGGTCTGCGCTGGGACTTGGGCTGGGTCGTGGTCCTGGGGTCCGTTCAGGCTGGGTCCCTCCCTGCCTGGTGTTAGGAGCGGGAGGGGAGCACGGTGTCAGGCCAGGCTGGGCTGGGCCAAGGACCCGGTATCCATTTTATTCAGGGAGAGCCATGAATAACCTGGGGAGAACCATGCAGTGGCAGGATCCTGCTCCGTTGTGCCCCCCTGCCCTCTCCCAGGCTGCTGCGCTCTGCTTCACTGTTACTACGGAGTGGAGCCATGTCCCCTGGTAATCCCTCGGGCTGCCCTGAGCTCTGTGGGTCCCTTCCAAAAATCAGTTGAGGCAGCCGCCCTGAACTCTTGTTTCCGCAGGTTGGAGCACTCTGGCTTGGAAACTTTTTCTGAGTAAAATCACTCCAAGACATGAACAAAAGGCCCTAAGGGTATGTCTACACATCAAAGTTAATTCGAAATAACAGCCGTTATTTCGAATTAACTTTCCTAGCATCTACACAGGCAAACCGCTATTTCGAAATAAAATCGAAATAGTGGAACATTTATTTCGAATTTCGTAAACCTCATTCTACGAGGAATAATGCCAAATTCGAAATAGCTAATTCGAAATAAGTGCTGTGTAGACACTTATTCCGAAATAGGGGGCCTCCAGCCCTTCCCAGTTTCCCCTGGTGGCCACTCTGGGCCAAACCAGGAAAACTGCTCTCCTCTTCCCCAGCCCGGGAGCCCTTAAAGGGGTAGACTCTGGCCATAGTGCATGTGCCAGCTACAGGCCTGCCAGCAGTCACTGACCCTCACCCCAGTATAAGCCGGGCAGCCAGTGCCAGCCAGCTGTCCCCCGCCTAGTCCCCCAGCTCCCAGGAGCCAGCCAGGGGCCGGAGACAGCGGGCACCCTCCTGGACTAGTGCGGAGATCATGGACCTCATTGAGGTTTGGGGGGAGGCCTCCAATGTCCATGATCTCTGCACTAGATAGAGGAACGCCACCGTGTACGGCCGCATAGCTGCCACCATGGCCACCAAAGGCCACATGCGCACCCAAGAGCAGGTGCACATGAAGATTAAGGAGCTGCAGCAGGTGTACGCCAGGGCCACTCGGGGCAGCTCCTGAACAGGGGCAGACACCTGCCCCTATTTTCACGCCCTGGACCGCATCGTGGGGGGCAGGATGGTCCGTGCCACCCCGGAGGGCACCGATCCGGGAGCGGAGGGCCCTGACCAGGGCGAGGAGGAGGAGCCGCAGGAGCCGCCACAGAGGGTGCCACGCCAACAGGACCCCCGAGCTGTCCCAGCAGCGGAGTCACCAGGGTCGTCCGGGGAGGCCACACTAGGTGAGTGCCATCACTGTCCCCTTCCTGGGGGGCGGGGAGGGAAACCAGGGACCGCGCACGTGGGCCTTGCTTACCACCGATCATGCAGCAACCTATGCACATGCGAGCACGTGCGGTGCCACCCCTGGGCAGGTGGCTCCAGCTGCCTGCCACACAGGGGCCGTGGCCCAATAGCCACACGAGTGTGTGAAGAGACATGACATGCTCCTGACCCCGGAGCAGGACACAGCAGGACTCCTTCCCTTCGCAAGCCCCCTCTACACAGAGGCAGGGGACATCTCCCCCCCACCTCGGCCGCACTATACACAGCACAGGGGCATGGGTGCGGTCTCGGGGCAGCTCCCACTCCCGGGGATAGCTGGACATTCCGACCATGGCCTCTGTTCAAGCACATCAGCTCTGATGGTGCAGGGAACGGTCATCCTCACCTCGCAGGGGGGGGGCTGGGCTTCACCCACTGTGTCCCCAGGGAGAACTGACCACTTCTCTTGTTTCTCCACAGCCGCACCAGCTGCGCATGCAGGGCGCACCACCCCGCCTGGGACATCCTCCCGCACCCGAGGGCTCAGCAGGTCCACCCGAACACTGCAGGGGTACCGACAGCAGCACCTGGGGGCCCTGCAAGCCTTGCGCCACACCTTGGAGCACTGGGTGCAGGACGACCGGGAGTTCCGGCAGGAGCTGCTTGCCCAGGGTCGTGCCATCTGCAAACACGTGCAGACCCTGGTGCAGAGCGTGCTGCCTCGTGCCGCTCCAGCACCTGCTGCCTCCCCAGCTACCGCTCCTCCTCCCACTCCTTCTCCCAGTCCCACCTCTCCCTCCTCAACCTCCACACCCTCCTCCCCATCCCCCCGGGGATGCTGAGGCCCCTGCACCCACTGTGCTGGGAGACAGTTGGCCCGGCGTGACCCCCACCCCTGAGCCCTGTGCTTCCTCCCCTTTCCTCCGCTTGCTTCCCCTTCCAGCTCCCTCCTCCCAGTTTTCCCCCTCCCCTCTCCCACCCTCTCTCCTCCCCTCTCCCGCCTCCTTTCCCTAGTCTCCCCATAGTTTCATTCCCCCCCGCCCCAGTTTTGTTAAATAAAGAGAGTTTATATTTTTGAAAATACGTGTATTTTATTTGACATCAGGAAGGGGGGCTAGGGAGGGGTACGTGGCAGGACATGAGGGAGGAATGAGGCACAAGCCCCCAGTGGGGCAGACCAGGGAGGCTCTGAGTGCTCCTCAGGGTGGACGCTCTCCCACAGGGCCTCCTGGATACTGACAGCCCCCCGATGGACCTCCCGGATGGCAGCCTGCAGCAAGTGCAGCCAGGCTGATGGCAACGCGTCCACAAGACACACCGGAGAGCCCAGAGGTAGCTCTGGCTCCATGTTGCAGAGTGCTGTGGTGTCCCGAGCGAGGGCAATCAGAGCACTCCAAGACACAAATGCTTTGCTGTCCCTCATCGAGGCAGGCAAGCAAGTAGGGACACCTGAGAACCGGCTGCCCGGGGGGGTGTCCCTTTAAGCACAGGCCTCAGATAGCCTCAGGCAACAGCCACACAGAGACACTCCTGACTTGATGCCCTGCCTGACCTGGTTCCGGCCGGCCTTAAATCTGAATCAGCGTCCACTCAGTTTGGACGTGGTATTTCGAAATAGAAAAAGGCTATTTCGAAATGCATTTTGTGTGTAGATGCGTTATTTTGAAATAACTTATTTCGAATTAACTATTTCAAAATAAGATATTTCGAATTAACGCTGTAGTGTAGACATACCCTTAGTACCCCCAAAAGGGTTAGAAGGAGGGACAGCCCTTCCCCTCCATGTTTTGTGCACTGATGACTCATTTCTGACACCCCAAGTTCAGGTCATGGATTTCTGCTCCCCCACTTCTCCTGTGTCCCAGGGTGCCCCAACCCAGCCGTTGAATTCTATCTGGCAGCCAGCTGGTTTGAGTTAAAACCCCTCTTTCTCTCTCACAACTTTCCTCCCGGCATTTATTAGTCCTGGTTCTCGTGCCGCTGCCAGAACTTATCACTCGCCTTCCGTGGCTGAACTCACAGTGCACAGTCAACCTGTGGAACTCCTTACCAGAGGATGTGGTGAAGACTAGGACTTTAACAGGGTTCAAAAAAGAGCTAGATTGATTCATGGAGGATTAGGTCCATCAATGGCTATTAGCCAGGATGGGGAGGAATGGTGTCCCTAGCCTCTGTTTGTCTGTAGATGGATGTCAGGAGAGGGATCACGTGAGGATTACCTGTTGTGATCCCTCCCTCTGAGGCATCTGGTATTGGCCACTGTCGACAGACAGGATACTGGGCTAGATGGACCTTTCATCTGACCCAGTATGGCTGTTCTTATGTTCTTATGTTAACCTGAAGCTTCAAGCTAAACACCCAAAACACTGGTATACCATTTCTTTTTAATAGGAAGCATTAAAAATGGCAACAAAGAAGAGATGCTTGTTGGATGAACCACAGGGTTTAAAACCCTGTTTGGGAGATGGAATTCGCTTGTGCAGAGAGAAATGGAAAACCAATGTGTCGTCTTTGTCAAAAAGACTATCGCTGTGTTAAAGAAAACAAACCTGCAACGGTACCGTGAATCTTGTCACCCTGAGTTCACCTGACAGCAATTTAAGAAAAACTAAGATACGTTCCTTACTGGAAGGTTTCTGTACTCAACTCTCTACGCCAGATTTTAGCATTGAGAGGGAGGAAAACGAAGTAAGAAAGGATATAGCCGGGGGTAGGAGAATGGACATAAGGAGGAAGGGTAGAGTGGATACTAGTCTAATAGGTCATATTGGAGGCACAATGTCCGTGCCAAATTGGGTAAAGAATGTGAGTGAGGCCAAACAACAAAAATTAAGATGTTTGTACACCAATGCGAGGAGCCTAGGTAACAAAATGGAGGAACTAGAGCTACAGGGGAGTTTGAGTGGGAGTTTGTAAGGGGAGTTTGGATTGTGGGACTTGTTTGGGGTTTGTTTCTGTCGTGGGAGGTGTTTTGGTTTGTTTTTGTGTTCAGGATTAACAGGATTTAGGTGAGAAACACTAAACAGAGGTAGTGGGTAGTAGAGGACACAAGGAGGATGATTGGATGTGGTAGCTGTGCTATGTACATGATTCTGGAGGTACCTGAAAGGAGTTTTGTTTGCATGAAGTGCCACCTGATAGAGCTGATGGAAGAAAAGATCCGAGGATTGGAGATGCAGGTGGAAACTCTGGTCGAGTTTAGAAGGGGTTCAAGCAGATGATGGAGCAAAGGCATGAGGTGGCTGAAGGGAAAGCTTAGACATGCAGATGGAAGCAGGATCAAAGGCCTCTGAGGGGGGACTGCTGGGCGAAGAAAATGGACAGTGGAAGCATGTGACTAAGAGAACCAGGCAGAGGAAAAGATGGGCCAGTGAAGGAGAAATTGAGCTCAAGAACAGGTATACGGAGTTGGAGAATGAAGAAGGGGTTCAGCAGGTGGCCAATGCAGGTGGAAGGGCAAGGAAGAAGAGAAGAGTGGTTAGTCCCATAGATAAAGGGAAGAGTCGATGGAGGTAACACCAATAATGAGCACCAGGAGGATACAGGATGGGTTGAAGAGGATTACAAGGGAAAATAGGAATGGAAAGGATTTGCAGCCAGAGGAAGCAAGAGATAGACCAGAGAATTGCATTGTCACCAGGAAAAGGCAGGTCTACGTGATTGGGGACTCCTTATTGAGAAGAATAGACAGGCCTGTAACCAGAGCTGATCCAGAGAATAGAAGGGTGTGCTGTCTGCCAGGTGCTAAGATACGGGATGTGGAACTGAGGTTGAAGAGGATCCTAAAGGGAGCGGAAAGAATCCATTGATCATCCTTCATGTAGGAACAAATGATACGGCTAGATTCTCACTGGAGCAGAATCAAGGAGACTATGCCAGGCTGGGGAAGACGCTTAAGGAAATCGAGGCTCAGGTGATCTTCAGTGGGATTCTGCCTGTTCCTAGAGAAGGGCAACTAAGGCGTGACAGGATTATGATGCTCAATAGATGGCTCAGGCAGTGGTGCTATAAGGAGGGCTTTGGGATGTATGGCCACTGGGAGGCATTCACGGACAGAGGACTGTTCTCTCGGGATGGACTTCACCTAAGTAGGGAGGAAATAGACTTCTAGGATGGAGGCTGGCACAACTGATTAAGAGAGCTTTAAACTAGGAATTTGGGGGAGACGGTTGGGAGATGTCCAGGTAATCTCTCGCCGGATTTTAGCATTGAGAGGAGGAAAAGAAGTAAGAAAGGATATAGCTGGGGGTAGGAGAATGGACATAAGGAGGAAGGGTAGGGTGGATACTAGTCTAATAGGTCATATTGGAGGTACAATGTCCGTGCCAAATTGGGTAAAGAATGTGAGTGAGGCCAAACAGCAAAAATTAAGATGTTTGTACACCAATGCGAGGAGCCTAGGTAACAAAATGGAGGAACTAGAGCTACTGGTCCAGGAAGTGAAACCAGATATTATAGGAATAACAGAAACATGGTGGAATACTAGGCATGACTGGAGTACAGGTATTGAAGGGTATGTGCTGTTTAGGAAAGACAGAAATAAGGGTAAAGGAGGTGGAGTAGCATTGTATATCAATGATGAGGTAGATCAGTGGTCCCCAACGTGGTGCCCTCGGGCGCCATGGTGCCCGCCGGGGCATTTATGTGCGCCCGCCAAATGATCTGAGCGGTCCCGGCCCGGTGCGCATGTGTGTACGGCCCGGGCACGTGGCGCATGGGCAGCCCGCCCGGGCGCCTGGCACGTGAGCAGCCCGGGCGCCGGGCAGCCCGAAGGTTGGGGACCACTGAGGTAGATTGTAAAGAAATAAAAGTGATGGAATGGAGAAGACAGCGTCTGTCTGGGCAAAAATCACATTGGGAAGAAAACTATTAGATCCTCCTGGGATAGTGCTTGGGGTGTGCTATAGACCAGCGGGATCTAATTTGGATATGGATAGAGACCTCTTTAATGTTTTTGAAGTAAATACTAATGGAAACTGCGTAATCATGGGAGACTTCAACTTTCCAGATATAGACTGGAGAACAAGTGCTAGTAATAATAATAGGGCTCAGATTTTCTTAGATGCGATAGCTGATGAATTCCTTCATCAAGTAGTTGCTGAACCAACAAGGGGGGATGCCATTTTAGATTTGGTTTTGGTGAGTAGCGAGGACCTCATAGAAGAAATGGTTGTAGGGGACAACCTTGGCTCGAGCGATCATGAGCTAATTCAGTTCAAACTGAATGGAAGGATAAACAAAAATAAATCTGAGACTAGGGTTTTTGATTTCAAAAGGGCTAACTTTAATAAATTAAGGAAATTAGTTAGGGAAGTGGATTGGACTAAAGAATTTATGGATCTAAAGGCGGAGGAGGCCTGGGATTATTTTAAGTTAAAGTTGCAGAAGCTATCAGAAGCCTGTATCCCAAGAAAGGGGAAAAAATTATAGGCAGGTGTTTTAGACCAAGCTGGATGAGCAAGCATCTCAGAGAGGTGATTAAGAAAAAGCAGAAAGCATATAAGGAGTGGAAGATGGGAAGGACCAGCAAAGAAAGCTACCTTATTGAGGTTAGAGCATGTAGGGACAAAGTGAGAGAGGCTAAAAGTCATGTAGAGTTGGACCTTGCAAAGGGAATTAAAACCAATAGTAAAAGGTTTTATAGCCATATAAAATAGGAAAAAAACAAAAAAGAAGAAGGGGGACCGCTAATCACTGAGGATGGAGTGGAGGTTAAGGATAATCTAGGCATGGCCCAATATCTAAACAAATACTTTGCTTCAGTCTTTAATGAGGCTAATGAAGAGCTTAGGGATAATGGCAACATAACAAATGGGAATAAGGATATGGAGGTAGATATTACCAGGGCTCGACAAACCGCTGATTCTACTCGCCCGTGGCGAGTAGATTTCAGCCCGTCGCGCCGTCGCCCCATTCACGGCACTGCGCGCGCGTGCGCAGTGCCGGTCTGGCGCATCTTGTGGTGCAGGGCTGGCGAGTAGCTCTCGCCGCAGGTTGTCAAGCCCTGGATATTACCATATCAGAGGTAAAAGCCAAACTCGAATAGCTTAATGGGAGCAAATCGGGGCCAGATAATCTTCATCCAAGAATATTCAAGGAACTGGCACATGAAATTGCAAATCCATTAGCAAAAATTTTTAATAAATCTCTAAACTCAGGGTTGTACCATTTGACTGGAGAATTGCTAATATAGTTCCTATTTTTAAGAAAGGGAAAAAAGCGACCGGGTAACTATAGGCCTGTTAGTTTGACATCTGTAGTATGCAAGGTCTTGGAAAAAATTTTGAAGGAGAAAGTAGTTAGGGACATTGAGGTTAATGGCAATTGGGACAAATTACAACATGGTTTTCCAAAGGTAGATCGTGCCAAACCAACCTGATCTCCTTTTTGAGACAGTAACAGATTTTTAGATAAAGGAAATGCAGTGGATCTAATCTACCTCGATTTCAGTAAGGCATTTGATACAGTACCACATGGGAATTATTGGTTAAATTGGAAAAGATGGGGATCAATATGAAAATTGAGAGGTGGATAAGCAACTGGTTAAAGGGAGACTACAGCGGGTCATACTGAAAGGTGAACTGTCAGGTTGGAGGAGGTTACTAGCGGAGTTCCTCAGGGACCAGTTTTGGGACCAATCTTATTTAATCTTTTTATTACTGACCTCGGCACCAAAAGAGTGTCCTAATAAAGTTTCGGATTACACACAGTTGGGAGGTATTGCCAATTCAGAAAGGATCGGGATATCATACAGGAAGATCTGGATGATCTTGTAAATTGGAGTGATAGCAATAGGATGAAATTTAATAGTGAGAAGTGTAAGGTTATGCATTTAGGGATTAATAACAAGAATTTTAGTTATAAGCTGGGGACACATCAGTTGGAAGTGACGGAAGAGGAGAAGGACCTCGAGTCCTGGTTGATCACAGGATGACTATGAACCGCCAATGTGACATGTCCGTGAAAAAATACGGTCTTGGGATGCATTAGGCGAGGTATTTCCAGTAGGGATAAGGAGGTGTTAGTGCCGTTATACAAGGCATTGGTGAGACCTCATTTGGAATACTGTGTGCAGTTCTGGTCTCCCATGTTTAAGAAGGATGAATTCAAACTGGAACAGGTACAAAAAAGGGCCACTAGGATGATCCGAGGAATGGAAAACCTGCCTTATGAAAGGAGACTCAAGGAGCTTGGCTTGTTTACCTTAACCAAAAAGAAGGCTGAGGGTGACATGATTGCTCTCTTTGAATATATTAGAGGGATAAATACCAGGAGGGAGGAATTATTTAAGCTCAGTACCAATGTGGACACAAGAACAAATGGATATAAGCTGGCTATTAGGAAGTTTGGACTTGAAATTAGGCGAAGGTTTCTAACCATTAGAGGGTGAAGTTCTGGAACAGCCTTCCAAGGGAAGTAGTGGGGCAAAAGACCTATCTGGTTTCAAGATTAAGCTAGATGGGTTTATGAAGGGGATGGTTTGATGAGTAACACGATCTTGGTAACTAAGGGTACATCTAGACTACAGGCTTTTGTCGACAGAAGTTTTGTCGACAGATACTGTCGACAAAGAGCGTCTAGACTACATCCAGTTCTGTCGACAAAGCAAGCCGCTTTGTCGACATGACAGCGTGACGCAAAGGACAGTGTAGATGCAATAATGCCTTCTGTTGACAGAACTCTGTCGACAAAAGGCATTATTCCTCGTAGAATGAGGTTTACAGCCGTCGACAAAACTGCTGAGTTCTGTCGACGTTATGTCGACAGAACTCAGTGGCAGTGTAGATGCAGGTATAGTTTTGTCAACAAAAGTACACTTTTGTCGACAAAACCCTGTAGTCTAGACACACCTAATTGACCTTTCACTACCAGTGGTAAATAGACCAATAGAGGATGATAGGAGTTACTATAGAGAACTTTTTCCTGGGTGTCTGGCTGGTGAGTCTTGCCCACAGGGTTCAGCTGATCGCCATATTTGGGGTCGGGAAGGAATTTTCCTCCAGGGTAGATTGGCAGAGGCCCTGGAGGTTTTTCGCCTTCCTCTGTAGCATTGGGCACGGATCACTTGCTGGAGGATTCTCTGCATCTTGGGGTCTTTAAACCATTTGAGGACTTCAATATCTGAGATATAGGTGAGAGGATTATTCCAGGAGTGGGTCGGTGAGATTCTGTGGCCTGCATTGTGCAGGGGGTCAGACTAGATGATCATAATGGTCCCTTCTGACCTTAAAGTCTATGAGTCTATGTTCCGTTCGCAAGTTAAAGACAGCGATGCCGTTACAGAAGCCTCCTTCAAAATGGCTTGGCACATAGCTAAATGAAGAAGACCTTTTACCGAAAGTGAATTGATGAAGCAGTGCTTCTTGGACTGCAGCGAATCACTTTTTGCAGAATTTAAAAACAAAGAGGATATAGTTAAATATCAAAACTGCAAGGCTGCGTCTAGATTGGCATGATTTCGCGCAAATACTTTTAACGGAAGTAGAGCGCCTAGACTGGCATGTGCCTTTGCGCAAAAGATTTGCTTTTGTGCAAAAGCATCCGTGCCCAGTATAGACGCTCTCTTGCGCAAGAAAGCTCCGATGGCCATTTTAGCCATCGGGCTTTCTTGCACAAGAAATTAATGTTCCTGTCTACAGTGGCCCTCTTGCACAAGTATTCTTGTGCAAGAGGGCTTATGCCTGAGCGGGAGCATCAAAGTATTTGCGCAAGAAGCACTGATTTTGTACATTACAAAGTCAGTGTTCTTATAAATTCTCGCGCCACTGTAGACAGGCGGCAAGTTTTTTACTGCTTTTGCACAAAATCTTACCAGTCTAGACGCACCCAGCGTGTCTGATTCAACTGTAATAAGACAAATTGAAAGCATTTCAGGAGATCTGTTTTCTAAATTGCTAAAAGACATTGAAAGCACTGAGTATTTCAGTCTGTCAGTGGACGACTCTACTGATCATTCAGACATATCTCAGCTCATAATCTGGGTGTGTTTTTTCAATGGCAAAAGGTATGTTGAAAAAATGCTTACTCTGCTACCTTTGTCGGGTCAAACTAGGGGAGAGGACGTTTATTCTGCACTGATGACATTTTTTGAAGGACCAGGAAAATGCATTGATTTGAAGAAGCTTACTTTGGTAATAACTGATGGCGCTCCCTCCATGGTTGGAAAAGAGAAGGGGCTAATTTCTTTGCTGAAGAAAAATCCAGTTTCCAGATTTCTTTTCATACCATTGCATTCTGCACCAAGAACAATTATGCAGCAAACTGAAGAGAGGATTTCTCAAGAGCACAATGGATAGTGTCACAAAAATGGTCAACTTCATTGTTGCAAATGCCTTGAAACAGACAATTTCGAGCTTTAGTTGAGGAGTACGAAACACAGTATGGTGACTTAGCCATCTAACTTCTGCAAGCATTGCCGAGTCGAGGAAGAGTATTAGATAGATTCATGGATCTACTGCCTGCTGTATGAGTGTTTTCGGAGGCAAAGGATCACCAAGATTTACTGTCATGTTTAGACAGAGACATTCCTGATAAACGTGGCTTTTCTCACTGATATGACATGACACTTAAATGCCCTCAATCTTAAACTTCAAGGCAAAGAAAAAAAACTGCCTTCTCTGATGTGCAATGTTTCTGCATTTGAAACAAAACTAGTCCTGTTTGTAGATCAGCTTTGTGAGAAAGACTTAACTCACTTTCCCATCCTCAACTCACAAGTGACACAGCTGAGTGAACATGCATCTTTTTTGACTGATTTTTTTACGGAATACATCTCAGAGCTGAAAACCGAATTTTCTTCTCGTTTTCTAGATGTCAAATCCCTGAAGACCATTCTTGAATTTACTGAAAATCCATTTTCAGTTGAGGTAAAGGCAGTCTCACCTTCAGCAGTGAGATTTGGTGTTGAGAGGGCCACATCTGAAGAAGAGATGATAGAACTGCAAAACAATAGTATTCTAAAAGCATAAGGAAGAGGACAATGAAACATTTTGGATGGCCTATGTACAGGAAGAGATGTACCCTACATTACTGAAATGTGCTAAAAAAGTGCTAACTTGCTTTGGGTCTACATATGTCTGTTAAAGTTCATTCTCCTCCATGGGAATCATCAAGTCAAAACTGCACACCTCTCTGAGGCTATGTCTAGACTACAGGACTTTGTCGGAAAAACAGATGTTTTTCCAACAAAACTTGAGTTACTTCCACATTGCAAGCGCGTTCTTTCAACAGTAAATTGAAAGAACGGAGGGCTTTTTGTGCAATTGGTAATCCTCATTCTACGAGGAAGAAATGTTTTTGCGAAAGAGCTCTTTCGCAAAAAGGCGTGTGTGGACAGGGAAGAGGGAGTTTTTACGGAAGAAGAGGGAAGAGGAAAAAGCACGGGTGCCCTGGTGGCCATTCTGTCCATAGCAATCACATGTAACAGAGCTTTTTCTATGCGCTTTTGCAGTGTGGACGCTCTCTTTTGCAAGAAGTTTTTTCAGAAGATCTCTTCGGAAAAAAGCTTCTTGCATAAGAAGCCTGTAGTCTAGACGTAGCCTTACTGACAGACATCTGACCGACTGTCTCCAAGCTGCTACAACGGAATGCAAGCCTGATGTGAAACAGCTGGTGAAAAGTTTGCAGACACAATCTTCACATTGATTGTACTTATATTTCAGTAAATATTGTATTGGCAGTTTTTGTTTGATTTGTTAAAATTGTGAAACCAAAACAAAAAAGTAGTCAATATAATGGTCTTCTGTTGATATGGAAGCTTCAGGGGGTAGCCGAGTTAGTCTGTGCAGGATAAACTTAAAAAACAACAAAAGGTCTGGTAGCACTTTATAGACTAACAAAACATGTAGATGGTATCACGAGCTTTCGTGGGCACAGCCCACTTCTTTAGATGACCGGAGTTATGAGTTTAGGATGTTTAGACCCAAAATAAATAGGGGAGAAGGAAGGGGGGGGGGGAGGAAAAAGAGAAGGGGGCGGGAAACAAGGAGCAGAGGGAATGAAAATATCAAAGGGAAAAACAAGTAGGCAGAGCTGGTGCCTATAAGCACCTGAAGATTGGCTAGTTAAAAGGAAGCAGATAAGGATCAAATGGAACTAACACAAGAATCCACACAGAGAGCTGTTGGCACCTTCGTTGAATGTTAGGTAGGTAATGTCCCAGCCATCCATTGTCCAGATTGAGGAGATGATGATCAGAGTGAGAATTGAATTTGTGGATGAATTGTAATTCCAATGCCTCCCTTTGTATTTGACTAGTAGAACTGGTTTGTGACAAGACAGCATTGTTGATATGCATTTTAGTAGTTAAATTCCTGGACTGTCATTGCTCATTAAAAGTGCTGTCATATGGGTGGACATCGGGTAAATGTTGCATTTTATTAATATCAGCAGAACTGACTTAAATGGGGCCTGCGTGTTGTGTAGGCTTGCCTTAATCTTTGTATTCATGCCGGTCAGTGTGAAAGAAGCTATTTGCATATATGTGCAACCATCCTTAAGTTGCAGCCCTTAGCATATGCTGTGAGTATCATTGCGGGCCCCGGGGCTCCCAAAGTTGAGTAGCCCTGTTCTAATCAGTCATAATCAGTTTGTGTAACATCTGTTTATCTGGGAAGTTGTTTTTCATTGTCAGCATGTCGTGTTATCTGTTTTAGTTGGGGGTGCTTGCCTTTAACTCCAAGGCTGTCTATCTGTCCAACGCCAGTCTCTTTTACCCAGGGCCCATTAGAGCATGGGTTCCCAAACTGGGGGGCGTGCCCCCCTGACGGGGGCGTGAAGAAATTCCAGAGGGGGCGCAAGGCAACCCAGCCACACACACACACACACACCCCGTCAATCCCACCCCAAGTTTTGCTGCTATTTTTTTGGGAGGGGGGGTGTGAGGGTTTCTCAAAAATCAAAAAGGGGGGTGTGATGCCGAAAAGTTTGGGAACCACTGAGATAGAGTCTTGGTGCTCCCGAGTCTTTTAACTCTTTGGCCATCTGGACACTGAGGTAACCTTCAAGTTTTCTCTCTCTCCAAACACACACATTTCTTGCCCATTCACTCTTTCACTCCCCCCACCCTCCCAAGGAATACATAATTGCTTCACATAGGCAGAGGGATATAATTGCCTTTGTATGGTATACAATCTAATTCTAATATCGACTCTTGTTAGTACAAAACTTTAGTTATTTATTATATCTCTTTTACACTACAACCTATATTATAGTTATCCCTAGGAGTAATAGTGTCATCATACTGAAACACAGGGATTCTTCTGATATCTTTCTGCTTTGACATTAGATACAGACACACACAGTCTGCTTAACGGCCTGAAAGACCGTTCCTTCCTGCTAGCCAGAGAAGGGTGGCCGGCAGAGTTATAGTTGTTTAACTAACCATTAAACTACATTTTTGTATTCTCCCATGTATACATTACAAGATATTATTATATTATAAAACTCTTGTCTACACGCGGGTAGCCCGGCTGCCTGCTGGGACCCCTGTGCACAGGGGCTGCTTCCCAGCAGCATCCCCTATCCTCTCCCCGCTGCGTCTGATAGAGGCAGCGGGAAAGAGTAACACCCGGAGGCGGTGCTGGGGAGCCAACTTTTAAGCCGGCTCCCCCAGCACTGGCTCCTGTCCCCCTGCTTCCTGCCTCTCATAGAGGCAGGGGGGCACTGCAGAGAGCACGGGGCAAGCAGGGCCTGCTTGAGTCCCCACTCACCCAGTGCTCCCTGTGGCACTTCTGCTTTTGAAATGTACAAGCGTCCTGGAGGGCTCTTGTACATTTCAAAAGCAGAAACACTGGCAGTGGGAACCGGCGCGAGCAGGAACTGTGCCATTTCTCCGCTGTGCCTCTGCCTCCCCTGCCCCCCGCGGAAACAGTGCTGGGGGGAACCGGTTTAAAGCCAGTCCCCGCCCCCCCCCGATAGAGGCAGCAAGGGGATGGGGGGAGCAACGAGTCGAGTGGCTACTCAACTATCCGATAAGCATTTGCTTATCGGATAGTCGACTAGTCACTAACATCCCTAGCTGTACCTGCATAGAAACACACACATGGCTTTCTACAATCTTGTTTTATTGACTGTTCTGACACTGCTGTAACAATGGTGTTGCAACAGTTACGTTCTATTAAGAGGATCCCAAGAATCGGTTCTAGGGCCGGTTTTGTTCAACATCTTTATTAATGACCTGGATGAGGGGATGGATTGCACCCTCAGCAAGTCTGCGCATGACACTAAGTTAGGGGGAGAGGTAGATACGCTGGAGGGCAGGGATAGGGTCCAGAGTGACCTAGACAGATTAGAGGATTGGGCCAAAAGAAATCTGATGAGGTTCAACAAGGACAACTGTAGAGTCCTGCACTTGGGATGGAAGAATCCCAAGCACTGTTACAGGCTGGGGACTGACTGGCTAAGTAGCAGTTCTGCAGAAAAGGACCTGAGGATGACAGTGGATGAGAAGCTGGATATGAGTCTACAGTGTGCTCTTGTAGCCAAGAAGGCTAATGGCATATTAGGTTGCATTAGGAGGAGCATTGCCAGCAGATCTAGAGAAGTGATTATTCCCCTTTATTCGGCTCTGGTGAGGCCACATCTGGAATACTGTGTCCAGTTCTGGGCCCCCCACTACAAAAAGGATGTGGACGCATTAGAGGGTCCAGTGGAGGGCAACCAAAATGATTAGGGGGCTGGAGTACATGACCTATGAGGAGAGGCTGAGGGATTTGGGTTTGTTCAGTCTGCAGAAGAGAAAAGTGAGGGGGGATTTGATAGCAGCCTTCAACCTCCTGAAGGGAGGTTCCAAAGAGGATGGAGAAAGGCTGTTCTCAGTAGTGGCGGATGGCAGAAGAAGGAGCAATGGGCTCAAGTTGCAGTGGGGGAGGTCTAGATTGGATATTAGGAAAAACTATTTCCCTAGGAGGGTGGTGAAGCACTGGAATGGGTTACGTAGGAAGGTGGTGGAATCTCTATCCCTAGAGGTTTTTAAGTCTTGGCTTGACAAAGCCCTGGCTGGGTTGATTTAGTTGGGGTTGATCCTGCTTTGGGCAGGGGGCTGGACTTGATGACCTCCTGAGGTCTCTTCCAGCTCTATGATTCTAAGAGCAATATTTAATTTACACTACAGTTTGACTATCTTGTTGGATGACTTACATTCTGGTTCATTACAAGCAATGTAATTGCACCAAAGGAAAACTGCTTTACCATGACTACTTGATCCTTTAGCCTGGCTCTTCAAATAAAAAATTGCAGCTCCCACACCCGCAGCTCTGAAAGGGGCAGTGTGTTTCTGCCTGCACGGGACGCCTGTGCAGACTTAAAAATGTCCGCCTTCAAAATGACAATGCCAGCTCTGCTCTTAAAAGGGCTGCGGCCGGCCCCCCCCCCTTTTTTTTTTTGCTCAACAACTTTTTTCCCTTGGCTCTTTGCACTGTATCCACCACTATTTTGGCTCTTCGTCTGTAACGGGTTGGCCACCCCTGCTTTAGCCAATTAATGATTACGGTGTTACTGCTCTCTCCTGAAGAATAAGTGATGCTAGATCTGCTTGCTGCAAACAGTTTGACTTAAACGTTTGTGGTTTTATACAGTAACTCAGCCAGCTCTTGCTGCCCATGTTGCCAAACTGCAATTTCAATTACACAATAGGAAAATGTTTCAAATGCTTTTATAGCTTGCTGTTCAAAATGTTTGATTCATATTGAAACTAACATTTGACATAGCAAGCTTCATCACTCTGACTTCCAGTATTTCTGTGGGCAAGTGTGGGTATGAAGCACATTTTTGGTCTTAAGATTTAAATACATGCACTGCTCGTATGACATACTGTCTACAGATGGGACAGTCATAGAATCATAGAACCATAGAGCTGGAAGAGACCTCAGAAGGTCATCAAGTCCAGCCCCCTGCTCTAGGCAGGACCAATCCCAACTAAATCAACCCAGCCAGGGCTTTGTCAAGCTGAGACTTAAACACCTCTAGGATGGAGACTCCACTACTTCCTAGGTAACCCATTCCAGTGCTTCACTACCCTCCTAGTGAAATAGTTTTCCTAATATCCAACCTGGACCTCTCCCACCAACTTGAGACCATTGCTCCTTGTTCTGCCATCTGTCACTACTGAGAACAGCCTCTCTCCATCCTCTTTGGAACTTCCCTTCAGGAAGTTGAAGGCTGCTATCAAATCCCCCTCACTCTTTGCTTCTGCAGACTAAACAGACCCAACTCCTCAGCCTCCTCATAAGTCATATGCTCCAGCCCCTAATCATTTTGGTTGCCCTCCGCTGGACCCTCTTCCAATGCGTCCACATCCTTTTTGTAGTGGGGGCCCAGAACTGGACACAATACTCCAGATGTGGCCTCACCAGAGCCGAATAAAGGGAATAATGACATCTCTGGATCTGCTGGCAATGCTCCTCTTAATGCAACCTAATATGCCATTAGCCTTCTTGGCTACAAGGGCACACTGTTGACTCATATCCAGCTTCTCATCCACTGTAACCCCAGGTCCTTTTCTGCAGAACTACTACTTAACTGGTTGGTCCCCAGCTTGTAACTATGCTTGGGATTCTTCCGTCCCAAGTGCAGGACTCTGCACTTGTCCTTGTTGAACCTCATCAGATTTCTTGTGGCCCAATCCTCCAATTTGTCTAAGTCACTCTGGACCCTATCTCTGCCCTCAAGCGTATCTACCTCTCCCCTAGCTTAGTGTCATCCACAAACTTGCTGAGGTGCAATCCATCCCCTCATCCAGGTCATTAATAAAGATATTGAACAAAACCGGTCCTAGAACCGAACCTTGGGGCACTCCGCTAGAAACTGACCGCCATCCTGACATCGAGCCGTTGATTACTACCCGCTGGGCCCGGCCTTCTAGCCATCTTTCTATCCATCTTACCGTCCATTTATCCAATCCACATTCCCTTAACTTGCTGGCAAGAATATTGTGGAGAGACCGTATCAAAACCTTGCTAAAGTCAGGTATATCACATCCACTGACTTTCCCAGTCCACAGAGCCAGTTACCTCATCATAGAAGCTAATCAGATTGGTCAGGCACGACTTTCCCTTTGTGAATCCATGCTGACTATTCCTAATCACTTTCCTCTCTTCCAAGTGCCTCAAAATGGATTCCTTAAGGATCCCTTCCATGATTTTCCAGGAACCGAGGTAAGACTGACCGGCCTATAGTTCCCTGGATCGTCCTTCTTCCCTTTTTTGAAGATGGGCACTACATTTGCCTTTTTCCAATCATCCGGGATTTCTCCCGATCTCCACGACTTTTCAAAGATAATGGCCAAAGGCTCCTCAATGACATTTGCCAACTCCCTCAGTACCCTCGGATGCATTAAGTCCGGACCCATGGATTTGTGTATGTTTAGCTTTTCTAAATAGTTCCTAACCTGTTCTTTACCCACCAAGGGCTGTCCATCTTCATCCCATCTTGCGTCACTTAGCGCATTAGTCTAGGAGCCCACCTTGCCCGTGAATACAGAGGCAAAGAAAGCATTGAGTACTTCAGCTTTCCCCACATCATCTGTCACTAGGTTACCTCCTTCATCCAGTAGGGGCCCCACACCCTCTCTGATCACCTTCTTCTTGTTAACATGCCTGTAGAAACCTTTCTTGTTATCCTTCACATCCTTAGCCAGTCGCAATTCCATTTGCGCTTTCGCCTTCCTGATAACCCCGGCATTCTCGAGGCTATACATTTAAACCCCTCCTGGTCATTTGTCCAAGTTTCCACTTTTGTAAGCTTCCTTTTTGTGCTTAAGTTCACCAAGGATTTCCCCTGTAAGCCAATCCGGTCTCCTACCATGTTTGCCTCTCTTGCTACGCATCGGGATGGTTTCTTTCTGTGCCTTCAATAAGGCTTCTTTAAAATACTGCCAGCTGTCCTGGACTCCTTTCCCCTTCATGTTAGCATCCCAGGGGATTCTGCCCATCAGGTCGCTGAGGGAGTCAAAATCTGCTTTTGAAGTCCAAGGTGTGTATTTTACTCTCTTTTCTTCCTTTGGTCAGGATCCTGAAATCTACCATCTCATGATCACTGCTTCCCAGGTTGTCACCCACCTCCACTTCCCCTATTAGTTCCTCCCTGTTTGTGAGCAGAAGGTCAAGCTGCGCACGGCCCCTGGTCGGATCCTTCAGCACTTGTGTCAAGAAGTTATCCCCAACATTCTCCAAAAACTTCCTGGATTGCCTGTGTACTGCCGTATTGGTCTCCCAACAGATGTCAGGGTGATTAAAGTCCCCCACGAGACAGTCACTCATTCTTTTGCTACACTTTGTGCAAGTGACCATGTGACCACATTCCAGATGAACACAATCAATTACTGCATCCATGCAGATCCTACACAGATTATCATCGTTCTCATTCAGCTGCATCTTCTCTCCTTCTGCAAAGCAACAGATGGGGTTATGATTTAGAGAGATTCAGGCCATGGCAAAAGCAGTTAGTTTCCTACATACTTGGGCTAGAGCTTAAGCCAATCCATTTCAGTATCACTTCATTTTCATCTGCATTTACAGTAGTCAAGCTACTGGTAGAATAAAGCTCAAATTTTACAACCATTATAAATGGAGTAAGATTAAGGCAACTAATGCAGTGCATATTATTTGTCCTATTTAGCCTCAAATAACCTCCGATGTCACATGCCCAGTTAAGAGAGCACCAAACTAGCATTCAAACCTAAGTAGCATTCCAATTCTGCCATACAACAGGCTCAAAGTGACTTCATCTCTGGGCCTCAGTTTATCATTTGTCAAACATGGATAACGCCACATACCTCCCTCTTTATAAAGGGCTTTGGTAACTACAAACCATTTATGCAGTATTATTAACAGGGCCAAAACCCAATACAAATTGCTGTAGGGACATAATTCTTGTTATGACTCATACTCAAATGAAACATTTAGGAAACATGTAGAACTAAACAAAAGGGGTAGTGGTGCTCTATGATGGAAAGTAGATATTGATGTTAATCTTTCACATTTTGTAAAATGTTAGAGAAACAGGAAAAAAATCTTGATGTTTACACTTAACATTAGGAAAAACCCCAGAAACTTGATGTTCACAAACTAAGCATAATTGAGTTAGCAGTGTCAATATTCTGCCACTCAGTGTTGTAGTTCTTCAGGGAGGGTGGTCAGGATTTACTGCCAAGGTGTCCTCACAGGTCTCTGGCTCCGTTGATGATGATAACCAGAAGGCTGCTTGCGTGTGTGCTCAGTGATGTGTGCCATGTAGACTTGTGCACTTAGTCTCCACAGCAGACCCCAGGAGAGCCCCCAAAGCCCACAAACCAGATAAGGATCGAAGGTGCCAGGCCAGGTTTATTGTAAAGCGAAGTACAGTCATAGTTGTCAGTAGACTCCACTGAACCACTACACATACGTACTTGCCACAATGGAATGACTCAATCAGTGGGAGGTCCCACTGCCCCCTAGGTCATTCAAAGGCTGTCCCCCCAAGACACCACCTTATATACAGGTACAACAAGTCACACCTCACTGCTGACGTATCAGGTTGCCACCCTCTGATGTTGTCAGGTTACCACCCATCACCCTGTACCTCGTGGTTTGATTAGATTGGGGTTTCCCAACCTATGAGTCGGGACCCAAATATGGGTTGCCATTACATTTCAAAAGGGTCACCGGGCATCTCCCCAGTTGGCTCTTAAGGAGCCAACCACACATTTTTTGAATTGCCCTGGGTCACCAAGTCTCCCTGAATTATCAAAATGGGTCACCATCTGGAAAAGGTTGGGAACCGCTGGATTAGATCATCTCTATCCATTATGCTGTCATTCTAGACCCTTTCCTGAACCTGAGTCTGTATCTGTGAGGAGTGGGTACCAAGGTCTTCTTTAATGAGCTAGCAATATCATGTGCTTTCCACTTATGACCAATTACTGTTCTGCACCTGGGCCTATTACCAATTAGTGTTTTGCGCACTCAGCCTTGTTCGTGCCAAGTTCTGTGAGCTGGGGCCTGCTCACAGCTTAGCTTTGCTTTATGTTAGCCATGTTTTGCCCATTGTTAGCTAGGCCTGAGGCCTCAGACCAGGCCTGTGCTGCATCGGCTTATGTTTTAGGCCTTCATCTTACTACAAATGTCATTTTGTCATTTTGGGACAGTTAAGAAAACCATCACTTGTCCCAGCAATGGCTTCGCAGCTATTCCACAGCATATATACCAACATTCTGAAGGACCATCTTCTCCCATATGAACCTGCCCGGGGATTGAGGTCAGCTGGGGAGGCTTTGCTTCGTGTTCCCCCACTTGTGGAGATAAGATTAACTTCTACGCGGAAGAGGGCATTCTCAGCTTTTGCTCCCAGGCTGTGGAATTCTCTTCCTCGGGATATTTGCATAGCGCCAACGCTAGCGTTGTTCCGGCATCAGGCTAAAGCCACTCTTTTTACTCGTGCTTTAATGTTTGAGTCTGTATGTGTGTGTTCCTCCTCTCAGTGGCTGCGTCTAGACTGGCATGATTTTGCGGAAATGCTTTTAACGGAAAAGTTTTTCCGTTAAAAGCATTTCCGCAAAAGAGCCTCTAGATTGGCACGGGTGCTTTTGCGCAAAAGCATCCGTGGCCAGTCTAGACGCGATTTTGCACAAGAAAGCCCTGATTGCCATTTTCGCCATTGGGGCTTTTTTGCGCAAAACAGTTCTTCCCTGTCTACACTGGCCCTCTTGCGCAAGTATTCTTGCGTAAGAGGGCTTATCCCTGAGCGGGAGCATGAAAGTATCTGCGCAAGAAGCACTGATTTTGTACATTACAAAGTCAGTGCTCTTGCAAATTCAAGCGGCCAGTGTAGACTGGCTGGCAAGTTTTTTTGCGCAAAAGCGGCCGCTTTGCAAAATCTGCCAGTCTAGACGCAGCCTGCATGTTTTTAGCTGGTTATGTCCTCTGAGGTCTCATATTTTAAATTCTCATATTTTAAATTTTTATATATATTTGTATTTTTTTTTGTTTGTTCTTGTAAGCCGCCTTGAATATTTTAAATAGAAAGGCGGGGTAAAAATAAAAATAAATAAATAAATTATATGCAGTAAGACTGGCACTCTGGCAGAGGAAATGGTGCCACTGTAGCTTTTAAAACTAAAAATTAGGAGTTTTCTTCTACAATAACTTCACACTGCCCATGCCAAAAAAACCATTAACACTTTGTGAAAGCCCAGTGAAGGGCATAAAGGAGCAAATGACTTCATTTTCTCTAATGGGTTATTCTTCTTTGAGTGCTTGTTCAGGTCTATAAAATCATGAGTGGTGTGGAGAAAGTGAATAAGGAAAAGTTATTTACTTCTTCCCATAATATAAGAACTAGGGCCATGAAATTAATGGGCAGCAGGTTTAAAACAAATAAAAGGAAGTTCTTCTTCACACAGTGCATAGTCAATCTGTGGAACTCCTTGCCTGAGGAGGTTGTGAAGGCTAGAGGCTATAACAGGGTTTAAAGAGAACTAGATACATTCATGGAGGTTAAATCCATTAATGGCTATTACCCAAGATGGGTAAGGAATGGTGTCCCTAGTTTCTGTTTGTCAGAGGGTGGAGATGGATGGCAGGAGAGAGATCGCATGATCATTACCAGTTTGGTTCACTCCCTCTGGGGCACCTGGCATTAGCCACTGTCGGCAGACAGGATACTGGGCTGGATGGACCTTTGGTCTGACCCAGTATGGCCGTTCTTATGTTCAGTATCCATAGGGGCCAGGGTCCCAGCACTCCCTGCAGTGGTGTGCATATGCCACACTATATAGGACACTCCCCAGCTCATTCCTTCTGGTTGGAACTCCGATACCCCTCAACCCCTCCCCTCCTCAGTTCCAAGCAATGTTACTGGTGGCAAGAAGGAAGAGAGTGCTCCAGCCTTAACTGTATCTAGCAGTTCCCTTAATCCTATTGTGTTGTGGATAGTTATCTCCTTACTTAAGTACCTGTAAATAGTTTTCTGGACTTTTTTATTCTTCTTAGAGACTTTGCCTGGGGGGTGGGGCAGTGGCAAATTTAGAGTGAGTAGGGCCCTCTGCTCAGCTTCATTTTGGGGCCCCTCAAGGACCCACCCAAGAAAAAGAACATTCAATCTTCCTGCCCTCCCATTTTTCATTCCTTTTTCTTTAGCTTTCTCCTATATTAGAAGTAATAAAGGAAAATAAAGTGAGGTACCTTGATTGTTTTGTAGCCTAAGATTTTTACACAGACCACTTGAAAATTCCTGAGGGTCTCTGTGGACCATTTCATGATCTTTCCAAATATTGTTTGTACCATGAGCTAACTATCGTATAGTGCTTTGGATAAGAGCACTTTATTAAAAAAAAATCATAACCATTCCTCAGTCCACCTGAATGGAGTTCTCAGAGCACCGCTGACAATGTCTGGTCTAGATGAAAACTTGTATTTGCACTAATGAGAAAAATGTATAAAAATAAAATGTATGGATGACGCATGAACAGAAAAATAAAAGTTAACTTCCTCTGAAGAGACTTATTCAATCTGAAAAAAAATATTTATTCAGACAGCTTTCTTTCTTGGAACAAGATAAACTTAACAGTAACAAGTCATCGGGACCACATGGCATTCACACAAATGTGCTGAAAGAACTCAAATGTTTACTTGCGGAACTATTAACTGTGGTTTGTAACCTATCCTTTAAATCAGCTTCTGTACCTAATGAGTGGAAGATAGCCAATGTAGCGTAATATTTTAAAAGGGATCCAGAGGCGATCCTGGCAATTACAGACCGGTAAGTCTAACGTCAGTACCAGGCAAATTAGTTGAAACAATAGTAAAGAATAAAATTGTCACACATAGATTAACATAATTTGTTGGGGAAAGTCAACATGGTTTCTGTAAAGGAAGTCATGCCTTACTAATCAACTAGAGTTCTTTGAGGGGTCAACAAACATGTGGACAAGGGAATCCAGTGGATATAGTATAGTTAGATTTCCAGAAAGCCTTTGAAAAGGTCCCTCACCAAAGGCTCTTAAGTACAGTAAGTTGTCATGGGATAAGAGGGAAGGTCCTTTCATGGATTGAGAACTGGTTAAAAGACAGGAAACAAAGGGTAGGAATAAATGGTAAGTTTTCAGAATGGAGAGAGGTAACGTGGTGTGCCCCAAGGGTCTGTCCTGGGACCCATCCTATTCAACTTATTTATAAATGATCTAGAGAAAGGGGTAAACAGTGAGGTGGCAAAATTTGCAGATGATACTAAACTGCTCAAGATAGTTAAGACCAAAGCAGACTGTGAAGAGCTTCATAAAGATCTCACCAAACTAAGTGATTGGGCAACAAAACGGCAAATGAAATTTAATGTTGATAAATGTAAGGTAATGCACATTGGAAAACATAATCCCAGCTAGACATACAATATGTTGTGGACTAATTTAACTATAACTACTCAAAAGAGAGATCTTGGAGTCATTGTGGATAGTTCTCTGAAAACATCCACTCAGTGTGCAGCGGCAGTCAAAAAAGCAAATAGAATGTTAGGAGTCATTACAAAAGGGATAGAGAATACGTCGGAACATATCTTATTGCCTCTATAAAAAACCATGGGCCGCCCACATCTTGAATACTGCATACAGATGTGGTCGCCTCATCTCAAAAAAGGTATATTGGCATTGTGAAAGGTTCAGAAAGGGGCAAAAAAAATTTTTTAGGGGTTTGGAATGGGTCCCATATGAAGAGAGATTAAAAAGACTTGGACTTTTCTGCTTAGAAAAGAGGAGACTAAGGGGGGATATGATAGAGGTCTATAAAATCATGACTGGTGTGGAAAAAGTGAATAAAGAAAAAATAATCACTTGTTCCCATAACATAAGAACTAGGGGTCACCAAATGAAATTAATAGGTAGCAGGTTTAAAAACAAACAAAAGGAAGTTTTTCTTCATGCAGCACACGGGCGGCCTGTGGAACTCCTTGCCAGAAGCAGTTGTAAAGACCAGGACTCAAGAAGGGTTCAAGAAAGAGCTAGATAGTTTCATGGAGGTTTGGTTCATCAGTGGCTATTAGCCAGGATGGGTAGGATTGGTGTCCCTAGCCTCTGTTTGTCAGAGGCTGGGAATGGGTGACAGGAGAGGGATTGTTTGATGATTCCCTGTTCTGTTCCCTCCCCTCTGGGGCATCTGGTGCTGGCCACTGTCAGCAGGCAGGACACTGGGCTAGATGGACCCTTGGTCTGACCCAGTATTGCCGTTCTTATGTTTAAATTTTCTTTCATTACATATTTCAGAGATTTCTCTTTAGTGAGCCTCTTTATATCTAAATCGGGATCAATACACCGGTCACAATGTCACTTACCTGGTAGTCTGTTGATGAGCCAGCTCAGTTGCTTTTTTAGATACGTTTGTCCAGCTAAGATCAAGGGTTACAGGCTGTCTCCTAATAATGCCACTGAGCATAAGTGGAGTGACGGATTTACAATGGTTTAGATCTATTTTGGTCCACAATCTTTTATCGCAGCACCTACAATAACACCACAATTGTTCATTTGGGATTTGCTTTGAATTCTGTAATGTTTTACGAGTTAACAATAGCTAAGAAATCAGTGTATTTGTAACAGATCTGTTTGAAGAGGCTAGGGAGAGCTCATGCATGCATTCAAGCAGAAACTTCCTCAAGTGTTTTTATCAAGCCAAAACAGAAGGATTTCTTCCCAACAGATGAAATGCTGTTATGGGTGCGATTTTCAAAAGCAATTCCATGGACCTCTTTCTCCACTTAGTTATAAGCTTGTCAATCGCCCTATTCATTACTGGGTAGTGCCATGACAAAGTCTGTTACCTGCCTGTCTGGGTAAATATTAGAGTTCTGATACATCTGAGCAGCCAGCCAAGAGGCTGCTTTACTGTAAGTTCAGCCAAGTGTATAAACATGTCTTTGAGATTCATAATATACATTACAGCTTATTGTTGGGGTATGGTTATTGACCTATTGAGCAATTTCTACACTTCTGTCAAAAAACATGCAAAATACATGGACGGTTTTCTTTAGAGATTCATCTCTAATCTGCAATTGCACTATTACTGTGTCACAAACAACATTGACGGTCTCAACGATAATCTCTTGCCTTTTCAAAGTGATTTCATTAACTCTAGTTTCATCGAACAATAACTTCCTGGGTTTTTTACGCTTCTCATCAGATATATCAGAGGAACCTATTTCTGCTGTTAATGTTAATGCCTCTGCTTCCACAGATCTATAGTCATTTTGAATTTCCATGACAAAACTTGTAACCGAGGCTAACAATTGTGCAGCATTCAATACATTTCTATCAATTTTTTGCAGTGATTTGCTGATGGCATTACATTTTAAAGTAAACAGTTCCACAAAACAGTAAAAACAACATCATACTTTTCAAACTTCTCTGCTAAGGATTTTGCTTCAGTTTTTGCACGTGGTTTTTCAGAATTTGATGCGGTTATGTCTAATAAGGTTCTCTTTATAACATCATAGCTCTTGCGAGCCCCCACCTTCTGCACTCGGAGTGCCAGAGTGGGGAACAGCCTTGACAGAGGTTAACAATTGTGCAGCATTCAATAAATGTGTATCAACTTTTTGCATCATAGCTCACTTTCAAAGCCAAAACAGCATCTGCACGAGCACACCACCTGGTGTCAGAAATTCTTTTGACTGTCAAGTGTTTTTCATTTGCCTGCTCCAAGCGTTGACTGTAGCACACTCCACCAACGTGCGCAAACTGTAAAAAAAGCATACACGTTTTGAACAAAGTCAAAAAAATGTATAGCTCCCTCACAAGATGCGGCTACAGCACTGCAGATTAAATTTAAGGAATGGCTGGAACATGGTATGAATAAAGCAGAGGGATGTGCATTGTTCAGTCTTGCCTGTAGACCTGAATATTTTCCTGCCATATTTGCGGCATTATCAAAGCTCTGCCCACAACAATTTTTTATGTCCAAACTAGGGCTGTCAAGTGATGTAAAAAATTGTGATTAATTGCGCGATTAAAAAAATTAATCGTGATTAATCACACTATAAAACAATAATTAGAATACTATCTAAGTATTTTTGGATGCTTTCTACATCTTCTAATATATTGATATCAATTACAACACAGAATACAAAGTGTACAGTATCAGAGGGGTAGCCGTGTTAGTCTGGATCTGCAAAAGCGACAAGGAGTCCTGTAGCACCTTATAGACTAACAGATGTATTGGAGCATAAGCTTTCGTGGGCAAAGACCCACTTCGTCAGATGCACGTAGTGGAAATTTCCAGAGGCAGGTATAAATATGTAGGCTAGAGATAACGAGGTAAATTCAATCAGGGAGGATGAGGCCCACTTCTAGCAGCAGATCTGGAGGTGTGAACACCAAGAGAGGAGAAACTGCTTTTGTAATTGGCTAGCCATTCACAGTCTTTGTTTAATCCTGAGCTGATGGTGTCAAATTTGCAGATGAGCTGTAGCTCAGCAGTTTTTCTCTGAAGTTTGGTCTTGAAGTTTTTTTGCTGCAGGATGGCTACCTTTAAATCTGCTATTGTGTGTCCAGAGAGATTGAAGTGTTCTCCTACAGGTTTTTGTACATTGCCATTCCTAGTATCTGTTCCTGATAGCTTGTATTCCATCTGTGTGGGATGTTTGTGTAGAGAGCCTCTACATCCATGGTGGCTAGGATGGTGTTTTCTGGCAGATCACCAATGCATTGTAGTTTTCTCAGGAAATCAGTGGTGTCAATGTAATATACGCCATCATGTGCCAGCAATGCCCCTCTGCTATATACATTGGCCAAACTGGATAGTCCCTACGCAAAAGAATAAATGGACACAAATCAGATGTTAGGAATGGCAATATACAAAAACCTGTAGGAGAACACTTCAATCTCTCTGGACACACAATTGCAGATCTAAAGGTAGCCATCCTGCAGCAAAAAAAACTTCAAGACCAAACTTCAGAGAAAAACTGCTGAGCTACAGTTTATCTGCAAATTTGACACCATCAGCTCAGGATTAAACAAAGACTGTGAATGGCTAGCCAATTACAAAAGCAGTTTCTCCTCTCTTGGTGTTCACACCTCCAGATCTACTGCTAGAAGTGGGCCTCATCCTCCCTGATTGAATTTACCTCTTTATCTCTAGCCTGATTCTTGCCTGCATATTTATACTTGCCTCTGGAAATTTCCACTACATGCATCTGATGAAGTGGGTCTTTGCCCACGAAAGCTTATGCTCCAATACATCTGTTAGTCTATAAGGTGCTACAGGACTCCTTGTCGCTTTTGCAAAGTGTACAGTGCTCACTTTATATTTATTTTTTTATTACAAAATATTTACACTGTGTGACGGGGCGCTCTGGCCCCACACTGTAGATCAGCCTGTGGGTGGGGCCCAGCTGGCTGAGAGCACCCCTCCCCCACAGCCTTGCTGGGCATGCTCCCTGGTGAGCAGCACTATAAAAGGCCCTGAGACAGCTCACTCTGGGCTGACTGCCGAAGGGGAAGGACCTGCAGAGCCAGCTCCAGAGTCAGAGGAGCCCACGCAACCTGAACCGATGTTGCAGCTGCTACAACCCCAGCAGCAACCAGCCGCGGCCACAGCGACAGCCCCGGAGACAGGGGAGAGGTACGGCAGCAGAGACACACTAGGAAGCAGCCCAGGGCGGGGAATTGCAGTCCCCGAGTGCTCGGCAGGTTGAGGGGAGAAACCCCTGGCTGAGCAAGCAGTGGACCTAGCCACTGCCAAAAGGGCCCTGGGCTGGGACCCCGTGGAGTAGGCAGGCCCGGGTCCCCCTATCCCTCCCTCTGCAGTGCCCCGGAGCAGAGGAAGGCCCAGAAGCCTATGGACTGTATTTACCCCAGGAGGAGAGCCTTCTATGGACTAAGCCACAAGACCATATTTACCCCAAGAGGGGAGCTTTCCATGGACTAGGCTGCAGGGCTGTAGTTACCCCAATAGGGGAGCACCTCAGAGACTGAGCCCCTGGGCAGTATAGACCCGGACAAGGGGGGAGGCGTCTGAGACCAGACGCCAGCCATTGGGCTGTGCAGACCCTGATAGGGGGACTCGCGGGGGGTATTTTGGTGGGAGGACCTCACTCGAGGGGGAAGCACCCCTTGACACTGTTTAAAAAAAAAAAAAAAAAAAAAAACACACTTCAGTTCACCTCACTAAAGTATTGTAGTGCAAATTCTATCATGAAAGCTGAACTTAAATTCTTCTATATAATCAATATATTTGTGTCCTATTCAAAAGAGTCCTTTTTAGCTCAGCCCCAGCTGCAGGCGGCGGCACAGGGCTGGAGGGGGGTAGACTCTGCTGTGGGCAGTGCCAAGTTTGGGGGGGGCTCAGCCCCCAACTGCAGGTGGCATAGGGCTCAGGGGTGGGGGTCAGCCCCCAAGCTCAGGGGTCAGCCCCAGGGCTGGGGGGGTAGACCCCACCATGGGCAGTGCAGAATTCGGGAGGGGGGAATCAGCCCCAGAATCAGATGTGGGGGAGGGTCAGTCCCAGCCCCAGGAGGCAAAGAGAGGGTGGCTTGGGTGAGTCCTGCCAGGGAGGGGGGACAGCTTGGCCAAGCCCGCCCCCCGGCTGTTTTATTTTTAAGAATATGGTCACCTGGGAGGGAAGAGGGACGGGTGTCAGGGTCTTTGCTTCTTGTTTATTTCTCTGTTGGAGTTGGGACGGCTTCAGGGTTTTTTTCCCCTTTCTGGCTGCTTCTTTTTTCCATGCGCCCTCTGGTGGCGGTTTGCATTACTGCGCCTTACCAGAGATAGCAGCTAATGCTGGTTTGCTGCCCTCTGCGATTAACGCGTGTTAATTTTTTTTAACGTGTTAATTCTGCCCGGCGTTAATCGCAGGCGTTAACGCACACTAATTGACAGCCCTAGTCCAAACCTGTCTCTAGATATTCAGAAGTGTGGGATTTTAGTGGGACAAAACAAAGAACTCGCTCTACAACTTCACCATTGCAGGTCACATGTCTTAAAATTTATGTTAATTGGTCTACATGACTCACATCTGGTGTTGAATCAACTATTATGCAGTAGTACTTGGCATCCTTTACTTCATCAGTGAATTGGTTTCTGAGCTGCTCTGCCATTATGGTAATGAATTCATTGTCGGTTTGGTGCGTTAAAAAGTTGGTCTTCCCTGAGCCACAATACTGATAATTTTTCAAATGTTCATTGAGAAAATTGTCAATTTCACTAAGATATTCAAGGCAGGTTAAAAAATTATCTCTTTGATTTGACACTGATGACTCGGCATGTTCTCTTAGAGGTAGGTTCCAAAGAAGACAACAGTTTCACCGTGGCCACAACACGTCTCAGCACTTTCCTCCAATAAGAACACTTCTCCTCAAACTGAGCCGATAATGCAGAATCAATTCTTCCAGATAGTTTACATCTTTGAACAAACTTCCACATAGCATTAATATGAGCTTTGGAGGTTTCATGATCAGCAATATCTCTTGCAACACTTCTCCAATTAGAGTGCTCGTCAACAAATGTATGTTTTCCTTTGCAAATGATTCCCTGACCATGGTAAACATAACGGTAGACTGCCTTGATGGTTTCCGAAAAATATCAACCCATTTCTCATTTCTGTGGTCCCATTTTTCTTCATCATCAGAAAATGGGACTCATGAAGACCTCGAAATTGCTTTCATTCTCCAACCTCATACTCTTCTCAAATTTTCCATATTACCTATAGTTTTTGGTTTATTTACTAAGAAAGATTCTCTCATAGATTTTGGACATAATGCAATGTCTTCCGGGTAGGTTGCGTCCCTTGCCCTTGATAAAAAAAATCACCAATATTTTATAGTTCCATTACCACTTCAGAGTCCACTTGTTCATTAGTTCAAGATTTTTAAAATAAGATGACAAACTGTCTTTTTGCCTAGCTTCATCTTTTTGTCTCACCTTCATTTTTTTTCGGTTTTGACTGCCAGACTCATAGTATCACTTCATTATTGCTAAAAAAAAAAAAAACCCCTAACCTTGATTTTTAGGCACATTAAAAATGTCTGAAAAAACAGGGCTGTAGCTACGGGTGGGCCTAGATGGGCCGTGGTCTGGACCACCAATTCCCCAATTAGGTTTAACACCAGTTGCACTGGAACATTTTTAATAGCGGGGTGCTGAAAGCCAACCCCTGTGTCTCCTAGGCACAGGTCCAGACTTGTGTGTGGGCCACAGGTGCAGGAATTAAGGGTTCAGGCAGGGCTGCTGAACAGAATAGCCAGGCCCCTGGGCAAGGTGTGTGTGTGGGGGGGGCAGGTCTGGACCCCCAGAAGGGCAGGCCATCGGGTGGAGCTGGGGGCCCAGCACAGGAGCAGAGCCACCATGGTGACGCTGGAGAAGACGACTGACAGAGGAGATACAAAGATCTCCATGGCTGCAGAGGACAGCTTCAGGCACCCCAGTGGCCCTGCGCTACCTGACCCGGACAAGTGGGCAGAGACCCACATGTGGCTCCACATGAAGGTGAGGGGGGCACAGTTCCAACAGCCACCTGAGCACGCCCCAGGCTCTCCATCTCCCGGATGCTCACCGCCTCGCCCACAGGCAGCAGCCACTCACCAGGTGGCAGCCAACAGCAGCGCAACATTACAGAGGCTAGAGGATGCGGGAGGAAGGGACAGCGCAGCCACGCAGCCAGCTTCTGGAGAGAAGCGGCACTTTCCTGCTTCAACGTGTGGCTTTTTCCTGCCGGCTGTGCAGCTTAAAGGCTTTCCATCCCCCGGCCATAACCCCACACCGCGGGCAGCATGGCCTGCCGCCACCCCATGGGCAGCTGCCACTCACGAGGTGGCAGTCAGCAGCAGGAACATAGGCTGGAAGGCTTTAGAGGAGCCCTGGGTAGCTACACAGCCAGCAGCCGGAAACAAAGCGCCACTCTTCTCCAGCCGGCTGTGTAGCTGCCCCATGCTCCTCTGAAGCCTTCCAGCCCATGTTGGCACTGCTTGTCACCTCCTGCCAGCTCCCCCCTGAGGCTGCAACCTCATTAAAAGCCATTAAAAACTATGGGCTTGTACGTCCCTGGGACAGAGGAAGAAATTTAAGCCCCACACCTCTCAATTGAAGGGGCACTATCCCCAGCAGGATACAGCCCACACTCGCCCGAAGTCCTCCAGGAGGAAGCTGGGCTGCCATCCTCAATCTGGCCAACAATCAACTTAGTCTAAGCCACAGGCCAAGTGCAACTTTTAAGGGTGTGCCTGAAGACGTCATACCAGACTCCCAAGATCCTCCCCATCTGTTTTCCTTCAGATGCCGCCCTTTCCTCCTGTCATGCATAGACATGGCCGCCTGCCACTTACGTCATGCCCCTGGCCAGGCTCAGGATGAGACCTCTCCAACTGTGGCTAGTGTTTCTGTATGTGCCAGCCAAGCACTCCCTGGAAAGAGTGGTAACGGTTCCATCTCATGTCCTGAGGACACTAGAGTGGTGGACCAAGACAGAACACATCACTTCCGGCATCCCCTTCCATCCACAGCCACATTCGAGGGAGCTAGTAGCCGAAGCTTCAGACTGTAGCTGGGGGGCCCACATGGGAACCCTTCAGACCCAAGGGGTGTGGTCCGCACAGGAGAGATGGCTCCACGTAAAATATAAAAGAGCTCAGGGTGATCAGAAACGCGTGCGGGGTGTTTCTTCCTCACCTCAATGGCAGGGTGGTGCGTGTCCTCACCGACAATATCGCCACCATGTACTGCATCAACAGGCAAGGGGGTGCCCGATGCCTGGAGCTCTGCAGGAAAGCAATGCGGCTCTGGGAGTTCTGTGCACTTCACATCATCATGTTAGAGGCATGTCACTTTCCAGCGGTACAGAACAAGGTTGCGGACTCTCTCAGTAGAGAGTTCCTCTTTCAGTGCTTGGAGGGCCTCCTCTATACCTTCCCTCCATTTCCTCTCATCAGCAAAGTCTTGCAAAAAGTCAAGAGGGACAAAGCGACAATGATACTCATCGCGCAGGCCTAGCCCCACCAGCACTGGTTCGGGATGCTCATGAGCCTGGTATCCTGTGCGCCCAAGCAGCTGCCTCTGAGACCGGACTTGCTGTCCCAGGACCACGGACGTCTTCTGCACCCGAACCTCAGATCACTGCATTTGACCACCTGGTTCCTCTATGGATGAATTTCCAGGCGCAGGAGTGTTCAGGTGAGGTTCAGAGGTTTCTTCTTGAAAGCAGAAAGCCCTCAACACAGTCTACCTATGTAGCTAAGTGGACTCGTTTTTTGATGTGGGCACAGCAGCGACAGGTCGTCCTGTCCAAAGCTTCCCTTCAGGAGATCCTGGACTACCTTCTCCACCTGAAGCAGAAAAGGCTAGCCCTAGCCACCATTAGAGTCCACCTAGAGACCATTTCTGTGTTTCATCTGCCCTTCCAAGGCCCTTCTGTCTCTTCTCATAACATCACGTCCTGGTTCATGAAAGGTCTGGAACGACTCTACCCTCAGACCTGAGATCCTCTCCTGCAGTGGGATTTGATCCCCACGCCACATGCTCCATCTCACTGCTTTTTTATAAGGTGGCCTTCCTAGTATGTTGGCTAGAAGACTGTCCGGGCTTTGACATCAGAACCTCTGTCCTTGAAGAACCGGGTGTACAAAGTCCAGTTGCGGCCTCATCCTAAGGCGGTCTCTGTCTTTCATTTGGATCAGGACATTTTTCTGCCAGTCTGTTATCCCAAGCCTCATGTGAACAATGAGGAGTGGCGTCTCCACACACTGGATGTTCGGAGAGCGCTGGCTTTCTACTTGGAAAGGATGAGGCCCTTCCGCAAGTCCACACAGCTTTGTGGCCTACGCAGAGAGAGGGTCCCTGATTTCCTCCCAGAGGCTCTCAAAATGGATCACCTCTTGTATCTGTACATGCTACAAGTTGTCAGGGGCCCAGCCGCCAGCGTTGATCAGGGTTCACTCAACCAGAGCTCGACCTTTGTCGCACGACTCTCTTACGCATGTTCCAATCCAGGATATCGGTCAAACAGTGACATGGGCGTCAGTGCACACTTTCACGTCACGCTATGCCATCATGCAGCAGGCTAGGGAGGATGCTGTGTTTGGCAGGGCTGTACTGCAGTCTGCATGTCCTCAACTCCTACTCACCTTCACAGACACTGCTTACAGTCACCTATGTTGAATGAACATGAGCAAGCACTTGAAGAGAAGACGGTTACCTGTTCTGTAACTGGTGTTCTTCGAGATGTGTTGCTCATGTCCATTCAATTTCCCACCTTCCTCCCCTCTGTCGGAGTTCCTGCAAGAAGGAACTGAAGAGGGAGGAGCCAGGGAATGTCCTATATAGTGTGGCATGTGTGCGCCACTCCAGGGGGTGCTGGGAACCCCAGCCCCTATGGGTACTGCTTAAGGAAAAACTTCTGACACCAGTGCATGTGGCAGGCACACACACCTACGCTGAATGGACACGAGCAACACATCTCAAAGAACACTAGTTATGGAATAGGTAACTTTTTTCAATAGTACAGTTGCTATCAATTTATTTCCCCTCTCTCAGTGAAACGTACCAGTGCAGCACAGGGCAGCTTCAATGACTGTGCTCTTAAAGGTACAGCTGCCCTAATGCCTTGGATCTCACTCCTAGCCCCTGCAGCACCTCTCTCTGCACTGCTACAGTACAGGGGACTGAAAGCTGTAAAACTGTGGTCACCAACAGGTCAATCGTGATAGACTGGTCGATCGCGAGGCCCCCATTTCCCTCTCACCCCCACTACTTACCTCAAGTGAAAAAGGAGGTAGCGTCGGCTTCCCAGGGATGTACAGAAGTCCCGCAGCTTAGCGCCACTTCCGGCGATTCCGGAAGTGCGCTAGCTGCTCTGTCAGGTGTACTGCGGGAGGCAGCATCGGCTCCCTGCACCGCACAGGAGGGGTGAGTCAGCCCCGGGGGAGACGCGCGGGGCTTCCCTGTGCGGGGTTGGGGGGTCAGCTCCAGGGCAGGCGCGCGCGCGGGGCTTCCCTACACGGGGGTCAGCCCCGGGGCAGGCGCGCACTAGTTTCCCGGGGGGGGGGGGAATCCTGGGAGGAGACAGATGCAGGGGACTCTCTGCCTCCACTGGCACCCCACTCCCCAGCCACAGAACGCTATCCCCACTCCCCAAACACCGTCCCCACTCCCCTGCCCCCAGCCACAGAATGCTGTCCCCACTCCCGTCCCCAGCTATAGAACGCTGTCCCCGCTCCCATCCCCACTCCCCGAACGCTGTCCCCACTTCCCTGTTCCCACCTACAGAACTCTGTCCCTATTCCCGTCCCCACTCCCTGAACTCTGTCCCCACTGGCACCCTGTCCCCAGCTGCAGAACCCTGTCCTCTGCCCTCCCAGCACCCTGTTCCTCTCCTGCCCCCAGCCGCAGAACTCTGTCCCCACAAAATGTATAATTATAAATGCTTCATTTTAGATTTAAATAGCATGAATAAAAACAGACCATTTATTTCATAACTATAAACACGTGATTTTAATTTTATATATCATAATTTAAAAATAAACAGTTTATCAGAGTGTGCAAGTAAGGGCTGGGGATAGCAAGTGATGGACAGGAGGAGAATAGAGAGGGCGGGGCTTCAAGGAAGGGGTGGGCCGGTAGATCTTCGCCTGTTCTGAGATTTAAAAAGTGATCTTGGGTGTAAAAAGGTTGGAGACCACTGCTGTAAAACATCCCACATGCACTGGCAGATTGAGAGTTAGTGGAGCCCTGTGCTCAGCTTCATTTTTGGGCTGCCCTGGGGACCCAGCCTGGGGCCCCACTCTTCCGGACCATCCCATTTTTCCTTCATCCTCTTCCTATATTACAAGTACTAAAAGTAAATGAAAATAAAATGAGGTAGCTTGATTGTTTTTGTAGGTCTAACTTTTTTTTCCCACAGACCACTTGAAAATTGCTGAGGGTCTCGGTAGACCACTTAATGATCTTTCTAAATATTGTTTGTACCACAAGCTAACTATTGTAAAGTGCTTTGGATAAGAGCACTTTATTAAAAAAATCATCATAACCTTTCCTCAGTCCACCTGAATGGAGTTCTCAGAGCACAGTTTGAGAACTTCTCATCTAGATGAAAGCTTGTATTTGCATTAAGCTAACGTGAAAAATGTGTAAAAAATAAAATGTATAACTTTTTTCCATTCATGTGTCAACTTCCTCTGAAGAAACGTACATAAGAACGGGCATACTGGGTCAGACCAAAGGTCCATCTAGCCCAGTATCCGGTCTTCCGACCATGGCCAACGCCAGATGTGATCCCTCTTGTAACAATATGTTTTTTCTGTAACCATGATGAAAGGCCTGTAGCCATATTGGTAGGCCTGAACCAAAGCCTTCTGCAGTCAGACAAAAGAGCAGCAGCCATTAGCTGTAAGGCCTGCAGTCACATACTCCCATTCCATCTAAATTGCATTAAAGTAGTGTCACACCAGGCTGTGAGAAGGGGAGAAGGCTTTCCTAATAGCCCCCCCCAGTCACCAGATAAAGAAACAGATCTCAAGATGGGTAAAGAAAACTTAAGTAACACCATTCTGTCTGGCAAGAAACTGCTTATCAATAGTTGTGGCTGTGGAATCCTCATTCTATGATTATTGTCAGACTGTGTGATCTCCATCTGGTTTGTAACTGTTTCTATCTGCTGTATAATTAATTTTGCTAGGTGTAAATCAACCAAGGTGGTGGGGTATGATTGGTTAGGTAATTCTGTTATGATTGGTTAGTAAAATTATACTAAAATAATTGGTTAAGGTATAGCTAAGCAGGACTCAGGTTTCACTATATAAACTGGGGTCCAAGAAGGAGACCAAAAGAAGATCAGAAGTAATAGAAGAAAAGAAGGAGACCAGCTAGAAGAAGAGCAACAGGGAAACAAGAACAGGAAGCAACACCAAGAAGAAGGGGGAAGACCTGGAAGAAGAACTTACCTCCAAGACACAGCCTAAAACCAGAGCTGCCAGGATTATCCAGAGAGACTGATCTTGCCTGGCCAACAGGAGAAGTCTGCCTGCCTGTATCAGGATTCGTGAGCATGACACTGTGTGCTTAGCATGTGTATTCTGCTTGCTTGGGAATTGTCAATAAATAGAGAATAAGAATATTACTGTGTGAGGCTCTTTAGTGGCAAAAGATCCTGCAAACCCACAGGAAATTCCACCCTGAGCCCTAAGAATTGGGTAAGGGTGGGTGTATAAATGAACAGGGTTGCACCTTGAGCCATAGGAACTGGGTAAAGGTGTGTGTCCCTAAAGTGTGGAAGGGACAGAGAAATTTGTGCAGGTAACACTCTCTTGTCATCCATTTCCAGCCCCTTACAAACAGAGGCTAGAGACACCATTCCTACCCATCCCGGCTAATAGCAATTGATGGACCTAACCCCTATTAATCTATCTAGTTCTTTTTTGAACCCTGTTAAATTCCTGGTCTTCACAACATCCTCTGGCAAGGAGTTCCACAGAGGTTGATTGTGTGCTGCATGAAGAAAAACTTCCTTTTCTTTTCAACCTCATGCCTACTAATTTCATTTGGTGACCCCTAGTTCTTATATTATAGGAACAACATTTCCTTATTCACTTTCTCCATACCGGTCATGATTTTATAGACCTCTATCATCTCTCCCCCCCCCCCCCCACCTTAGTCTCCTCTATTCTAAGCTGAAAAGTCCAAGTCCTTTTAATCTCTCTTCATATGGGACCCGTTCCAAACCACTAATCACTTTTGTTGCCCTTTTCTGAACCTTTTCCAATGCCAATATATCTTTTTTGAGATGAGGCAACCACATCCATACACAGTATTGAAGATGTGGGCGTACCATGGATTTATATAGTGGCAATAAGATATTCTCTGTCTTATTCTCTATCCCTTTGTTAATGATTTCTAAGGGTACGTCTAGACTACATGCCTCCGTCGGCGGAGGCATGTAGATGACAGATCGGCATAGGAAATGAAGCGCGATTTAAATAATCGCGGCTTCATTTAAATTAAATAGCTGCCCGCTCTGCCGATCAGCTGTTTGTCGGCAGATCGGGCAGTCTGGGCGTGCGCGTCGACAAGGAAGCCTTTGTCGACGGCGCGGTATGCCTCGTGAAAGCAGGTTTACCTGTGCCGATCGACAAAGGCTTCCTTGTCGACCGTGCGCGCCCAGACTGCCCGATCTGCCGACAAACAGCTGATCAGCAGAGCGGGCAGCATATTTAAATGAAGCCGCGATTATTTAAATCGCGGCTTCATTTCCCTATGCCGATCTGTCTAATCTACATGCCTCTGTCGACGGAGGCATGTAGTCTAGACGTACCCTAACATTCTGATTGCTTCTTTTTGACTGCCGCTGCACACTGAGTGGATGTTTTCAGAGAACTATCCACAATGACTCCAAGATCTCTCAATTTATTCTTATTCAATTTGACCTCTCCATGGATCATCACCTCGTAGTGGTGGAGAGGCTTGTGTGTTCCAATAACCCCCAAGAGCGACGCTGTCTGGAGTCATGTATTCCCTTAGGGTTACCCATGGCAGAACTGTCAAGGGCAAGGTTCCAGACAAAGTGTGATCCAATAAGTCCTCAATGGCAGGGCAGATGGAGGGTAACTGCACAATGGAGTTGAAACTGTTGTGTAATGTTACAGCAGTTGTGAAGGCGGATGAAGGCTGCAGCAGATAGAGGATCTCAAATCATCATGGTGTCCATGCCATTAGTTTCAAGCCCCGTATCTGTCAAGAACAGCGTGGTGACTGTTGTGCACCAGTCTCCCCACTTGAAAACAAGTCCCACACAGGCATCTTCCAGTTTTTTGGAAAAACAACACCTGCACAAGTCAAAAGTCTGGTGGTGATTGGCGATGGGAACAGGACAGTGACATCCGGAAGTTCCTAGCCACAGACGGACACACAGGGGTTGGGGGGTATGATTCAGTCTTGCTTGAGGACTGAGGCAGGTCAAGCATCTCGGCTGCTGCACCCATGACTGAGCACTCCTTTAGGACCCACTCTGCTCACTTCACATGGGGAGGAGGCTAGAAAAAGGGCCCTAAAAATAGTCTTGCCTCTTTTCCTCCTGGCTGGATAGCCGCATCCAGGAGGATCACAACCACAGCAGTCAAAAATGTAAGAAACTTTTCAATTTTGGAACCTGGAAGAGGAAGTTACTCACCTTGGTGCAGTAACAACAGTTCTTCGAGATGTGTGTCCCCGTGGGTGCTCCACTGTAGGTGTCGGGTCGTCCCGGCGCCGCAGATCAGAGTTTTCTTGAGCAGTGGTCAGCCAGACCGTGCATGCACGCCTCACGCCATTCGTGCTCTTTTGATCTCTCACGCGGTCTGGTTCCCACCAGTTCCTCGAGCCCACCCCGGTATCTGGAAGATATTAAGGAAAAAGAATCCAAGACGGGGAGGAGGGCGGGTAGTGGAGCACTCACAGGGACACATATCTCGAAGAACCGTCGTTACTGCACCAAGGTGAGTAACTTCCTCTTCTTCTTCGAGTGGTGTCCCCATGGGTGCTCCACTGTAGGTGAATGTGTAGCAGTACTCAGTATAAGCAGTAGGTGGCCTCGGATTTATGGTTTGACAGCGGTCGATAGGACCGTGGAGGCCACGATAGTGTCTTTTGCTTGAGCCTGCAAGATTGCATAGTGCTTCATAAGTGTCATTGGTGGACCATGTAGTCACTCTGCAGATATCCTTGAGGGGAACCCTGTGAAGAAAGGGTGTAGAAGTTGCCACCGCCCTTGTCGAGTGCGCTCTAGGTGTTTGAGATGGTGGTTTATTCCTTAACATATAACATTGTGTAATGTAGGAGACTGAGTTTGGAGATGTGTTGTGACGATAGTGGATATCCCATATTGCGTTCCGCTGTAGAAATGAGCAAACGATCCGACTTGCAGAAAGATCGGGTCCTTTCTATATAGAATGCAAGAGCTCTGCGTACATCCAATGAATGAGATACTGCATCCTTTGTAGTTGAGTGTGGCTTAGGGTAGAATGAAGGGAGTACAATGGGTTCATTTACGTGAAAGTCTCAACAAACCTTAGGAACGAGGGAAGTATGTAGACGTACTACATTGTCTCTATTAAAAATAGTGTACGGTGGAACCGCCATTAAGGCTGCCTGTAGTAATAAGAGGGCCTGACAATCGAGGCCTGGTGTGAGGCCTAAGGCCTGAACAACAGTCAATGCTTTCCTAACATAAAGCAAAGCTAAGCTGTGAGCAAAAGGCAGGTCCTGCTCACAGAAATTTGGCAAGGACAGGGCTGCTGATATTGCAGAAATACACATACCTAGGAGTTACTAGGCACAGGCCATGCACGTAAACATTCCAGGAGGATGGTAACAGAACATCTCGCTGCAGAAACAGCTTGGTACCAGTACGCTCCCCATAGATAACAAGGACATACCAACACAGGTTCAGCACAGGGTCAGGATGACATCATGATGGATAGTGATGTTTTGATCAAACCACCATGCACAAGGTAATGGGAGGTATCTAGGTACGTCAGGGGGTGTCAACCTAATACGTTTAAGGGTGCCATCTTGATATGTAACAAGTGATGCATAACTTGTTTTTATCTGATTTATTAGAGCATAAGCTTTCGTGGGCAAAGACCCACTTCGTCAGATGCATGTAGTGGAAATTCCAGAGGCAGGTATAAATATACAGGCATAAGAAAAGAGTTCCAATCAAGAGTAAGGTTAGAGATAACAAGGTCAATTCAGTCAGGGAGGATGAGGCCCCCTTCTAGCAGCTTATGTTGGAGGTATGAACACCAAGGGAGGAGAAACTGCTTTTGTAGTTGGCTAGCCATTCACAGTCTTTGTTTAATCCTAAGTGTCAAATTTGTTCCAGGTCAGCCATAAAAATGTTGGCATATTGTAGGGCCATGCGGGTGCCCATAGCAGTGCCACTGGTTTGGAGGTATAAATTGTCCCAAATCTGAAATAGTTGTGTGTGAGGATAAAGTCACAGAGCTCAGCCACCAGTTGTGCCATGGCATCATCAGGGATACTGTTCCTGACAGCTTGTATTCCATCTACCTGTGGGATGTTGGTGTTGAGAGCCTCTACATCCATGGTGGCTAGGATGGTGTTTTCTGGAAGATCACCAATGCCTTGTAGTTTTCCCAGGAACTCAGTGGTGTCTCGGAGATAGCTGGGAGTGCTGGTGGCGTAGGGTCTGAGCAGAGAGTCCACATATCCAGACAGTCCTGCAGTGAGAGTGCTAATGCCCGAGATGATGGGGCGTTCAGGATTTCCAGGTTCGACCCTCAGGAGGAGTCCATTCAGAATTCTTCTTCTTGTACTGTTGGTGGGAGGGTAGCTGTGTGTCAGTGCACTGTTCAGTGCTGTGTTCAAACAGACTGGACCTATACACAGAATGCTTCCGCCGACATGCACAGGCAGAGATTGTGGAAAAGCAGCATTGCCTGCCCCATAACCTCAGCTGTGCAGAACGCAATGCCATCCACAGCCTCAGAAATAACTCTGACATCATAATCAAAGAGGCTGATAAAGGAGGTGCTGTTGTCATCATGAATAGGTCAGACTACCAAAAGGAGGCTGCCAGACAACTCTCCAATACCAAATTTTACAGGCCATTTTCCTCAGATCCCACTGAGGAATACACTAAAACTGCACCATCTGCTCAAGACACTCCCTACACAATCACAGGAACAAATCTACATAGACACACCCCTAGAGCCCCGACCAGGGTTATTCTATCTACTACCCAAGATCCATAAACCTGGAAATCCTGGATGCCAGCAGGTAACTATTGTGAGCACCTATGCACCAACAACGGATGCCAATAAGCAGGGCTCGACAAATTATGGAAAACCCTCTCGCCAGACAAAAAAGGGACTCGCCACCCTCCCCCCCAAAATGTGTTGGTTTTTTTTGTTTGTTTGTTTTTTAATGGCATAAATTCCTAATAAGAATAAGAACAGTAATTACTAATAAGTTATTAATAAATATCTTATAAACCTCTACCATTACTCTCTGCTGCCATGTCTCCTCCCCTTGCTCCATCAGCTCCCCTGGTGCCTGCTGCCCCAACCCCTCACCCTCCTCTGCTGCCCTTCTCACTGCCCTAAGCCCTCCTGCGACCTGCCCCCCTCCACCAGCCCTTCTCTCCCCCCTGTGCCCACTCCTCCAGTAGTCCCACTCTGATCATGTGAGCTACCCCTCCTCATCCCCTCTCCTAACACCTCCCCTGCCTCTCTCCTCTGGTGCTGGTCCCTCCCCTGCAGGTGTCTGCCCTTCTGCTTCACCCCAGAATCCCTGGCACCTGCACCTCCTGGTGCCTCCCCTTCCCTCACTGCCCCTGCCCCTTTTCCCTGATATCCACCCCTCACCACCCTCTGCCCCCGTTCCCCTCATGCCCCTGTGCCTCACATATGCCTTGCTCCATCCCCGCCTTCCTCATGCCCGCCCCTTCTTTCAAGCCTTCTCCCAGCACCTCCCCTCCCCTCTAGCCCCCAGTGCCCTTACCCTCTCCTTTCCCAGCATCACCCTGTTCCCCCCTCCCACTAACACCTCCTTCCCGCCCTTTTCCTCATTGTCTGCACTTGGCCCCTGGGATTTGTCTCTCCTGCACCCCTGTCCCTTGGTGCCTTCCCCTCTTCTTCTTCTCCTGACCTCCTCCCCTCCCCTCAGCACAAGCCACTTCCCCATGTTTTCCCCTCCTCCCCTCCCACAGCCCAGCCCAGCCCGCCCCTTCCCTCCCCAGGGCCAGCTCTAGGTTTTTGCTGCCCCAAGCAAAACATTTTGCCCCCTTTTTGTTGTCTTTTACATTTGCATTTTGCAATGGGTTTTTTTGTTTGTTTTCATTTTTGTCCCAGCATTTTAGCCCTATAAATAGCAAATAGCATTTTCATTCGTTTTTTTTCCATAAAGGCAAAGGCGCTTCAAGTGAACTCCCCCTTTCACTCGCTGCTGGGTCACAGCAGCCTTTTCCCTGCCCTTTCCAGCCCCTCCCTATGGACAATCACCCCTCACTCCCGACCCACAGGGGGTGCAGGGACAGCACAGAGCCAGAGGGGTGCAGGGAACAGTGGGGGGGGGGGTACAGAGGTGGCGTGGGGAACAGGAGGCACAGAGCCAGAGGGATGCAGGGATCGGGGGGAGCAGGGTGCAGTGGAGGCACGGGGAATGGGACACAGGGAAAGGGAGGGGCAGAGGGATTGGGGTCTAGGGGCAGTGCAGGGAACTGGCAGCACAGAGCTGGGGGGGCAGGGATCGGGGGGAGCAGGGTGCGGGGTGCAAGGGCGGTGCAGAGCCAGAGAGTCGCAGGGAAGAGGGAGAGTAGGGGGTCCGGGGTGCAGGGGCGGTGTGGGAAACAGGCAGCGTGGAGACAAAGGGGCACGGGGTGGGCGCAGCGAGCTGGGTGGTCGACAGGGAGCGGTCTCTCGCCGGCGAGGGGGCTGGGGCTGTGGCAGGACTGGAGCCAGCGGAGCGGGGCGGGGCGGGGCCTGGCTGCGCCGCGTGCCGCAGCCAGCTCCCGGGGACACGCGGCCAGAGCCGAGCTGCCGCGGCCCTTTAAAATCGGTGGGGCCACGTCACGCCAGCATCCTGGCGTCTGCCGGCATCCCGCCTCCTCGTGCCAGAGCTGCACGCAGGCAGCCCGGTGGCAAGAATCGCCGCACTTCCCCCTTCCCGGCGGCGCTCTGCTCCTCCGCCGGCCGGCGGATCAGATGGGGCCACGCCACCCGTAGTGCGGGCTTCGGCAAGCCCGTCACAACGGCCCACCGGGCCAGTCCGCCCCTGCACTCGCCAGCTGGTAAAATCTACTCGCCGCGGGTGAGTGTATTTGTCGAGCCCTGCTAACAAGGATGTAAAAGAAGATTTCTACTCTCTGCTGCAACCATTTTATCGGAGACCCTAAAAGAAGATAAGATCATTCTTCTGGGGGGTTTCAATGCACACGTTGGACAAGACTCAGACCTGCGAAAAGGAACAATCGGGAAAGAAGGAGTTGGCAAAAGCAACTCAAACAGAATCTGGCTCTTGACCAAGTGTGCTGAACATGAACTTATCATCATGAACACCCTTTTTCAACAAAAGGGCAAGTTCAAAATACTTGGAGACACCCACTTTCAAAGCACTGGCATCTTCTCGACTAAGTCATAGTTCGTGTTCAAGATCGTAGTGACATACTTCCCACAAGAGCAATGACAAGTGCTGATGACTGCTGGACTGATCATTGCCTCATTCAATCCACAATGAAAATTAAGGTCACCCCCAAATGGAGGCTGCAAAAGAAACAGATCAAGCGCAAGCTGAAGGTTCAAGATCTGAAGGACCCCATTAAGCGTGACCACTTCCAAGCAGTCTTAGAAGAAAAGCTTCCATCAGAGTTTCCGTAAGTAACTGAGGAACACTGGAGCCAGCTAAAAGCAGTAATCATCAATACCTGTAAGGAAACCATCAGCTACCACACCAGACAGCATCAGGACTATTTTGATTAAAATGATGTTGAAATCGAGCAGCTCATCAATGAGAAGAGAATGGCATTTTGTGCTTGGCAGAATTGATATAAATTGCAATACAAAGAGAGAAGCCTATGCTAAGGCAAAGGTGGAAGTCCAACGTAAAACCAGAGAACTCAAGAACAAATGGTGGCCTGAGAGAGCGCAAGAACTCCAACATTTTGGGGATACCCATAATACATGTGGTTTCTTTAGTGCTATTAAGGTTGTTGATGGACCAGCTTGTCATGACATGAAGCCCCTTCGCTCAAAGGATGGAACCACACTTTTGAAGGACAATGAAGCCATTAATTGTCGCTGGAAGGAACATTTTGAACATCTTCTTAATTGTAATTCCATGGCTGCAGATGTAGTTCTTGAGCAAATCCCCCAACGACCTTCTAGGGATGAGCTCGGAGACCCTCCCAATGTGTATGAGGTATACAATGCCATCAAGCAGATGAAGAACAACAAGGCAGCAGGTCCAGATGGGATCCCTGCTGACATCTTTAAAAATGGTGGACCAGAGTTAATTTGGCACCTTAGCCTACTTATCCTTTAAATCTGGATAAAGGAGGGGTCATATTACTGCATTTTAAGGGGAGCGGCCAGATCACTGCTGCATCCATGGGGGGGGTATTTGCCCCAAAGTGTATACAAAGGGAGCCATGTGAGGTGTCACATGAAAGCTTATGTTCTACTGATTCTGTGTATGCTATTCATGTACTTACACGATATCTGTATTTGGAGTTATAAACACGTACTCTGTAGGGATGCTGGAAAATTCTCTGTCTGAGGCAGAGCAATGGGCAAAGAATGTTCAGCCAGTGACTGCTAATTAGCACGGCTCCAGGGACAACGAATCTCTAGGTGCCAATACACACCTCAGGAATGTGACTGATACGTGCAAACCAGCCAGGGCCAAAGGGCTGCCAGCATGGGACACAGGGATAGGTCGTTGGACCATGTGACCTCCTCTGGCCAGGAAGATGCCAGGGGAGGTATATAAGTGCCATGTGGCACCCTCCATCTGGTCTTCAGTTTAGCTCCTGATCCCAGATGCAGCCTTGCAGGGAACAACGAGACGGAAAGAACTGTGGACCCATCCTGACATAGGATGTACACCAGAGACACTTAAGATAGCAGTTTATAACATCTCTGCTACGAGCCTGTGTCGAGAACTGGGTGATTCGATGCATGTAATTTATTTTCTTTAACAACCTTACTCTCATGCTTTTCTTTCTTTTAGTAATAAACCTTTAGATTTTAGATTCTAAAGGATTAGCCCAGCGTGATCTTGTGGGTAAGATCCAGAGTGTAAATTGACCTGGGAACTGTGGCTGGTTTCTTGGGACTGGAAGAACCCATTCGGGGTAAGTGAGATTGGGTTCTATAACCCCTCACCTGTGTGTTAGGCCCGGGGCTGATTGGGGCACAGGAAGAGCTGGGGTGTCAGAGGGGTTTTGCTCATGAGGCTTCTGGCTGGCCAGATTGGCAGCTGAAGTGCTCCATGTGACTGGTTTGGGGCCTATTTGGGAAGGTGCCCGGTCTGGGGCTGTAAGGAGCCCTGAGTTTGAGCAATTCACCCTGAGCGGACGCCCTCAGCTGTGCCCAGACCCGGCCCATCACAGGAGGAGATACCCAGTGAAATGAGGAATGCCTTGATTGTTACCCTCTTTAAGAAGGGGGATAAAGCGGACTGTGGAAACTATTGTGGTATCTCTCTCCTTGCTGTTGTAGGCAAAGTTCCAGCACGGGTCCTTGCAACCCGTCTTCTGCCCAGTCAGAAGAAATTTTACCAGAGTTACAGAGTGACTTGAGACCATGTCATGGAGCTGAGGACATGATCTTCATTGCACGGCAGCTGCAAGAGAAGCGTTGGAAGCAAAACCGACCACTGTACATGGCTTTTATTGATCTAACTAAAGCCTTTGACTCAGTGAATGGCCGTGCCCTTCGGCCTGTACTTTGAAAGATTGGATGTCCTGATAAATACATCCATGTCCTAAAGTTGCTTCATGACAACATGAAAGCGACTGTTGTGAGCAGCACTGGCACCCATAGTGAGCCTAGCAAAGCACAAACAGGAGTCAAACAGGGCTGTATCATTACCCCAACTGTGTTTGCAGTCATTTTCAACCTCATTGCTGGGAAGCTCCCAGCTGGCATTGAAATCATATACAGAATGGATGGAAAGCTGTTTAGGCATAGCAGGCTGAAAGCTAAGGGTAAGATTTCCACCACATCTATTGTGGAACTTCAGTATACTGATGACAATGCAGTTTTTGCCCACTCTGAGAAAAATCTTCAGGCTATCTTGAATGTGTTTGCTGATGGTTACGCATGTACTGGGGTTTTTTTTTATGCTTCTCATGAGATGTATCAAGAGGAACCTATATTTGCTGTTAATGTTAGTGCCTCTGCTTCCAAGGACCTATAGTCATTTTGAACTTCCATGACAAACCTTGTAACTGAGTTTGTGATGGATAGGAAGAGTGCTGGCCAGCATTCAGCGACTAAGGGTACGTCTAGACTGCATCGCTCTTTCGGCATACCAGAAGAATCCCAAAATAGCAACGCTGTGTCTTTAAAAGTGCCCGCTATTTCCCGAAATAGTGGGTACGCTATTCTGGCATCCCTGTAACCCTCGTTACACGAGGGTTAAGGGATTTGTCAGAATAGTGCCTTATTTTGAAATTCGGCGCTGTCTACACAGCACCAAATTTCAAAATGAGCTCTTTCGACCTAGACTCAGAATAAGCTGCACAAATTGCGTAGCTTATTCTGACAGAAGGGTGCTGTCAGACGCACCCTAAAGGCTTAAAATCAGGTAGCTGGGGGTGGGGGTTGGCAGGGAGCCAAGAGAGCCAATGGGAAAAAGTGTTGAGATTTGAATTGGAAGATATACCTACCTGCTGTTTTCTTGATGTGAGTTTAAGCCAGGAAAGAGGGAAGAAGATGACTTGAACCAGGCCAAACTACCATGCCTACAAAGAATACTGAGCATGGAAATGGACTGTACCTTGAAGCACAGATCGTAAGTAGATAGGGAAAGGTCTATTTAGCCAGGATCAGGTTATTTTCTTTGTTTTGTTGTTTGGTTAAACTTCTCTGTCCTAAGTCCATGTGTCAGGTCACAGGGGCAGGGCCCAACAGGGTTGTAGAATCGCTTCAAGACAGAGTCAATTAGGGATAGATAGTTGCTTTTATTAATCTCACGACAAAAACAAACTTAATACTGCCAAATAATTACACAGCTACTACAATACACAAATATCAATACAGCACTACCGTTATAGGCTTAATACTGGCAAATACACAACTACTGCAAACTAATCCAAATAATTAGCATAGGCAAAGCAATACATATAAATGAGCAACAGGCACTTGGAAATGCTTACACCTCTTTAGGTCTGCAGGGAGTTCCGTTCTGGTCACCTCGCACCAGGCCACAGTGGACGTGGCTCTAACTGGGGGACCCATGGCACCTTCCCAGGGAAAAGGTCTCTGGTGGAACTCCCAGAGGGACAGGACCCCCGGCAGGTTTTATACTCTAGCTGTTTACTGGGTACCTGGCTCAATGCCATTCTTATCACTCTTATGGGCTGAGACTGAGGTCAAACCTGTTTACTGTTCAGTAGCTTCCCAGCTCAAGGCACGGGTTAGAGCTGATAAAGCCCAGCTGCTGTTTGGGCTTGCAGGGTCCCAGGCTATGCTAAGCTGGGTACAGCAGGGATGGAAACTTCCATCCCAGACCTGCTAAGCTGCAGGACCCACATATGACTTGCATGTGACACCATGTACCCACCCCCCACACACTGTATTTTAAGATATATTCCAGAGATACAATTTCCCTGTCTTTTAATCTGTTCTTTTCACAGTTGTTCTGTAACACCTAGCAACCAAGTAGGCTTTATCAAGTTATTTTTGTTAATAAAATCACCTTCTTTAAGATGATGATTGGTTTCTTGCGTCCTCGAACGAAACAGGAGATCTCTGCATGCATGCCTAAGAATGAGAGATCAGCTATCAGAGATAGCAGCTTGCTTTCTCTTTTTTTCCCCCCCAAGCTCTCTTATGATAAAAGAATTTGGGGGCACCCGTCTGGAAGAAGACCAAGCGCTTTCTTCCTGGGTTCAAGAAGAAAGGGGTTTAGGCTGCCACCACCAAGTGAAACCAATCTCCCAAAGCCAGAGAATCTGTGACCTTGGGGAGCTTTTAAGCAGAAGTCTATAGAAGCAAGGTATTTTTAAGGTCTCTTGCAGGCTCCCACACCTTGTGCACTCGGAGTGCCAGAGTCGGGAACAGCCTTGACAGAAGCTCACGATTGTGCAGCATTCAATAAGGGTATGTCTACACTGCAAAGTTAATTCGAAATAACAGCCGTTATTTCGAATTAACTTTAATAGCGTCCATACATGCAAACCGCTATTTCAAATTTAATTCAAATAGCGAGCGCTTAATTCAAATTTGGTAAACCTCATTCTACAAGGAGTAATGCCAAATTCGAAATAGCTATTTTGAATTAAGTGCTGTGTAGACACTTAATTCGAAATAGGGGGCCTCCAGCCCTTCCCAGGGAGCCCTGGTGGCCGCTCTGGGCACAACCAGGAAAGCTTACTCGCCTCTCCCCCAGTCCCGGAGCCATTAAAGGGGTAGACCCTGGCCACAGTGCCTGTGCCAGCTCCAAGCCTGCCAGCCCAGAGCCAGCAGTGGCCACCGGGGCCCCTGACCCAGTGGCCCCAAAACATGAGCCAGCAAGCCACTGGCAGCCAGCCCTCCACCGCTCCCCAGGAGCAGTCTGCCAGCTCCCAGGAGCCTGACAGGGGCTAGAGAAGGTGGGTGCCTTCCTGGTCCAGGGTGGAGATCATGGACCTTATTCAGGTTTGGGGGATGCCCCCAACTTCCATGATCTCAGCCCTAGACGGAGGAACATGGCTGTCTATGGTAAGATAGCTGCCAGCCTGGCCACCCAAGGCCGCATGCGAACCCAGGAGCAGGTTTGCATGAAAGTCAGGTTGGTCCGGCGAGACCCCCAAACCTGAGCCCTGAGCTTCCCCTCCCCTTCTTCCCTTGCTTCCCCTTCCAGCTCCCCTCCTCCCAGGTTTCCCCTCCCCTCTCCCACCCTCTCTCTTCCCCTCTCCCACCTCCTTTTCCCAGTCTCCCCAGAGGTTCATCCCCCCCCCCGTTTTGTTCAATAAACCCAGTTTCTATTTTTGAACATATGTCTTTTATTTGACATCAGGAAGGGGGGCTAGGGAGGGGTAAGTGGAAGGACGTGAGGGAGGAATGGGGCACGAGCCCCCGGTGGGGAGGACCAGGGAGGCTCTGAGGGCTGGACACTCTCCCTCAGGGGTTCTTGGATCCTGACAGCCCCCCGATGGACCCCCCAGATGGCAGCCTGCAGCAAGTGCAACCGGACTAATGGCAACGACCCCACAAGATGCACCGGCACACCTAGGGGCAGCTCTGGCTCCATGTGGCTGAGGGCTGTGGTGTCCCGAGTGCGGGCACTCAGGGTACTCCAAGACAGGACTGCTTTGCTGTCCCTCATCGAGGTAGACAAGCAAGCGGGGAACCCTGAGAACTGTCTGTCCGGGTTGGGGGTAGGGTCCCTTTAAGCACGGAGCTCAGTTAGCCTCAGGCAGCAGCCCCACACACTAAGTCGTAACCTGATGCCCTGCCGGCACTGGTTCCGGCCAGCCTTAACTTCGGTTCAGGGTCCACTCGGTGTGGACGTGCTATTTCGAAATAGTTTTTGTGTATAGATGCGTTATTTCGAATTAGCTTAATTCGAAATAGTTAATTCAAATTAAGCTAATTCGAAATAACGCTGAAGTGTAGACATACCCTAAATGTGTATCAACTTTTTGCATCACAGCTCATTTTCAAAGCCAAAACAGCATTTGCACAAGCACACCACCTGGTGTCACAAATTGAGTGAGTCAGGGACCAGGGAGCTTGTGAACAGGGGCTGCTAACAGGGAGTTTGGAGAAGGAGCTCTCCAGGTGAAGGAGGAAGCTAATACAGGACCCTTGAGGGAAGTGGCTGTCTGTAGTGTGTGTTGTTTGGGGTTTTCTTGCTGTGTGCTGAGCTTGTGTTTGACTGTTTGTTTTCTTCCCTTCCTTCCCCCCCTCCCCCCCAGAGTGTGTGCTGTGGCTGGCAGGTGAAAGCTGTGAGCTTCTAATCAGGGTTTGAAATCTAGAGGCCCCTGCTCATTGGTTGAGCTTTAATCAGGGGAAGGGGCTATCAGGCAGTCCAGGGCTTTATAAAGGAGTGAGTCAGCGACCATGGGGTTTGCGAACAGGGAGTTTGGAGCGGGAGTTGGGGAGTGGGAAGGGGGCGAGATACACTCGCCATTCTTTAAAATCTTTTCACTACACTCCTGCCCTTCAAGGAGGCATTTAATAACAACTGAGGAATCTCTCCAAAGAAAGGCAGGTATGGATGGTGATAGGTCTGCTGTTGTTACCTGCACAGTATGTGCCATGTTTGTCTTCCTCCCGGAAGAAAGAAGGGATTTCATCTGCACTAAGTGCAAGCTGGTCGCCATTTTGGAAGAAAAAATTAGAGGACTTGAGGCCCAAGTATCAACCCTACATTCCATCAGAGAGGATGAAGATGTCCTCAATAGAAGGCAGCGTTCGATCCTGCAAGCACAGCAGGCCGAAGAGCCACTGAGGGCAGTGCAGGACAAAGAAGAGAACTGGCAGTATGTAACCTCTAGAAGAAGGCGGCGGCCAACTCAGGTATCCCCCATTCCTGTAGAGGTAAGTAACCGCTTTCAAGCTCTCTCCACAGGCACTGCGGAGGAGAATGCTTAGGCAGAGAACTCTCAGGGAAGAAATCAGAAGGGAACACCATCTATCGGAAGGCATGGGATGCATAGTCCTAGGAATGGGGGTTCCACGACCACCACGCCCAAAAGAAGACGACAGGTGGTGGTGGTCGGAGACTCCCTCCTAAGAGGGACTGAGTCATCCATCTGCCGTCCAGACCTGCAATCTCGAGAAGCGTGCTGCTTACCGGGAGCTCGCATTCAGGATGTGACCGAGAGTCTTCCAAAAGTGATCAAACCTTCAGTTCGCTACCCCTTCCTGCTTCTCCATGTAGGAACTAACGATAGGGCCAAGAGTGACCTACAGATTACGTAGCACTGGGAAGAAGGATCAAGGAATTTGAAGCACAAGCCGCTCAGCGCACGTGCCCCAGTGCCTGGAGGGAGACTTGCGGCTGTAGTGGCGGCGGCGGCAGCTCCGGGACCCGAGAATTAGCTTAGAGCGGGGAAGGGGAATTGGGTTGGGGGGGCATGCCTGGCTCTGGGGAAGGGGAGGGAGACTGGGGTAGAGCAGGCTGCTCTTCCCAACAGCTGGCACACTTCCTGAAATGCCACGTCTGTCGCACCACCAGGGACTTTTCCCCCTGCTCCCTGCCTGTGCTGGGGGGGCGGGGGGAAGGGAGTAGGAATCCTGGGACTGGATGCCAGCTCCAACTTCTCAGGAAGCATGCAGCTGTCGTGGGGAGCAGAGGAAGAGCGCGCGCTTCTTGAGAAGTTGGAGCTGGCATGCAGTCCGGGACTCCTACACACACACCCTGTGCAGGCAGGCAGCAGTGGGGAAGGAAGTCCCTGGCAGAACGACAGACTGGGCATTTCACGAAGCGCACCAGCTGTTTAGGGAAGGGGAAGAGCAGCCCGCGCGCTTCCTGAGACCTGGGATCCCCAGGTACTGGCCCCAGCTGTCTGTCCCTTCCCCCTGGCCAGACCCCCCGCCATGAGTACCCTGGCCCAGCACCCCCCAGCACAGTTGGGCCCACATTAGTGAGGCTTGGGTGGTTTTGAAGCGGTTATTTTTTTGCATCTCACTTGTGTGGCCCTGACTGACTTTTCTGTGGGTCAGTGACCCCTGACTCAAAACAGGTTCCCGGCCCCTCTCAAATAAAGACAACGCTGAAACATTTTGTGTTTGACATAATATTTTATTTAAAAATGAAGCCTGGCCAACAAGCCCCCAATCGGGGCCAAGTCCCCATCTGGCCGCAGCATCATAACACTTCTACACCCGCCCCCAGACCCCAAACCTGAGACTGTCATACACTGGAACCCCCTGTCCTGAGCCTCTCACATCCCCAAAGTCCTGCACCCCCACATCCCCAGTCTTCTGCCACAACACTCCTGCACCATCCACATGCCGCAAATCTGTGTCCTGAGCCCATCATACTCCCAGCCTCCCTGCCCTGAGCCCCTCATGCACCCCAGCCCGAACTCCTGCACCCTCACAACCACAAGCCTGTGGCTTGCTCAGCACCACAACCCTCCACCTGACCCCAACACTCTCCAGCCTGGAGCCGCCTCCCTCAGCCAGCATCCTCTTCTCCACTTCCTCCTGCACCCAGATTCCCTCCCAGAGCTTGCACACCTCACTCCTTCCCAGTGCTGCCTTTTTTTTTTTTTTTTTGAGAGCCACAATAGCAGTGGAGACAGCGTGAACAGCCGGGGCAAAGTTGTTGAGCAAAAAAAAAAAAAAAGGCAGCTGTGGGACAGGGTACCAGCACCTACTTTTCCCCAGCGCGGGAAACAACTTTGCCACGGCTCCTCACGCTGTCTTCACTGCTATTGTGGCTCCCCGGTATAAACTGTTCAGGAAGAACAGGCAGGGGATAAAAGGAGGAGGAGTTGCATTGTATGTAAGAGAGCAGTATGATTGCTCGGAGTTCCAGTATTTAAAGCAGCGGTTCCTGACCTTTTCCAGATGGGGACCCATTTTGACAATTCAGGAAGACTTGGTGACCCAAGGCAATTCAAAAACGGGGGAAGGAGGGAAGGCAGAGCCACCTGGGGAGACACTTGGCGACCCTTTTGAACTGTAATGGCGACCCATATTTGGGTCCCAACCCATAAGTTGGGAAAACTCTGATTTAGAGGGAGAAAAGACTGGTGAGAGTCTATGCGTTAAGTTTAGAGGTGGAAGACACAGGGGTGATGTTGTGGTTGGTGTCTGCTATAGACCGCCGGATCAGGTCGATGAGGCTTTCTTCAGACAACTGAGAGAAGCTTCCAGATCGCAGGCCCTGGTTCTCATGGGGGACATTAATCACCCTGACATCTGTTGGGAGACCAATACAGCAGTACACAGACAATCCAGGAAGTTTTTGGAGAACGTTGGGGATAACTTCTTGGTACAAGTGCTGAAGGAACCGACTGGGGCCATGCTCAGCTTGACCTGCTGCTCACAAACAGGGAGGAACTAGTAGGGGAAGTAGAGGTGGGGGACAACTTGGGAAGCAGTGATCATGAGATGGTAGATTTCAGGATCCTGACCAAAGGAAGAAAGGAGAGTAGCAAAATACACACCCTGGACTTCAGAAGAGCAGACTTTGACTCCCTCAAAGAACTGCTGGGCAGGATTCCCTGGGATGCTTACATGAAAGGGAAAGGAGTCCAGGAGAGCTGGCAGTATTTTAAAGAAGCCTTATTAAAGGCACAGGAAGAAACCATCCCAATGCACAGCAAGAAAAGCAAATATGGTAGGCGACCAGATTGGCTTACCGGGGGAAATCCTTGGTGAGCTTAAACACAAAAAGGAAGCTTACAAGAAGTGGAAACTTGGACAGATAACTAAGGAGGAGTATAACTGCTCGAGAATGCAGGGGAGTTATCAGGATGGCGAAAGTGCAATTGGAATTGCAGTTAGCAACGGAGGTGAAGGGTAACAAGAAAGGTTTCTACAGGCATGTTAGCAATAAGAGGGTGATCAGAGAGGGTGTGGGGCCCTTACTGGATGAGGGAGGTAACCTAGTGACAGATGATGTGGGAGAAGCTGAGGTACTCAATGCTTTCTTTGCCTCTGTCTTCACAAACAAGGTCAGCTCCCAGACAAATGCACTAAGCAACTCAGTATAGGAAGGAGGTGGACAGCCCTTGGTGGGGAAAGAACAAGTTAGGAACTATTTAGAAAAGCTAAACATACACAAATCCATGGGCCCATTTTTAACGCATCTGAGGGTACTGACAGAGTCGGCAAATGTCATTCCGGAGCCTTTGGCCATTATCTTTGAAAACTCGTGGAGAGCGGGGGAGATCCCGGATGATCGGAAAAACGCAAACGTAGTGCCCATCTTTAAAAAAGGGAAGGAGGACGATCCAGGGAACTATAGACCAGTCACCCGTACCTCAGTCCCCAGAAACATCATGGAGGGGATCCTCAAGGAATCCATTTTGAAGCACTTGGAAGAGGGGAAAGTGATCAGGAGTAGTCAACATGGATTCACAAAGGGCAAGTCGTGCCTGACTAATCTGATTAGCTTCTATGATGAGGTAACTGGCTCTGTGGACATGGGAAAGTCAGTGGATGTGATATACCTTGACTTTAGCAAAGCTTTTGATACGGTCTCCCACAACATTCTTGCCAGCAAGTTAAGGGAATATGGATTGGATAAATGGACTGAAAGATGGATAGAAAGATGGCTAGAAGGCCGGGCCCAACGGGCAGCCATCAACAGCTCGATGTCAGGTTGGCGGTCGGTTTCTAGCGGAGTACCGCAAGGATCTGTTCTAGGACCGGTTTTGTTCAACATCTTTATTAATGACCTGGATGAGGGGATGGATTGCACCCTCAGCAAGTTCACAGATGACACTAAGCTAGGGGGAGAGGTAGATACACTGGAGGGTAGGGATAGGGTACAGAGTGACCTGGACAGATTAGAGGATTGGGCCAAAAGATATCTGATGAAGTTCAACAAGAAGTGTAGAGTCCTGCACTTGGGATGGAAGAATCCCAAGCATTGTTACAGGCTGGGGACCGAATGGCTAAGTAGCAGTTCTGCAGAAAAGGACCTAGGGATTACAGTGGATGAGAAGCTGGATATGAGTCAACAGTGTGCCCTTGTAGCTGTGACGTAGTGGGGGTATCTGGCTAGTTCCTATGCTGGCTCTGTGGTAATCCCCAATGGCTGCCATCGGTACCACAGCCCAGAAGGATGAGTCATTATGCTAAGAGGGTCTCTCAACCTGTCTGACCAGCTACCCCACAGGGAGAGAAACAAAGGAAGGTGGATTGCTGCCCGGGCTGGGGGGCAGGGCTGGAGGACAGTTAGTTTAGTTTCTGGCTGGAATCATGGAGGAACCAGCCTAAGCCAGGGGCTGGGATTGTAGGGCCCAGCCACCCCCCATCTCAGAGGGGGGCACTGAGGCCTCTTAGCTGCAGTCCCTGTAACCAGATTACATCTGTGCTGTGCTGTGCTGTATCCTGGAGAAACAATAAACTCCCTCCATTCTACGAGCTGGTGGAGTCTGTTCGTGCCATTACGGGGGGGCAGGAGTCAGGGGACCCCAACGCGTCGTCACACTGGTGCCAGGAGCGGGATGCACTGCACCCCGTGGATGAAGCATCCAGCGGTGAGCGACAAGGCGCAGTAGAAGCAAGAGCCGTGGAACCAGGCGTGCTGGAAACAGAGCGAAGCGGTTCCTGAGAATCGTGGGGCGCAGCAGCACTAGACTGGTGAGTCTGCACCGAGGGGACCAGCGGGGAGATGGCCTACACCCAACTCCTGAAGGCAGAGCTGGTGAAGCTGTGCAGAGAGAGGGGCTTGCCTGTGCGGAGCGCAACCAAGGCCCAGCTGATTGCCCAGCTGGAAGAGAATGACCAGCCACAGGGCTGGGATCCTGTCCCCGTGGGGAGCAGCCAGACCCCCACTGGGAGCGTGTCAGGCTCGGAGAGGGGCGGAGCGCTGAGGCCGCCGAAGAGACCGGACTGCCTCCCAGGGGAGCACTGCAAGCCGTAGTCCGCCCGGGGGGGGTCCAACCCCTCGGAGCTGCGGCGGCTAGAAATCCAGCTGCAGATGAAGGAATTGGAAGTCCAGGACCGTAGAGAGCAGCGACAGCATGAGCTGGCCATGGCCGAGTGGAGAAGCGGCAGGGCCCCAGCTGCGCCGAGTGCAGACGGGCCCCAAGGGCCCAGGGCGGCCAGACGCTTGGAGAAGCTCGTGGTGGCCCAATTGAAGGACATGGGCGATGTAGATGGGTTCCTCAGCTCCTTTGAGAGGGCCTGTGGACTGCAACGGGTCCCCCCAGCTGACTGGCTTCAGGAGCTCATCCCCGCACTGAACCAGGAAGCTGCCGGGTGCTCAATCAGCTGGAGGACCTACAGCCAGGGATTACAACCGAGTCAAGGAGGCCCTGCTGCACAAGTTCGGGCTGACCCGAGATGTACAGGAAGAAGTTCCGGGAGGTGCAGAAGGAGCCACGGAGACCTATGTGGACCTGGCCTCCCGCCTGGCGCAATACTGCCGCAAGTGGGTGTCTGGAGTCGGAGCCCAGACTGCAGAGGCTGCTCAAGCTGTTCATGATGGAACAGTTCTATGAAGCATGCCCACCCAGATTGAGGCTGTGGCTCAAGGACCGAAGACCAGAGACCCCAGGAGGCCGGGAGACTGGCAGATGAGTTCACGGAGAGCCGGTCCGGTGTGAACGGGAGTCCCGGAGAGAAAGGGAATCGCACAGAGACCGGATGTCGGCTGAGCGACGGAGGGAGTCAACTACGAGGCGAGCCCAAGGAACAGGGCGTCTGTGCCTCAGAGAACCAGCCAGGGCCTGGACAGAGACAGCCCAAAGCCTAACTTGCCATCGCTGTGGGCAAAAAGGCCACAAGAGGGCTCAGTGCACCAGGTCCCATGACCTGGGACTTTCCAGGGTTAACTGGCTGGGGCTGGAGGAAGGGCAGGCTGCCCCAGAGGCAGGGGCTGGCAGGCAAACCTCAGCTCAGAGTGGGAAGGATGCTCAGTGCACCTCCTGGGAGGTCTGACCTCGGGAGGCGGATTTCTCCATGTACCGGGTGGGGCAGGACGGCCCCTGCGGAGCGAGTGCCTCATACCCCTGGAGGTGGATGGTAGGAAGGTGACGGGTTTCTGGGACACGGGGGCGGAGGTGACGCTGGCCCGATCTGACATAGTGGCCCCAGACCGGATACTACCCCACACGCAGCTGACCCTGAAGGGCATAGACGGGTCCCCGTTTAAGGTGCCCGTAGCCAGGGTGCATCTGAAATGGGGGGCCAAGGAAGGTCTCAAGAAAGTGGGGGTGCACCCGCACTTGCCCACCGAGGTGCTGATGGGGAATGACCTGGAGGAGTGGCCCCATGAATCCCAGCGGGCTCTAGTCACCGCCCGGAGCCAGAGCCAGCGAGGGGCTGGCAACCTGGATCCAGGGAAGGACTCTGGCAGGGTCCCCAGGGTCCCATCACCGTGGACACGGGTCCAGCCAAGCGGGACCCGGACCTAGGCAAAGGTGGGGAACAGGTCGATCCCTGCCCCAGCGGCTGAATTCCAGGCTGAGGTGCAGGCAGACCCTTCCTTGCAGAGGCTGAGGGACGAGGCTGGCCTCCGTACAGCTCAGCCCCTGGGGAGAGGAGGCCAGGAGAGATTCCTGTGGGAGCAAGGATTCCTGTTCCGGGAATGGCTTCCCCCCAGGAAGGTGAGGGCATGGGGGGTCCAGCGGCAGCTGGTCGTCCCCCAAAAGTATCACCTCAAGCTGCTGTATTTGGCCCATAACGTCCCCTTTGCGGGCCACCGGGGATCCGGAGCACCCGGCTGAGGCTGCTCCAACACTTCTACTGGCCGGGAATATTCACAGCCGCAGCGGCACGGCCGGTCCTGCGACTCCTGCCAGAGGGGCGGGAAGGCCCAAGACGGGAGGAAAGCTGCTCAGGGGCCCCTACCCTGTATAGAGGAGCCTCTGGGCTTGCTGAGAGAGTTATGGGAGGAAGACCTCCCGGGATGGAGCGTCGGGGTGGAGGCCGCCCTGGCTGTCCAGAGAAGGCTCGCTGGGCTCATGGCCCCGGCCCGAGAGACCCTGGCCAGAGATCAAGGCCAGTGGAAGGATGGGTGCGACCACAGAGGACAGGCCTGTGCCAGTCGCCCTGGAGCGATGCAGCGAGTGGACAGAGGGAAGCCAGTTCATGTGGGGCCTCGCCGCGGCCGGCCCGAGTCAAGGGAGCACCCATGTCCCCAGGGCGGGTTCCCACGCAGAGGACCCGAACTTCCCTAGGTCACGAGCGGAGTGACCCTGCTCAGTTCCTCGGAGGGGGAGAACTGTGACGAGTGGGGGTATCTGGCTAGTTCCTATGCTGGCTCTGTGGTAATCCCCAATGGCTGCCATCGGTACCACAGCCCAGAAGGATGAGTCATTATGCAAGAGGGTCTCTCAACCTGTCTGACCAGCTACCCCCAGGAGAGAAACAAAGGAAGGTGTATTGCTGCCGGGCTGGGGCAGGGCTGGAGGAGAGTTAGTTTAGTTTCTGGCTGGAATCATGGAGGAACCAGCCTAAGCCAGGGGCTGGGATTGTAGGGCCCAGCCACCCCCCATCTCAGAGGGGGGCACTGAGGCCTCTTAGCTGCAGTCCCTGTAACCAGATTACATCTGTGCTGTGCTGTGCTGTATCCTGGAGAAACAATAAACTCCCTCCATTCTACGAGCTGGTGGAGTCTGTTCGTGCCATTACGGGGGTGCAGGAGTCAGGGGACCCCAACGCGTCGTCACAGTAGCCAAGAGGGCTAATGGCATATTAGGGTGCATTAGGAGGAGCACTGCCAGCAGATCCAGAGAAGTGATTATTCCCCTTTATTCAGCTTTGGTGAGGCCACATCTGGAGTAGTGTGTCCAGTTCTGGGCCCCCCACTATAGAAAGGATGTGGACGCACTGGAGAGGGTCCAACAGAGGGCGACAAAAATGATTAGGGGGCTGGAGCACATGACCTATGAGGAGAGACTGAGGGATTTGGGTTTGTTTAGTCTGCAGAAGAGAAGAGTGAGGGGGGGATTTCATAGCAGCCTTCAGACTTCCTGAAGGGATGTTCCAAAGAGGATGGAGAGAGGCTGTTCACAGTAGACACGGATGGCCGAACAAGGAGCAATGGTCTCAAGTTACAGAGGGAGAGGTCTAGATTGGATATTAGGAAAAAGTATTTCCCTAAGAGCGTGGGGAAGCACTGCAATGGGTTCCCTAGGGAGGTGGTGGAATCTCCATCCTTAGAGGTTTTTAAGTCTCAGCTTGACAAAGCCCTGGCTGGGTTGATTTAGTTGGGATTGGTCCTGCTTTGGGCAGGGGGCTGGGCTTGATGACCTCGTGAGGTCTCTTCCAGCTCTGATTCTATAAATTCTTTTGACTGTCAAATGTTTTCCATTTACCTGCTCCAAGCATAATTGTAGCATACTCCACCAATGTGTGGAAACCGAAAAAAAAGCATACATATTTTGTACAAAGTCAAAAAATGCATAGCTCCCTCACAAGATGCACCTGCAGCGTTGTAGATAAAGTTTAAGGAATGGCTGAAACCTGGTAGAGGAGGTCCCCGTTATAAGCCGCCTCAATATTTGTTGTTCCGCATACACGTCATTAATTAAGGAAACTGAAATCATTATAGATCTGCACTTACGTGTTTTCAATGCGGCTCCTGCTAGTGCTGCTCACGGCCGGGCCGCTCTGCACACGTGCCCCAGCGCCTGGAGGGAGCAACACGTGGCAGAAAAGGCATCAGCTCCGGGACTCAGGCATTAGGTTAGAGGGAAAGGGGGTGTGCCTGGCTCTGGGGTAGGGGAGGGGGATTGGGTTAGAGTGGGGGGTGCCTGGCTCAAGGGGAGGAGGGGTTTGGGTTGGGGGCTGCTCTGGGAGGGCCCAGCCGCTCAGCGCGTGCGCCTCAACACCTAGAGGGAGCAGCACGTGGCAGAAGCGGCGTCAGCTCCGGGACCCAGGCACTAGGTTGGGGCAGGGGGTGTTCCTGGCTCTGGGGTAGGGAGGGGATTGGGTTAGCGCAGGGGTGCCTGGCTCGGGGGGAGGAGGGGTTGGGGGTTCACTGCTCAGCGCGCATGTCTCAGCGCCTGGAGGAGCAGCACGTGGCAGAAGTGGCGTCGGCTCCGGGACCCAGGCACTAGGTTGAGGGGGGTGGAATGTGTCTGGCTCTGGGGTAGGGGAGGGGAATTGGGTTAAAGCAGGGGGTGCCTGGCTCGAGGGGAGGGGGTTGGGGGGGTGCCTGGCTCTGGGGGACTTGGGTTAGAGCAGGATGACACAGGTGCCTTTAACCACTCCCCAGTACTGCACAGGAAGGTTAGAGACCCTGCACTGTCAAAACCAATCCTGGCCCCAGTGTCTCTTGAGTCCAATGCCGACAAGAGCAATGCCACCACAGACTTTTTCCACATTGGCATCATATTAGGCAGCAAAGGTCCTCCTCTACCCTTCCAACCTCTCTCTTGGTCCAAGACTTTACTATTTTTGTTTATAGCCTTGTTCGCTGGGCTGGCGGCTGAATCTTTGTGTTAGCACCACCTTGCAACGTTTCCCTTCCACCGTTTATGGCACAGTGCCCTCTGTACAAGGGACCTCCTCAGTCTTCTTGCATCTGGTGGCAATGATGTTACCATAGCAGTTCTCACCACCTCCCACTTCGACACCATCAGCTACTTCAGTTCTAATGCTATCTTCATGTTCACATTGCTACTGGCAGTGGGAACAAAAAGGTGTATTTGGTGCTGGTGGTACTGCTTCCAGTGTTGGTGCCACTCTCTCCCTTGTTTTGGGCAATGCATGAATTGCTCACCCCCTCAAGCCTGGTTCCACCTTTATCCCCCCAAATTTTCTTCTTCCCATGGTCCTTTATCTAGCCCACATGCGGGCTGTTCATGGAGCACCATGAGTACCAGGATTAGCACTTGTTTTGCAGTTGGGAACAGGGGCACCTCATCCTGCACCTGTTTGGAAGCCCTGAGCCTCAGGGGCTGGATCAGGCAAGCCGGGGGCCAGGACCTTAGATTCCCCACCCCTGCTGTAGAAGCTCATCCACTAAGCTCCAGAGGTCCCAGGGTCTGTTGCACCTGTTGGCATTACACCAACACTGAATTTGACCAGTGGTGTCCCCCCCCAAAAAAAACTTCTGAACATCATGAGCCAAATTCTACCCCCACATTGTATTAAATTTTGAACTAGTGTGATTGCATTGGCATAAATCAGTGGTCCCCAACCTTTTGGGGCTGCCGCGCGCCCAGGGGCCCGGGGCGCAAGAATGACACCGCGTTGGGGACCAGTGGCATAAATGGAGTTTCTCCTGGTTTATACAGTATTGCGGTGAGTTCAGAAACCAGGCCCTGGCTGTGTTTATCCAGCCAGGATTGGGGGATCAGGTTAGAGCAGGTGGCTGGGCTCTTCGCACTCTACCCACCGCTATTTTGGCTCTTCGTCTCTAAGAGGTTGGCCACCCCGGTGTAATTCTTTAACCATGACTGGGAAATCAAGTGTTGGCGCAAAGTTAACTGCTATTCGCAAAAGACAATGTGTTAGTGTGAATCTCACTGTGAAAATAGACGTGATAAAGCACATCAAAAATGGTGAACGGACTGCCGACATTGCTCGCCATCTTGGCCTACCTCCGACAACAGCTTGTACCATTGCCAAGAATGCTGATGATATAATGGAAAAGGCTAAGCATACAACGCAGCATTCTTCTGTAAAGATCACTTGGCAAAAAGGCAAAGTGATGGAAATGATGGAGACAATGTCGGCTATGTGGTTGGATGACTTGAATACACAGAATACACCGATAAGTCGTGGTGCCATTCAGGAGAAGGTAGTGAGGTTATTCAAATTCTTGAAGGATACAGAGAAGCAGGAGAAGGGAGGCACTTCTAAAAAAGAAGCATTTAATCCTAGCCATGGCTGGTTTCACCATTTCCAGTTACGCTATGGGTTCAAGAACATTAGAGTGCAAGGTGAAGCAGCGAGTGCCGACACAGAGCAAGCCAAAGCATACGAGGCAAAGTTGAGAGAGACCATTCAGGAAGGAGGATATGATCCACGACCAGTCTTTAATGTGGATGAGACGGGACTTTATTAGAAACGAATGCAGAAACAAACCTACATTTCTGTTAATGAAAAAAGTGCACAAGGCTTCAAAAGACCGCCTGACACTCTTGGTCGGTGGCAATGCCAAGGGAGACAAGAAAATTAAACCACTCCTTGTTTATCATAGCGAGAACCCTCGTGCCATGAAAAATTACGTCAAGTCTCGTCACCCCGTCGTATGGAAGTCTCAGCAAAAGGCACGGATAACAAAGCAAATATTCCATGACTGGTTCGTTGATTATTTTGTTCCGGACATGAAAATATATTGGGAAGAGCAAAATCTAACATTCAAAATTCTTCTTCTTGTAGACAATGCTGTTGCACATGACTTATGCCGTGTCTACACTACACCCCTCTGTCGGCAGAGGGATGTAAATGAAGCACTTCAAAAGTGCAAATGAAGCAGGGATTTAAATATCCTGTGCTTCATTTGCATAATCACATCATGGTGCTTGTTCGAAACAGCGCCATGATGCGATTATGCAAATGAAGCGCTGTTTCGAACAAGCACCATGATGTGATTATGCAAATGAAGCACGGGATATTTAAATCCCCGCTTCATTTACATCCCTCTGCCGACAGAGGGGTGTAGTGTAGACGTAGCCCTCGATTAATGTTGGGGCATAATGATTCATAAAGTTGAGTTCTTACCACCACACACTACGTCGCTGATCCAACCAATGGATCAAGGTGTGATCGCTAACTTTAAAGCCTATTATCTATGTAGGACATTCAGGAGACTCATCAAGGATACAGACGGCGAAGCAAAACCAACCGTGCAGGAATTCTGGAAAACTTTTAACATAATGGATGCAGTGATGCACATTGGCACAGCATGGGATGAAATAAGTGTTCGATGCATGAACAGTATGTGGAAAAAAATCTACCCTGAAGCAGTGAATGACTTCGTTGGTTTCGACGAGACCACAATTCGAAAGGAGTTGGTGACGCTAGCAAAGAAAGTGTTTTGACAATGTCGTCGAAAAGGATTTCACTGAATTGCTTGCTTCTCATTCAGAACCTCTAAGTAATGAAGACCTGAAAGAGCTAAATAAGCAAGCAATTGAAGAGGAAAGCCAAGACTAAGATGAAGAAGAAACAACGAAAAAGAAGATAAAGGACTTACAGTGAAGTCTCCGCCATACTTTTAACCTTGCTGATGATCACGAGTCTTGATTGTGTCGATTTCATCTGACTGATCGCTCTTCCAAGGTTGCACGTCTCCTAAATGAGAGCTTATCATGCTATCGAGAGATTTTTGGATGCAAAAATTCGTGGTGGCAAGCAGACAACACTAGAGTCTTTCTTTGGGAGAGCAAAGAAACCTGAACCAGTCACAGAAGAAGCTGGACCTTCAAGCCTTCAAGACATGGAAGAAGCGGGACCAACAGTTGTTGCACAGCCTTTAGGCATCGAGGATGAACACTAACATTAACAGCAGATATAGGTTTCTCTGATATATCTGAGGAGAAGCATAAAAAACCCACAGAGTTATTTTTCTACAAAACCAGAGACAATGAAATACATTTAAAAGGGAAAGAGAAAATCATTGCTGAGACCATCAGTGTTATTTGTGACACAATAATAGTGGAACTGCAGAGTAGAGGGGACTCTCTAAAGAAAACGGTTGATTTATTTTGCATGTTTTTTTGACAGAAGTATGGGTGAAGATGCTAAAGGCCACTACAGTAAGAAATTAATTGAATTCTACCGCAAGGACATAATCTTCAAAAAGATTTGTGTTTAAGTGAAACATTTCATTCATTTTATCGAAAATGACAAGGTCTGTGCTTCGAGATCACTAGTTGATTTGTATAGACTTGTACATGACGGTTTTGTTTGTTTACTAAGAAATATTCTATCGTATCAAATAAAATAGATTTTGGTCATAATGCAATGCATTCTTTTTCTGTATTGAAACGAGTTAAAATTATCTGCAGTTCCACTATTATTGTGTCACAAACAACACTGATGGTCTCAACAATGATCTTCTCTTTCCCTTTTAAATGTATTTCATTGTCTCTAGTTTTGTAGAAAAATAACTCGGTGGGTTTTTTATGCTTCTCCTCAGATATATCAGAGAAACCTATATCTGCTGTTAATGTTAGTGCCTCTGCTTCCAAGGACCTATAGTCATTTTGAATTTCCATGACAAAACTTGTAACTGAGGCTAACAATTGTGCAGCATTCGGTACATTTGTATCAAACTTTTGCAGTGATTTGCTGACAGCACTAATTCTTTGAAGTAAACGGTTCCACAAAATAGTGAAAACAGCAATAGCATACTTTTCAAACTATACTGCTAAGGATTTTGCTTCAGTTTTTGATGTCCAAGCCTAAATTTGCAATTATGTCCAAAATCGTTTGTGCTGCTGGCCGCCACCTGGTGAGTGGCGGCTGCCTGCGGGTTGGGGAGGGGCATGGCAGGGGACGGAGAGCCCGCAAGCTGCAAAGCTGGCAGGAAAAAGCTGCACGAATTAAAATTATTTGCGAAATACGACAAGTCAGGAACATTTGACAAGTTCAGCAGTATTGACAACTGAAAATACCTCTTCACAAAATATTACTCACGGTGACTTAATTGACGATTTTGCAAGGCAAAAGTATAGAAAATAAAGCTGTCTGAATAAATATTTTTTTTCCAAATTGAAGGAGTTTCTTCCAAGGAAGTTAACTTTTATTTTTTTCCCATTCATGATTCATTTATACATTTTGTTTTTACACATTTTTCACATTGGCTTACTGCAAATACAAGCTTTCATCTAGACCAGAAGTTCTCAAACTGTGCTCCGAGAAGTCCATTCAGGTGCACTGAGGAAAGGTTATGATTTTATTTTTTTTAATAAAGTGCTCTTATCCAAAGCACTTTGCAAATATCGTTTGTACCATGAGCTAACTATTGTAAAGATCATTAAGTGCTCCACCAAGACCCTCAGCAATTTTCAAGTAGTCTGATTTCCCGCCCCCCCCCCCAGACTACATAAGCAATCAAGGTACCTCACTTGACTTTCATTTACTTTTTATTACTTATAATATAGGAGGAGGATGAAGGAAAAAGAATGAAAAATGGGAGGGGCAGGAAGAGTGAATGTCCTCTTTCTTGGCTGGGTCCCCAGGGGGGCCCCAAAAATGAAGCTGAGCACAGGGCCCCCAACTAACTCTAAATCCGCCACTGGCTGGAAGGCTTCAGAGGAGCACGGGGGGCAGCCGCACAGCTGGTGGCCGGAGAGAAGCGGCACTTTCCCGCTTCAAAGCACCGCTTTTCTCCAGCCGACTGTATAGCTAGCCCCGTGCTCCTCTGAAGCCTTCCAGCCCGTGTTTGCGCTGCTCGCCGCCTCCTGCTGGCTCTCCTGAGGCTGCAGCCTGCAGGTGAGCCTCCCTTCTCTCCCACCCTCTGCGCAGGGTTGGGGGTGCCAGACCCAGTTGCTGTACTGCCCGGCCCCATGCCAGGGCACAGTATGTTTCATTGTAAATCTGCCCCTGAGCGTGACACTGGGTAGGATTAACATACCACAACCACTTGAGGAAGACTTCAGCCCAAGTCAGCACTTGGAACAACCTTCTTAGAAAATTGGCTGAGTTAACCTGGGTGCAAGCACTCAGATGCTTAGAACATCAGCCCTTGCCTCTGCTATTCAACAGCAGAGTACTGTGCTCCTGTCTGATGTTGCTCATCGCACACGAGGCTTGTCAATGTAGAGCTCAACAAAGCTATATGTATTGTTAGCAGGACTTTATGGGCATCTCTGTTGCCATGGCTACCAATATTTAACATAGCATCACACAAATTTGCCATGAGACGGCTCTGTCATGCTGCTGGCCAAGATCCACAAGGATAGCTATCTACCTTTGCAGACAGACCTCTTCAACTATCCCGCAGCTCACCTGTCTTCTAGACGCCCTTTATGGTCATTTATGCCATCACAGGACATAAAGGTGGAATCTGCTTGGCACAACAAGTGATCACTGATGACAGTTGTTAACCATTCTCTCATCACTAACCCAACCTTCTGCCCACCAGGTTTTGATTTGCCAAGACATCGGAGGTCACCTCTGACCCGGCTTCGAATAGGATAGGGCACCTGTGCAGCCAGTCTCTTTAAATGGGATTTTCTAATGACCTGCAATACATCTGAGGTCAACTTCAGATTATGTTATGTATCCTCAACAAGTGCCCACTGACTTATTTCAACAACGGGTTATCAGCTCTCCACCTGGCTGATGATGATGCAATCAAATGGCTGGGCACACAGTGCATACACTCACATGTGTCTTCATAAATTGGCCTGTTCTGTTCATTCCTTCTGAAGCACCCAGTTCCAACCATTGGTCTGACTTAGGGATGTGAAAGTGTAACTATGTACATGATTAACCGGTAAGCCTGGGCTCATCGGTTAACCTGCACAGTTACACGGAGCCCCCCCACGCTGCTGCCTCTGTATCAGAGGGAGCAGCGTGTACCGGTTCCCCCTCCCCACGCTGCCTTTGACACAGAAGCAGCAGCAGCACAGTGCAGCAGGTGGGAGCCACCTGCCCCCACGTGTAAACACTGAAATTTTCAGCAGTAACACAATTCCTTAAACACATTTTAACATCCCTAGTCTGACTCAGTATGGCAGGGGTGGGGAACGTCAGGCTGCTGGATCCGGCCCCCGGAGGCTCAGCCCCCCCCACACACACACCCCGTTGGGGGGTGTAAAAATTAATAGGTTTGGAATGGCTTTTTTGCATTAGTGGTTCAGGGTTCAGCCACAGCGTTACCCTTAAACATGCTTTTTCCTTTTCTTTTGTAGTTTGGGAAGATAGGGTCCAGTTGAGACCAGTATTATCTTTGATATATAACCTTGCTCGCGCGCTCTCTGTTCCGTAGCGTAGGAAACCAGATAAGTATGGAGCTGCTCTACTTTGTTATGTCTCTTGCTTATCCTCATTGACTCTGCATAACATCTTCAGGGTCAAATTCCTTGTAATCTCTGTAACCTATTAGTTTGTAGTATAGGAAATTGTTGATTCAATTAGAAATTATATAAATAGTAATTAGGGGTGGGTATAACTGTATTCATTATTTGCTTATTAATATTCATTTTATGGGCATTAACATTAATAAATAAGGTTTTAGGAATTAACATACTAAATTATGTGAATTAACACACTAAGATAGATAAAAGGTTCTGACTACTGCCAATTCAGGGCCACTCTGACGTGTGTTGAATGTCCGAGGTAAACGTGCATAGGCAATAAAGCAGTTCCTTTTACCCCATCCGCTCCTGGGTTGCCTGTTTCTTCCCTAACACCCCCTAGCATTGGGGAGCCCGTGCTGGCATGCTGCCTCCATACAAAAGTCTACCAGGCTGCCCCGGGGCTATGTGGGGGAGTGTCTTTCTCCTCAGTTGGGGGCCATCAGCAAGGGGTTTTGTTTTGTTTTTGCTTCCCCGCTTGTGTGTGGCCCCAACCCAAAATAGGTTCCCCATCCCTGCATGCCTGGTATATGGGAATGAGAAACAAGAACAAGACGACATGAGGTTTGTTAACGGAACAGTGAGTTCTAACAGATTCATTCTAAAAATGTCTTTGTACTAGGTGGTTTAGGTAAGTACTTGTCAGACCTTCATGCAAAAAGTGACAGGAATAAATTTTGCAATGATCAGAGTAAGTGCTTTCAGTAATTCTGTAAGGTCACCCTTAAACAATCTATCCTGTCAGGACTTAAATTTAGAAATTCCATTTGAATCCTAAAATCTTTACACTTGGTACAAGAAGCCAAGCTAGTAACTGTGCACAGTTGCTGTAATGACAGAAAACACTTGCAAAAAAGATTAGCCTCTCTCATTTTAATTTGTTGGCCATGAAGAAAAGATCAAGCTCCTGTTTATCCTCCTCTCCAACCACAGATTCCCATCTCTCCTATACTCTGCATAGTATTATTTAAAGGAAACAAGTAGTTCTCTTTAATGAAATATCAGGAAATTAAAAACAAAAAACCCACAAGCATCCAGCTACATTACCACTGAGGAAAAGTACTGTCACATATCTACCTATTGTGTTTGACCCCTCAATACTAACCACCCAGTCAGCAAAAAGCATTTAAAAAAATCCACAGTAGGAGTATTATTTCAGGAACTCTGTACTATCATCAAACTATAACACTGTGAGAGTGCTTCATTTCCCAACACAATAGATGGATTCCTACTTTGAAATCCCCTTCCCATGCCCTGCATTAGCGAACACGTGTTTTGATTCTTTGTCCGATTCCAGCCAACCAGCCTATTCACCGCGTTCAAGGGCTTTAAAATGGCAACAATCCAGTTGAGTGAGAGAACAAGAGAAAAATGCAGATTTATTCCTAGATTTTATTCATTGGTTAAATCAATTTAGAGTAAGTTATAAATTACATAGCAAAACAGGAACCTTTATTTTATCCTATTCAAAATATGTGAGTTATGCAGATTAAAACTGGCCCCTGGGATTTACTGTGCCTTTTATACATTTAAAAAAAAAAAAAGACATTTGTCTAGCTATATACAAAAGCCATTGAACGGCTAGGTCAAGCTGTTTGAACGAAGTAACTCTTTCCTGAATCATATTGACACTGCTCTTTATCCCATCCAAAAAACCGGAGACCATATATTTTGCTACAATAAACTGTTCTACTATATTGTTTAACTACTTTGTGTTGATTTTCGTAATAAAACCAGGAAAAGAGAGAAGCATAAAAAACCAAAATACTACTAAGATTTAATAAAAGGAGATTATTTTACTATGGGTACAAACTTTAATTATGGAATTTAAAATAAATTAAAGTAGCAATTATACCTCTTTCCCCAAGTCCACTCAGGGTTTAAAACCACCCAAATGTTAGAATAAACCCCCTGTTGTTCACATCTCATTTGCTTATATGTGATCCTTTGAAACTTTAACAAAAAAAGGAAACTAGAAGCCTACTGGAATTTTTAATACAAGTTCCTGGATTTACTATTTGTTTTCACCCAACTCCCAAGTATGAAAAAATAATCACCACCTTTTTTTATTTAGACTAAAATCATGATTACTTTTGCCACATTGTAGCTCACAAAAGCTATTATGCCCCTAATAAATTGGTTAGTCTTTAAAGGGCCACAGGACTCCTTGTCGTTTCAAAACAGGTTTCCTTAAAATCCATAGGATCCGACTTTTTAAAACCTCATTCCCCCTCCCTGATTTTAACAGGGGAAATTAAACAGAAGGGAGAACGGGTTTCTTCTGTAACGGAAGGCCAAGGAGGGGGGGGGTGGCTGACTCATGTCTGCTACATCGGCCATCCACGCATCACTCCCAGCTGAGTCCCTCCAGCTCTTCTTTGATTCGGGGGGGGGGAGAGACCACCTGCCACTCAACTCCCAGAGCGTTACACGCACCCCCATTACTTTGCAAGAATCCCGGGGGGGGGGGCTCTACAGCCCGAGGCAACATGAAAGGGGGTGAGGGAGACCGTCGACAAGGACCAGTCTCAGCAACAGGGACAACAGCCCCTCCCTACGACCAAGGGCAGTAAGGGGCGATGGTGGGTGAGCTGAGGGAGGCAGCACAAGCGGGGGCTGGGGCAGAAAAGGGAGAACAAGGGCCGGGGGCTCGGGCTCAGCCGCAGCGGAGGTAGGATGGGGGGGGCCTAGGGCTCAGCCGCATAATGGACCCCTGCGTGCATCCATCCGCCCGCCCCCCTCTCCCACCGCCTTCGCGTGACTCGCAGGAGCGAAATGGCTTGTGGGTGAAGCCGGATCCCCGCCCCCATCCCGGGCCACCCGGCGGGCTCCGACCCCGCGCAGGGCGAGCGGGGACGCAGCACGGCCCGCTCACCATTTGCGCACTTTCTCGATGGCCGCCATCACCCGCTTGATGTCATCCTTGGCCCGGCTACGAGTCTCGGCCCGCACCGACCGGCCCGACATGCTGTTGGGGATGGGGTGGCGGCTGCGGAGAATGCGAAGGTCGGCCTGGCTAGCTACACCGCTCGCACAATGCTCCCGCCGCTTGGCTCCGCCCAGGCTCAGAGCGTCCGACGCCGGAGCCCGCGCACTGCGCAGGCGCCCAAAACCGCCGCAGCACGCGGCAGTATGAGCTTGTGGGGCGCGGGAAAGGTGCTGTGGGGGTTGGAGTCCCCGAGAGGTGCCTCGGTTATGCGCACGCGGCAGCGCAAATAGCACGGGGGGTAGGACACCTGGGTCCTTTGGCTGGTCCGAGGAAGTGTGACTACAGCAGGGAGTCCGGACTCCTGGGTCCTGTTACCAGCTCTGGGTGGAAATGAGGGGGTCTAATGCTTAGAGGAGGTGGGATTGGCCCTTTGTTGCCACTTGTGCCTGGACTCTGTCGGATCTTGGGCCAGTCACTTAACACCCATGTGCTTCAGTGCCCCGCTTCCTGCCAAGGAGGACAGACGCTCTTATCTGCAGTATACGCGTGTTTTGAAGCTTCATGAATTAAAGCTTATAATAGTTTTGCCAATCTCCACTGAAGTTGTGGAAACAAGTTACGGGACTGTAATGACTACTTTTAGGAATTGTTTATGTAAGTAATAAAATAGGCAAAGATAAGGCCAAAAGATACAACCCGAGCCTTTAGAAAGCTTGATGACAATATTAAACCCTAGAAACATTTGACTAACAATGACTCTGAGAAGTTTAAAATGTTCTAGGTAGGAAAAGTGAGGCAGAGTGGTAATTTTCTAAAGAGGGTATTAATGTAAAACTGGGATTAGAAATAAGATTGCCAGCCTCTGCACACTGAACCACTCTTCTCTCTCAAAATCTAAACAACCATCATACGATGTATTACTGTATATGTGTCTGAGCCGTATTATCTGTGTCCAAATTAGACTGTAAGCCCCAAGGGCAGGAATCACATGTTTGTATAAGCAGGTATTTGTGTGGTGCAGAGTACGCTGAGGGTGCTCAATCAGTAATAAACATTCGATCCATTCCTAAACTTTGTGTTTATTACACTAAGTACATCTGTTACCTTTGAGACTCCTAGGGTGTGTCTACACAGCACCCTTACCTCGAAATAAGCTACGCAATTTGCGCTTGCGCTACGCAAATTGCGTAGCTTATTTCAAGGTTATTTTGAAATAAAGCGCTATTTCGACAAATCCCTGAACCCCTCATGGAACAAGGGTTACAGAGATGCCGTTATTTTGAAATAACAGGTGCATTGAAAGATGTGGAATTGCTATTTCGGGATACTTCTGGTATTCCAAAATAGCCCCACTGTCTAGACATAGCCCTAGAGTGCATTCTTTTATGGATGATAGACTATTTGAGTGAGTAGTTTCTGATGTAGCCCTGGTGCAAACAGTTATGGCACTATGCTGCAGACGTGTGGTTTGCTGCTGAGCGACATTTCTTTTTCAACACTATATGTGATTTTTTTTTAATAGTGAAAGGATATTTAACAATGCAGTTCAAATTTTTGTGGTAATACAAAAAGACAGAGACTGAGCTAGATCCTCCACTGTGTAAGTCAATGCATCTCTAATGACTTCAGTGGAGATCTGATTATTTGTATCTGAGGATGTAATCCAAACACATGCACATGTGTGTGTATGTGTACATTTATATAAAACAATGGTTGGAGAAAGGGTCATATGAAACAGCACCTCTTCAGGAAATCTTTGCCACTGAATGGAACACTTCCTAAGGAGCTACATGATTATGCAATGTTTATTGCATGGAGATTACTATTATACAACCAAAATAATTATAGTTAGTACATATAGCAAGAGGTGTAGCTAGTTGCATGGCAGTGAACAGATAAAGGTCAATACAAAATGAAGTATTACAGGATGTGTGACAAAGACCCACTGGCGCTGTGGGCACTGTAAAGAAAGAAATGAGTTCAACAACTCACTGATCTTTCTACAGCAACTTGTATTGGCACCATGTACTGTTTATACAAACACTGAGTGAAATGCTCTCCCACTGGTATTACACTAACACTTCCAAAAAGAAATACAAAGTTGTTAGGAGCAAACTGAAAGCCCATTTTAATCCACATCGCAAAATAGAATGCTCCACTCACTAAGATTCATCACTCTGATATATTCAGATATAACAGGGGTTCTCAAACTACACTGCACTGTGACCCCCTTCTGACAACAAAAATTACTACATGACCCCAGGAGGGGAGGGCCAAAGCATGAGCATGCCCCAGCTCCACTGCCCCAGGTGGGGGACTGTTACCCCAAAAATTCCACTGGAGACCACCCAGGGTTACACTAGCATGGGTTTATTGTTTGAGGAATTAGCACTCCACTATATGCAAAAAACAAAACAAAAAACCCACACCATAAGCACTGGGTTATGGTAGGGAGAAGCAAGGAACTGGGGTGGTTCCTCCCACATGATTAAGCTGCTCTCAGCGGGCCCACTTCCCATGAGGGACTCAGTCACCTTGGAGCACTTTCACTCCCCTGATGAAACTGCCCCTGGGGCCCATGAATCCACACCCTTGGTGCCCAGAGGAGGAGGAGGAGGAAACTTTGTCAGGAGGGGGGGGGGGGAAGGGCTCTTCCCTTTTTCCTTTCCCAAATATCATCATACCAAACATCTGGAAGGGGGAGCAGGCATATCGGGGTTCACACATTCCCTACTCCATGTCATCCTTTTCCTCTACTGTTCCTGGAAGGGGTAGCAGACATATTGGGGTTCCCACATGCTTTCTACTCCATGGCATCCCTTTCCTCTGCCTCAGACCACAATCTCCTCCAGCCCTAGCTCACAATCCAACCCCCCTCTGCACCTCAAGCCAGTGCCCCAGGTCACAACTACATCCTTTCCCAAACTCCCTCCCAGACTCCACACTCCCTCCTACACTCCAATCCCTTAGCCAAGCTTCCTTCTACATCTAACCTTCATCACAGACCCCCACCTTCTTGGAGTGACCCCCCCCCCCCCCCATAAAAATCATTGCCCACCCATGCTCTATCACTAGTGCCCCCTTATGGTGGTCTGCCCATGTTCTCCACCAGTTAATGTTACCCCAAAAATTTCCCACTGGAGACCACCCAGGGTTACACTAGCATAGGTTTATTGTTTGAGGAATTAGCACTCCACTGTATGCACTACAAAAATAGAGCTGCCACCAAAGGTTTAAACTAAAGGGGGACCAGCTATCTCTCACTCACTCACACACACAAACAAACAAACACACACACCCCTCCATTCATTCACACACATTCATTCCTGCCCCTCAGGCACTCACACACATTACAGAGGTATATGGGTTGCAGAAGGAGCCAAGGCATGTAGATCCTGGAGGGTCTGTCTGCTCATCATGGCTGGGGAGCTGGTCAGGAGAGACACTGGCTGTAGAGAGGAGCTTCTCAGGAGCAGGGGAAGAAAAAAAGAGAGTCTCACATGTGCTCCCTCTCCTTTTATTGTGTCTGAATGGCCCCTGTGACTCATCCACCTCATCACCTTGGAGCATGCCCAGACTTCCCTTTATCCAGCAAAGCAGCAGTCTCTGGTGACTCATCACCATGTGCTCCAGCCTTGCAACTCCTAACAACACACTCACTCTCTCTCTCTTCATCACTCAGGGGAGAATGCAGTTTAGAGCAAGTTACAAGCAAGGTGGCTGAGAGTTACAAAGATTACAAAGTTGCAGCTTACAGTAAGTTTCTGAACTTATAAAGCAAAGTTGCTGAGAGTTACAAAGTTGCAAGGTTTTGCAAAGATTACAATGAGTTGCAAAGTTTGACAAAGATTACAAGGAGTTGCAGTTTAAAACCTTAGACCTTACAGTTTAGTGTAGTTCCAGAAAATGCATGTGTAAAATCAAGTAAGCTGAGGCAGAGGCTTTTTATGCAACAGGGACCAAAGCCCAAGGACTTCAGCCTCAGGCTGGGGACTGTAACCTGAGCCCCACCATCAAGGGCTGAAGCTATTAGGCTTTGGCCCTGGGTGGTGGAGCTTGGGCTTTGGGCAAAGTAGGGTATCTGTCCTTAACACAGGACCTTCCTCCGTATGTGTAACAACCTCACGCAAAAATGTTTCCTGTTACTGGTTGCCCTCAGGCCAAGAATGTAATTTTACTGATAGTTATACTCAATGTACCCAAAATGGTTCTGGTGAAGTACATAAGAACGGCCATACTGGGTCAGACCAAAGGTCCATCTAGCCCAGTGTCCTGTCTGCCGACAGTGGCCAATACCAGATGCCCTAGAGGGAGGGATCACAACAGGTAATCCTCACGTGATCCCTCCCCTGTCTCCCACTTCCGGAGAAACAGAGACTAGGGACACCATTCCTACCCATCCTGGCTAATAGCCATTGATGGACCTAACCTCCATGAATCTATCTAGCTCTTTTTGAACCCTGCAAAGTTCTAGCCTTCACCGCATCATCTGGCAAGGAGTTCCACAGGTCGACTGTGGGCAGAGTGAAAAAAAAAGTTCCTTTTGTTTGTTTTAAACCTGCTGCCTATTAATTTCATTTGGTGACCCCTAGTTCTTATATTGTGGGAATAAGTAAATAACTTTCCTTATTCACTTTTTCCACACCAGTCATGATTTTATAGGCGTCTATCATACCCCCTTAGTCTCTTCTTTCAAGATGTGGTGTACCATGTGTGGCAAGGGCCCTCTTACCCAGGCCACCGCTGGGGCCAGCCTCTCGCTCCCAACCCCAGGGGTTGGAGTTTGCACCAGTCCTGAGGCTTTTAAAGGCCTTCAGCCTGCCAGCAGAAGTCAGCTGGCCCCAATCTGCCTGAGCCAGCTCCCTCCCAGCTGCATCTAATTGTCCTGCAGCCCTCTGCTTCTATTTACAGGTCTTTTACCCTTTTGGGGCTGCCTTTTTCCCCTCTGCAGCAGCTCTCTAGCCTGACCCTGCCACACATCCCTTTCCCCTGCTCAACACCATGGGGTTGGGCTACTTGGGTCGGAGAACAGTGCACCCTTGACAACCCGTCTGCGTTCCTGATCTGTGTTGCACCCGGAAGTGAAAGGGCTGCAGGGACAGGAACCACCGGGTTACCCTCGCATCCTTGTCCTTGTTTCGGTGCATCCATTGCAGGGGTGCATGATCGGTGACAAGGGTAAACTTTCGCCCAAGGAGGTAGCAACGTAGGCTTTCCATGGCCCATTTTACTGCAAGGCATTCCCTCTCTACCACAGCATAGTTTTGTTCCCTCGGCAGGAGCTTCCTGCTGACACACAGAACCGGGTGGTCCTCTTCCCCAACCATTTGTGACAATATGGCCCCTAGCCCTACTTCTGAGGCATCGGTCTGCAGGATAAACTCCTTCTTAAAATCAGGGGCTATGAGAACTGGGTCACCTCAGAGGGCCGTCTTGAGAGCCGTGAAAGCTTCTTCCGCCGTAGTGGTCCATTTTACGATGTCGGGACCGCGAGCTCTGGTCAGGTCGGTCAAGGGGTATGCCCTGGAAGCAAAGTGGGGAATACCCAACCAGTCCCAGGAATGCCCTGACCTGCTTCTTTCAGGTTGGTCAGGGCCAATTTTGTATTGGTTCCACTTTGTTGAGTTGGGGCCTCACTACACCCCTTCCCACAATGTACCCGAGGTATTTAGCTTCAGCTAGCCTGATTGCACACTTCGCGGGGTTCACCGTAAGTCCAGCTCTCCTTAGGGTCTCCAACACAGCCTCTACTTTCTCGAGGTGTGTGTCCCAGTCTGGACTGTGGACAACAACATCGTCCAAATATGCGGCCGCATACTTGGCATGCGGACGTAATAGCTTGTCCATGAGCCTTTGGAATGTTGAGGATCCAACATGTCCAAGCTCCAGGGGACCTACCTCAGTTTCCTCCCCTGACAAACTGGGTCCTGCCTCGGGCTCATCTCCTTCTGGGGTTTCCCTCCTAGTAGTTGGTCAGGCTTCCCCCCCTTCCAGCGCCTGCTTCAGATTTTGGGCCAAAATCCTTGTCCCCAACCTCTTAGCTGCCTTCCTCTCCCGCCTGGTTTTCCGGGGTTTCCCCGGCCCAGAGAACAGGTCCTGAGAAAATTCATGGAAGGTCGGGAGGGAGCTACCTTCTTCGACCCAGTCCCACCGCAGCAGGTCATTAAAGCCGGGGAAGTCTCGTCCTATGACCACTGGGCAGGGGAGCCTTGGGACCGCCCCCACAGTCACACTTGTGACCCGCCCTTGCACTTCTAATTTCACGGGGATGGTGGAGTAATAATTAACGTCCCCATGTACACAAGATATCCCCATGCGCTTGGCTCAGGTCAGCTGGTCCTGCCCCACTAGCTTCCCTGAGACCAACGTAACTGCGCTCCCAGAATCTACTAATGCGGTGGTTTCCACCCCATTCATTTTCACTGACTGGGGGCCATTGCCATGCCTGCAAGGTTGATCAGGGCACAAGGGTCTTGTAGGTTCCCCAGGTCACATTGCATAGGCTCTTCTAAGTTGGGGCATTGAGCCGCTATATGCCCTATTTCCCGCAGGCATAACAGCTATATCCTGGGCGGAACACCCCCCTTCTCCTTGGGCTGTTGCCCCCGGGCCCCCTCTAGCCCAGCCCTCAAGTCCCTTTGCAAGCTCTGGTTGCTCTTCCGTCTCCTTTCTCCCTGCCCGCGCTCGGTCTGGGGCATCGGAAGCATGGATCCTTGGGGTGAGGGCGAGCCTCTTGTTCCGACGCACCTCGTCCCCGGGGATTCGGGAAAGTTCCTTGGCAGTCAGCCGTCTCTCTACGAGAGCCACTAACTCATCGAACGTGGAGGGGTCATTCTGGCCAACCCACTCCCTCAGGTCTGGTGGTAACCCCCTCATATACCTGTCAAGGACGATGACCTCGATAATTTTCTCTGGGCTGTGGATGTTGGGCTGCAGCCATTTCCGGGCCAGATGGATCAGGTCAAATAATTGGGTTCTGGGTACTCGGTCATCCCGATATTTCCATTCGTGGAATCTCTGGGCTCACCACGGCCGTGACCCTGCCCGTGCCAGGATCGCAGCTTTCAACTGGGGGTAGTTGGACGGCTTCCTCTGCCATGTTGAGGTATGCCTTCTGGGCTTCCCCACTCAGGAAAGGGGCTAAAATGCTGGCCCACTGGGCTTGAGGCCAGGCCTCCCGCAACGCTGTCCTTTCAAAGGCCAAAAGGTAGGCCTCCACATCATCGTCTCCTGTCATCTTTTGTAACTAGCAATTGGCCTGTAATGGTCGGGCCCCATCTTGACTATGCACCTGGACCGCCAGGGCTTTCAGCTGGTTCACCACCTCCTGCAGGGTGGCTCTGTCCTGGGCTGCCTGGCTCATCAGCAACTGGTTTGTTTCCTGTTGGAGCCGCACCGACTCCTGTTGGGCGGCCACTTGCACCCAGGTAGCCTCCTGCTGGGTGGCTGTGGCCTGCACCAGCGCCTTCACCAGGTCCTCCATATGTACTTCTCTGTTAAGAGGGTCAAGTTGGCTGGCTTTAGGGTCGCTGTGAGGCCTCACAGCAACGATCTCACCCCTGACACCACATGTATCAAGGGCCCCTCTTACCCAGACCACCGCTGGGGCCTCTCGCTCCCAACCCCAGGGGTTGGAGTTTGCAGTGGGTCTCTGTGGTAGGGAGCCTGGCCACTCCTCCTGGTGCTCCCTCCCCCAGCTGTTTCTGTTCTAATGCTGGTATGAATCACTCTCTAACCTTTCACTGCTGTCTCTCCTCCCATCAGCTGGCCCCAATTTGCCTGAGCCAGCTCCTCCCAGCTGCATCTAATTGTCCTGCAGCCCTCTGCTTCTATTTACAGGTCTTTTACCCTTTTGGGGCTGCCTTTTCCCCCCTCTGCAGTAGCCCTCTGGCCTGACTCTGCCACACATGGTTTTATATAGAGGCAATAAGATATTTTCTGTCTTATTCTCTGTCCCTTTTTAATGACTCCTAACATTCAATTTGCTTTTTCACTGCCGCTGCACTGAGTGGACGTTTTCAGAGAGCTATCCACAATGACTCCAAGATCTCTCTCTTGAGTAGTTGTAGCCAAATTAGTCCCCATCATATTGTGTATATAGTTGGGATTATGTTTTCCAATGTGCATTACTTTACATCTATCCACATTAAATTTCATTTGCCATTTTGTTGCCCAATCACTTAGTTTGGTGAGATCTTTTTGAAGCTCTTCACAGTCTGCTTTGGTCTTAACTATCTCGAGCAGTTTGATATCATCTGCAAACTTTGCCACCTCACTGTTTACCCCTTTCTCTAGATCATTTATAAATAAGTTGAATAGGATGGGTCCCAATAGAGACCCTTGGGGGACCCCACTAGTTACCTCTCTCCACTCTGATAACTTACCATTTATTCCTACCCTTTGTTTCCTGTCTTTTAACCAGTTCTCAATCCATGAAAGGACCTTCCCTCTTATCCCATGACAACTTACTTTACTTAAGAGCCTTTGGTAAGGGACCTTGTCAAAGGCTTTCTGGAAATCTAAGTATACGACATCCACTGGATCCCCCTTGTCCACATATTTGTTGACCCCCCTCAAAGAACTCTAGCAGATTACTAAGACATGATTTCCCTTTACAGAAACCATGTTGACTTTCCCCCAACAAATTCTATTCAACCATGTGTCTGACAATTTTATCATCAAAAATCATAGCGCATGGGTGCCACCCTCACCCCAAACCATTGATGTTTTGGCTCCTACGCCTAGCCTGCCTGTTCCCCCTCTCCAGAACTGGTCCATTTGGACCGAACTCTTAAACAAGAGTTCTGACGTGGCCCAACAGGCCCAACTAGTAGCCCAGTCTGCAGCAACCACCCAAATCCGTGTTTTGGCTAAAGGCTGTCTGATTGAACAACTGGGCGACAAAATGGTTGATCTAACCAAACATCACTGGTGGGACATTTTCAAGGACTGGTCCCCCCAAAGCCTCGGGCATTCTAAAGGTCTTAATGCACCCCATTGTTGTTTTATACTTATGTTGCTATACTAGGTCGTTGGTCCAACGAGTCACTCTTATTGTGATCAATTATTGATCAAGGGGTGGGAAATGTAGCCCCATTGGAGTGTGGCTGGTTGGACACAAACGCCTGTTCCTCCCCTTTCTCTTGTATTTTTCTCTCTCTCAGCCAGTTGCTTGCTTAGGCGGTTTAGACCATTTCAAATGTGGCTTAAGTAGCTTCTCTTATGTCAAAATCAGTAAGAATAGGTGCTTGCTTAGGAGCTATATTGTTTAAATAGAATTCTTATGAATATGTATGAATGAGTGTGGAAGTGTGAATGAGAAACACCCAATGATAAGGCAGTCCAGCTTTCTGTGACCTTTTAAGGCAAGGAAGGACCCTGCAAGTGTGTAAATTAACGTGACAAGCGGCCAGGTGGAAGTCTCTCTCTCGGACAAGATGTAACAACACAGCAGAAACCTGGGACCGGCCCAGAGGAAGTAAAGCCTCCCGCAGATCCGAAGGTTCTCCCAAAGAACATCATGGCCGAGTCTCCGAGAAGCTGATGCCTGCCCAGCACTCCAGCCACCTGCGAAATCTAAAGTAATCTACACCGCACTTGCAACCTGCCTCCAAACTGCCAGCATGAATGATATGTGTGTGTGTGTGTGTGTGTGTGTGTGTGACAGGGTGGCACCGCCCTGCACTCAAGCCCAAGGAGTCCACCTGGCCCCACCCCCGCAGCCCTGCGGAGCATGCTCCGGCTGCAGGCCGGGGATAAATACCCAGACAAGCAGGCAGACGGGGGCGAAGAGGCAGAGGCTCAGAGAGGAGTTCCAAAACAGCCCAAACCACCGCCTGAACCCAGTCCGCTATTACTGCCGCCTCAGGAAGCCGACCAGCCCCCACAGGAGTATCGCTCACCGTCCAAGCCGACCCGGGAGCAGCTGAGGAGTAACCTGCAGAGGGCTCGACCCGGCAAGGGGAGAGGTAGGAGACAGCCCAGGGCGGAGGAAGGACCTCCGGGAGGTCGGCGTGTTCCAGCAGACATCCCCGCCGACCAGGCAGTGAAAACCTTCACTGCCATCAGGGCCCTGGGCTGGGACCTGGTGGAGTGGGAGGGGCCCGGGTCCTCCTGCCTCCCCCACCACTCCGCACGCCACCTGCAGAGACTGCAGGGGCATTGTACTTTGGGACTAGGCCAGAGGGCCGTATTTCCCCTAAACCAGGGGCATTGTACTTTGGGACTAGGCCTGAGGGCCGTATTTCCCCGAAGCCAGGGGCGTTGTACTTTGGGGGACTGGGCCAGGGACGGCTGAAGTTTACCCCGAGCCAGGGCGGCACACCCCGACGTGGGGCCTGCCCCTCGACGCTGTGTATCACCTTACCCTTAAGAATCTGTACCAATAAACAACCTCAAAAGCAATACTGCTCCAGCCCACCCCTTTGTCCGGGTTTGTTCCTCAGCAGGTCTGAGGAAGTGCAACAATTACAGAAAATGCATGTCTGGGTAGACAACTACAAACTCTGTGAAAATTATAACTCTGCTGACCCTATGCTACTCGGGCGTTCATAATTTTTTCCTGTCTCAGTTTTGTCTGGTTCAGGAATAGGTAAACCAAGAATAATCAGCAGTAAATATCTCTGCTGTGATTTCCTCTGGAATTTCTTCTTCAAATCAAAGCTGCTGCATCTGGAGGGGAAAAAAATAAACAGCCCAACAATCCCCAAAGCAATCAGGTTTCCAGATCAATAGGATTTGTCAGCAGCAGAGTGTTGAATGGAATGTCTAAAAAATACATGAAAGGGGCCTTATATGGTATCTATTTCCTGGCAGGGGATGTATTAAGTATTAAACTAAGGCACAGATCCTGTCAGATGCAGCACATCTTCAATTCCCACAGAGAACTAGATCTAAATTAAATGATCTGTATCACTATAGTTGTCTATTCCATCTCTGACTCCTCTAATTCTTCATGGCTTCTTTTCCTGTTACTTATCCATGATTTTCTTGAAGATGGTTACAAAGCCATCTTGAACATGCTGTATTTTGAATACTGTTATTCAGATTTCTGCAGACTCCACTCAGTGGCTGCGTCTAGACTGGCATGATTTTCAGCAAATGCTTTTAACGGAAAAGTTTTTCCGTTAAAAGCATTTGTGGAAAAGAGCGTCTAGATTGGCACGGATGCTTTTTGCGCAAAAGCATCCGTGGCCAATCTAGATGCGGTTTTGCGCAAAAAAGCCCCGATCGCCATTTTTGCCATCAGGGCTTTTTGTGCAAAGCGGTTCTCAGTTATCTACACTGGCCCTCTTGCGCAAAAGCATTTGCGCAAAGGCTTTCAGCGGGAGAGTCATTGTATTTGCGCAAGAACACTGGCGATCATACATTAGATTGTCAGTGTTCTTGCGCAAATTCAAGCGGCCAGTGTAGACAGCTGGCAAGTTTTTGCACAAAAGCACCCGCTTTTGCGCAAAAACTTGCCAGTCTAGACACAGCCAGTAACTTTAATAACAAGATTTTCTGTTTCAAATACTTTAGGCACAAAAGAATAAATTTAGGCCCAGATCCTTATAAAAAGTGACTTGGGATCTTTCACATCTATGCAGAATGGACTGGTCCTTCATTGGTAAGATCTCAGTCATCTGTAAGACCTATATCCAGTAAACTGCATTGTATCTACTTGGGGAGGACAAAGGGCTGTTTCTATCCTGCTGTGATTCGATTTGAAGCTAAAGTTCCAAGGAATCCAGGTGTTTCAAATTTGGGGGTTACATCACTAAAGTTGTTTCCTCTGGGAAATGCACCTTCAGTAGGCATACATCTGTTGTGGAAAGGGTTTGGGACACTTGTTTCAGAAACTGCATGAATATAGCAGAAGTGAGGGGTTCCAAGTGCAATGGACAACTCTGCAAGGGACTGAAAAGGATTTGCACATTATAAGATTCTGCTTTGACTGTGGATCCTAGCAATGGGTTAGCCCTCCAGCAAAATGTCTCCAGTTTCCATTCCTAGTCAGCAGATAAACAGTAAGGTAATGTAGTCAAGGAAACTGTTACATTTTGTTGGCCATTTAAATATATATGAGGTTCAGTCTGCAGTACAACTTTTCCCCAATATCAATGGAAGTTAAGTGCATGGACCAAGGATTTGGCCCTGTGACCATATTTTACAATCCCAGCTGAACTTTTTTAACAGCTATTAGAGCAACAAGGTTAATAGGATTTGTGTTTGAATTATTATATGAAAGGAATGCAGGCCTAGTATAAAAGCCAGGGGAGCAGCCCAGTCAGGGCTGACCACGGGAGGGGAAGGAGCTCCTGTCCGAGCACAGCAGCAGCAGCGGTGGCGACAATGCCGATGCTGCCGCCGCCGCCGCCGACCACAACTGCCGCAGCAGCAGCAAGCAGACGCCAGGGAGAGCAACTAGCCCGGAGGCCGCGGGTGGGGAGGAAGCTGGCTGTCGGACAGGGTAGGAAGTAGCCCAGGGCAGGGAGCTGGAGGGCCCCTGGTGAGCTCAGCATGTTTTGGGTGGATTTCCCGCTGAGCTAGTGGTGGGATATGCCCACCACTGACAGGGCCCTGGGATGGGGCCCGGTGGAGAGGGAGGGCTCGGGTCCCCCTACCCATCCCCCATTGGCCCCTGAAAGGGAGGGGGGGGAGGCTCAATTGCAATACTGATCTGGTCTCTAGGCCTTACTGCCCCATGGACTGGGGTCATTATAGACTATGCCGCTGAGCCGTACCGCCCCTCTGATAGAAGCTATAGACAGGGGACAGATTAAGGGGTGAGGCAATGCAGACGGGGCCTAAGAGGCACCCCGCCCAGCCTCCCAGGGGGCCGGGCTTCCCACCCCGTGACAATGCCCATCAGAGTGGTAAGACACTCTGCTTTGTGTGCAGGAGAGCATATGACAGAGGAGGAGCTGGCAAACACAAAATCTCTAAGCTTTCTCACAGCATCATTAACACAAACTCAGCAGAAACATCTCTAGCAAGAATAGCATAAGGACAAAATAGGATGGTTTGGGTTCCTCTGTGGTGTAGCTGTTGGGGAAATCTCGCTCCCCTGGGGTACAGAGTCCCCAGAAGGGTCCGAGGCTGGAGGTCAAAGCAGTGAGGCAGGAGAGAAATCTAGAAGGAAAACTTTATTATGCATGCATGCAGGCTGACAGCTACCAGAGTGAGAGCAGCAGCAGCCCTGAGAGACAGGTTCAGGGATCCTTTATACAGTATGTTCAGACAGTTTAGTTGTTGATTGTTTTCTTTAACATATCAAAGTCTCAGCAGAAGTACTCTGAGACGTTTCTGTTCACACCAGAAGTGCTAGAAGTAAGTTTTACAGTACAAAGGCGCATGAGAACCTGAGTGAGGAGTCTACAAGGCAAACTGTGACAAAGATAAGAGTTTACATGACAGACAGACTAGGAGTCTCCATGAACTTGAGATAGGAGGCATTGTAAGGGTCTTGATTAGAGTTAAGATGATTTCTCTCTGTTACAGGGAGAGAGGCCTGGAAAACTTTTAACTCTTACAGCAGTTTTCTTTTAAAGAGTTTTGATTTCCTCCACAGTCCCCCCTTAGACACAATTGGAGTTATTTGATTTTTCTCCCACAATTCCCCCCTTTAATACTCCTATTGGAGTATTACTCTAAGTTTATTCTGGACATTCTTAGGTATTCTTCTTTTGCTAGGATGAATTCACATCTTAGAGGGAGGTTTTCTTTATCAGCTGGGTAAATGACCCACTGCCCATTTCCTTGATTTAACCATACTCTACAATAGCAGGTATTTTCTGGGATCCACCCCAGATCTTTACCAGTGTCAATTTTGCTTTCAAAACACAATGGAAACATAGTGCCTGATGGATGTAATGCTTGAGTTAGGGGAATCCCTGAGGCAATTAGATTTTACGCCAAATCTGCCTGTCCCCCCCCATGACTATGTACTCCTGGTACAGTGTTTTCATTCTGGGCATCTGCCCACTCCCGCTCTCCTGTAGAATACTGACTACCAGTAAATCTGAATTTTAGGGGTCTGGCCCACAGGGAGGCAGGAGTTGGGATAAACTGTAATGGTAAAAGGCCTTCAAAGCCTTTGATAAGCTGTTCACATATCCAACAGTCACTTGCATTGGTGAGGGACACAATCTTCTGCAGGGCTTCCTGATAAGGGTGGGGAAAGTTATATACTAAAGCTACTCTGACTACTAAAAGAAGGAAAACAATCCTCATCCTATTATAGTATCTTAAATCTCTAAAGTAGAAAGGATAATAATAATACAGTAGTTAGCTAGCAACTAGCAAAGCAGTCTCTTTAACTAAGACAAAAAACAGGACTATGTAGCACTTTAAAGACTAACAAAGATGGTTTATTAGGTGATGAGCTTTCGTGGGCCAGACCCACTTCCTCAGATCAAAATGTGGAAGAAAATAGGCATGACCATATATACCAAAGGGATACAATCAAAAAAAGTGAACACATATAGAAAGGACAAATCAAATTTCAGAACAGAGGGGGATAAGGGGGAGGTAAATGTCTGTGAGCTAATGATATTAGAGGTGATAATTGGGGAAGCTATCTTTGTAATGGGTAAGGTAATTAGGGTCTTTGTTAAGACCCCGGCGTAAAGTGTCAAATTTAAGCATGAATGACAGTTCAGAGGTTTCTCTCAAGCCTGGTGTGAAAATGTCTTTGAAGCAGTATGCAGGTAATCAAGTCATTGAGACAATGCCCTTTCTGGTTGAAATGGCAAGAAACTGTTTTTTCTTTGTGATACTGTCTGATATCCGTTTTGTGTGCATTGATTCTTTGGCGGCGCCTGAGACGTTTGTCCAATGTACATAGCAGATGGACACTGTCGGCACATGATGATATAGATTATATTTCTGGATGAGCAGGAATATGTGTTCTTGATCTTATAACTGAATTGGTTAGGTCCAATGATGGTGTCAGCAGAGTAAATATGTGGACAAAGCTGGCAACGGGTTTGTTGCAAGGAAAAGTCCCAGGGTTGGTATTAGTGTGGTATGTCCTGTGGTTGTTGGTAAGAATCATCCTGAGGTTAGGTGGTTGTCTGTAGGAGACTATGGGTCTGTCTCCCAGAGCCTCTCGGAGTGTAGTATCCTGTTCTAGTATAGGTTGTAGTTTATTGATAATATGTTGGACGGGTTTAAGTTGGGGGCTATAGGTGATGACAAGTGGTGTTCTATTGTTGGTTTTCTTGGGTCTGTCTTGAAGTAGATGGTTTCTGGGTATTCGTCTGGCTCTTTCAATTTGTGTTTTTATTTCTCCAGGTGGGTAATTAAGGTTTATAAATGCTTGGTAGAGATCCTGAAGTTTCTGGTCTCTGTCAGTGGGATTAGAGCAGATGCGGTTGTATCAAGGGCTTGGCTATAGATGATGGATCGTATGGTGTGTTCTGGATGGGAGCTGGAGGCATGAAGGTAACTGTATGAGTCAGTGGTTTTCTGTAGAGAGTGGTGTCTAATTTACCATTGGTGATTTGTACTGTGGTATCCAGGAAATGGATCTCTCGTGTAGAATGGTCCAGGCTGAGATTGATGGTGGGGTGTAGTTTGTTAAAATCTCTGTGGAATGTCTCCAGTGTTTCTTGGCCGTGGGTCCAGATCATAAAGATGTCATCGATGTAGCGTAAGTATAGAAGGGGTAAAAGGGGACGGGATCTGAGGAAACGTTGTTCTAAGTCAGCCATAAAGATGTTAGCGTACTGTGGGGCCATGCGGGTACCCATGGCTGTGCCACTGATCTGGTTGAAATGCCATTTCAACCAGAAAGGGCATTGTCTCAATGACTTGATTACCTGCATACTGCTTCAAAGACATTTTCACACCAGGCTTGAGAGAGAAACCTCTGAACTGTCATTCATGCTTAAATTTGACACTTTACGCCGGGGTCTTAACAAAGACCCTAATTACCTTACCCATTACAAAGATAGCTTCCCAATTATCACCTCTAATATCATTAGCTCACAGACATTTGCCTCCCCTTATCCCCCTCTGTTCTGAAATTTGATTTGTCCTTTCTATATGTATTCACTTTTTTTGATTGTATCCCTTTGGTATATATGGTCATGCCTATTTTCTTCCACATTTTGATCTGAGGAAGTGGGTCTGGCCCACGAAAGCTCATCACCTAATAAACCATCTTGTTAGTCTTTAAAGTGCTACATAGTCCTGTTTTTTGTTTCAGCTAAACTAGACTAACACGGCTACATCTCTATTACTGTTTAACTAAGCTTAGTCAGGTAGTATTGTTTGGCTTGCCTCTGCAGTCACTCTTCGAGATTTCGTAGTCTCTTAGTTCACTCAATACTGGAAAGGATTCCCCTTTGTGAGAGCTACAGGGCGCCAGGCTCACCTGTAGGTCTTTGCTGGCACAGTCCTACCTCTCAGGTTGTACCTCGAAGCTCCTGGTGGAGGCCGGTTTGGTAACAGTCTGGTTTGAGAGTCTGCCGCCTCGGTCCGCTGAACCTCGTCCTCAGGTGATTCCTCCGGGAAGGGGTCCTGGGTGACGGGGTCAATCAGCTCTGTTGGATCTGCAGTTTGGTGTACATGACTTGCGTGGATCCACGAGGGGCGCTCCTTCACCTTTACTGCTGTGTGGGTGACGAGCAGCACTTGGAATGGTCCTTCCCACCAGGCTGCCAGGCAATTCTTTCTGCGATGTTCCTTCACGAACACGTAGTCGCCTGGTTGGATGTTGTGGCACGGTACATCAGTAGGTACGGGGAGGGCTTCCTTCACCTGCAGGTGCAAGCTAGAAGCAAGCTTAGTTAGTTGGATAACATACTCAGTCAGAGTCGAACTCCTCACTTAGGCTTTTACAACCCTTGGGAGATAGTCTTTGGCCGACCCATGGCAGTGGGGCTATTTCATAAGGTGTGAGATTGTGTTTTCTGTTAGGTGTATTTCTAAGATACATTAGCACTAAAGGTAGAGCCTCTGGCCACTTCAGACTGGTGTCAGCACAGACCTTTCCTAACCATCGTTTTATGTCTAGGTTTCTTCTTTCCGTGTGGCCACTAGCCTGTGGGTGGTACGGGGTATGGAACTGTTGAGAGATATTCAAAGCCTTGCAGATGGCCATCATAAGGGATGCAGTAAAGTGGCTCCCTCTGTCAGAATCAATTCGTAAGGGTATTCCAAACCTAGGAATGATCTCAGTCAGTAACTTCTTTGCTACAGTCACAGCATCTGCTTTTCTGCAAGGAACACTTTCAATCCAGCCACTAAACAAGCATACTATAACAAGACAATACTGATAGTTCATACACTTGGGAAGCTCAATAAAGTCTACTTGCAAAAATTGAAATGGTCCTTCTGGCCATGGGGTGGCGCTTGGAGCTGTTGTTTCTCCTCCTGCAACATTAAATTGCTTACAAATCACACATGAATTAGATACCCTTGCAGCTTCTAGGTGCACGCCTGGGGCGTACCATTGTTTTAGGATCTGTGAGGCCACCCCCTTTTGCTCATGTGTGTCATCTGATGAGACACCTGAGCAAGCTGCCGTGTGAGAGATCTTGGGCGACTGGGCATCAGGTGCAACCATTATCCCAGCTGGGGATAAGGAGCAGCCTGCTTTCTCCCAAAGGTTTTCTCTGCAGGTTGAGCAGCTTGCTGTAGTTCTATCAGGTCCTGCAAAGAAACAGGGAGAGAAAGAGAGACCAGAATCTGAAAGGGAGCCGAGGTCCATGTGCTGCTGCATGTCTGGCGCTGCATCAGCACTCCCATTACCCAGAGAAACAGGATCGGTGGCACCTGTGTGGGCTGGGCAATGGGTAATAGAGAGAGGATGTGGGTAGCTGAATGGCATCAAGGAGTTGGGAGATAAAGGGGACCATGAGAGATAGCGGAGCCAGAAGAGGTAAGGAAACCTCGTTGTTTCCAAATTTGTCCTGTGGCATGACAGACAGAGAAAGCATACTTTGAGTCAGTATAAATGGCAGCAGACTGTCCGGAAGCTAAAGGCAAGCACGAATTAAGCGATGAGCTCAGCAGCCTGAGCTGATTTGATTCCTGGAAGAGAAAAGGCCTCTAAAACATCATTATCTGAGACCACTGCATATCCAGCCTCTAGTTTACCAACTGAATTTCTTTTACATGAGCCATCAGTGTACAATACAAGATCTGCATTTTCCAGGGTTGATCAGACAAATCTTGGCGAGGCTTCACACAGTGCTCAAGCAATTCTTCACAGTCATGGGTATGTGGTTCACCATCAGAGGGTAAAGGAAAAGAGTAGGTGGGTTAAGTACATTACACCTTTGAATTACCACATTTGGGGAAGAGAGGATAATGTTCTCATACCGGGTTTGTCTCTGAACAGACAGATGCTGGGTGTGGTGTCGCTGTAAGAGAGCAGAGACAGCATGAGGGACCTGTAAGATAACGTTGTGGCCTAATGTGACAGGTTGGGCTTTTTCAAGTAATTCAGCAGTAGCTGCAACTGCCCTCAGACAAGGTGGGAACCCACAGGCTACTGAGTCCAGTGTTGCTGAAAAATAAGCTACTGGACGAGGTGTGGGTCCAAGGGGTTGACAGAGAACTCCAGCTGCAATTCCATCCTGTACATGACAAAATAGAGTAAAGGGCTTGTTATAATCGGGTAAGCCCAGAGCTGGGGGCTGTGAGAAGAGTTTAAAGGGAAAGGAAAGCAGACTCAGATTCTGGGGACCAGGTCACTGGGTCAGGAGCTGAGTCTAAGAGTAGCATAGTAAGGGGTCTGGTGAGTCCAGAAAAGTTAGGAATCCATTGTCTGCAATATCCTGCAGCACCCAGAAATTTGCGTACCTGACATTTGCTTAAAGGGCGAGGAATGGAAAGAACTTGTGAGATTCGCTCAGGTGTTAACTGGCAGCCATCTCCTGAAAGTAAATGTCCCAAGTACTGAACTCTTTGTTTTACAAATTGCAATTTGGCTTTGGAAGCCTTGTGACCCTTTTCAGCAAGACACTTTAACACATGCAGAGTATCAGTTTTACACCCTTCCTCAGTTTCACTAGCAATTAACACATCATCAACATACTGAACCAACACAGAGCCACAGGGAAGAGAGATAGAATCAAGGTCAGCTTTCAAAAACTGGAAAACAGAGTAGGGCTTTCACAATAACCTTGGGAAGACGTGTCCAGGTTAATTGACAACCCTGAAATGAAAAGGCAAAGAGAAATTGGGAATTCTTATGCACTGGAATAGAAAAGAAGGCAGAACATAAATCTATTACAGAAAACCATTTAGAAGTGGGTGGAATAGAGGAAAGAATAGTAGCAGGGTTAGGTACTACTGGAAATCTAGGGATTACAAACTTGTTAATGGCTCTTAGGTCTTGTACAAATCTATAGATTTGCTTCCCTGGCTATCAAATTTTCCCTCCTTTTCACAGGTAGTATAGGTGTATTACATGGTGAGGTTGTATAAAGTCAAGTCTCCTTGTTCAAGGAGGAAGAGATTACAGGCTTAATGCCCTCTTGGCTCTTGTGCTGGGGTACCCTCAGGAAGGCTTGTTGTGTTTGTATGTTATTTGCACTGGTGTTGCAGAGGCTAGCAACCCCACTTCATTCGCGTGGGCTGCCCACAATGTCTCTGGGACATCTGAGAGGTCAGGAGGGTGCAGGAGGGTGTATGTCCTGAGGTCTCAGTCTCATCAGATTCCTCTGAGAGTAGGAATGCCATCAAATTTGGAGCCTGATGGGAAGGTCAACAAATATCCTTCCTCTCTACAGAAGGTTTCAGGCTTAATGCCCTCTTGTGCCTCCCTAGACAATGGATACTGGGCTACCCTTGGGAAAGGCTTGTTCTGTTTGTATGTTATTTGCACTGGTGTTGCAGAGGCTAGCAACCCCACTTCATTCGCGTGGGTTGCCCACAATGTCTCTGGGACATCTGAGAGGTCCAGGAGGGGTGTATGTCCTGAGGTCTCATCAGATTCCTCTGAGAGTAGTAATGCCATCAAATTTGGAGCCTGATAGGGGGGAAGGTCAACAAATATCCCTTCCTCTCTACAGAGAAGGTTTGCACCCAATTTACACAAGTCACGTCCCATAAGGTTTACAGGAGAACAGGGAGATAACAGGAAAGAATGTTCAGCTGACAAGGGTCCAATAGTTACAGATGTGGTTTCTGAAACTGGATGGGGAATACACTGACCCCCTATTCCCACAGCATAAACCGCGCAGAAGAAGATTTTTGAAGGGAGGTTTCAGACTGTCTTAAAGTAGAAAGGGTAGCTCCAGTGTCAACTAAAAATTTGTGGGGTTGTCCGTTCACAGTTATTGAGACAAAAGGTTCAGGAACTTGTGGGGACGTCTGCAGGGGTAATGTGAGGACCTCACGGCATAGTCCATAATTACTGGCATGAATTTAATCATTGCTGAAGTGGCTAACACATGGGTCAGTCTGTGGAAGCAGGTCTTGGCTGCTTGGAGGATCAGGCCAGGGAGTAGCAGCAGGATTGAGCTGGTTCTGGTTATGCAAGAGACCCCGATTTTGTTGTGCCATGTTCTGCTGGCGCTTGCGGCATTCATTTTTCCAGTGGCCATTTTTCCCACAGTAATGACATTGCCCAGTTCTTAGGGGCCCCGGGCTGAGATTGCTGTTGTGAAGAATTAGGCCTGCCAGAAAATGGAATAAAGCTTCGGCCTCTAGGTGGCGGTGGTGCACTAGTTGGGCGCCGTTTCGGGTTCTGTTTTGCCTGAAGGTCTGCTATCTGCATAGCCATGAGGGTTGTTTTTAAGTCCTTTTTCTTTATCTTGTCAGCTTGCAAGTTTTCCCAAAACTGTGTGGCTGCCCCCTGAATTTGAAGGATCGTGCTCTCTCTCCAGCCTACAACATTGTTTTTAATCCTGTCTCTGATTTCAGGGAGGAGATTGTCCACTACAATTGAGATGACAATGGAACGATTACCCTCTGTTTCTGGGTTGATTTGGGAAAATTTTCGAAAAGCAGACAGGAGGCGTTCAATATAAGAGACAGGAGGTTCATCTGGTTTTGCTTAATAGATTGTACTTTTGACCAGTCATGCCGCACTGGGACGACTTCAGTGATTGCATTAAGGAGTCCCTCCAAATCATTGTTCAAAGTATTTTGTCCATTATCATCAGTGGGGGCCGGGGAGAGGATCATCTGGCCATCGAGCACCCACATGATGTGGGGTGCCAACCGAGCCTGCCGAATTAAGGCTGCATAATCGTGTGGGGCAGGTTACCTCTTAAAAGCCAGTCTATGTCTCGATGAGTGGGGTTGTAAATGTTAATAAGCCTTCGCAATTCCTCACGGAATCCTTGGGGGTCCTCCCGGAAAGGAGGCAAAATGTTCTTAAAGTTTAAAATGTCAGCAGCAGTCCATGGTATGTGGATCCGCTGTGGAGCCCCCCCTGTAGCCCCTGGAAACATTCTAAGGGGAGTCTGAAGGGTTATCTTTGAGTTTTCCTCCTTAAGGTTACTGGAATCTGGTGGTAACTTTTGGGGGCTTTTGAATAAAGTCGGGAAATAGGGTCGTTCAAAGGGAACTTGACGTGGGGTCCCACCCCGGGTACGAGTTTTTATAATTGTAATGGAGTTGGCTCCCAGCCATCTCGGAGCAATTCAGGGTTAAAGCTATCAATCAATTCTTGGAGAGTGTGCCTCGAGAGGGGCTTAATGGGTACAAAATTCATACCAGTAGGATCTGAATCAGGTAAGGAAAAAAGTGCCTTCTCTTTAGCCTGGTGTGGGTCTGAATCCTGTCCCCTTAGGATAGACAGTGTCTGGGTTGGGTGTGATGAGGAAGCCTGATCTTGAGGTGGGTGATATGTGGGTGGTGGGGGTGGCGGTAGCCATCCTGTCCACAAATCTAAAGGGTCCTCTTGTGGGTCAGGGACTGGGACTGGGGCAGCCTTATCCTAGTCAATTGAGAATATAAGTGTGCTGTTGCTAAAGGAAGGGGGTGCAGATGGCACATCTAGGAAATCACGTTGTTTCTTTAGAGTAGCCAATTGTTGCTGCAGCTTTTCAATAGAATCTTTTTGGCTAGCCATTATGCTCTGATTCTTTTTCTTACTGCTACATCCTCCCAGAGGCCAATATTCCATCTGGTTAGGATGTGTTTCCTCAAGGAAACCTCTAAGATGCAAGCTTTTCTAAGTCAAAGCTACCCTCTAGTGGCCATTTTTTCTGGGAATTCCCCTGAGTATAGCCATTCCAAATGCTCATTAATTTCTTAAGTCTCCTTAGTTTCAAACCTGCCGGCAATTTACCTAGCTGACTGTAAATTCTTATCATCTGAGACAAGGGAGTCCCAGGCTGTGAGAAACCTTTCCCCTCAGTCGGAGACAGACTCGAGGGAGCAATCCCACCCATGTTAGCACTGTCCTGTCCAAGGACAGCACAGGAGCCCAACAGTACTACCCTCTCCAAGGATAGCACAGGCGTCCAGCAACACTACCCTCTCCAAGGATAGTGTGGGAGTCCACACAAACTGTCAGCTTCACTCACACTCCTTATGTGCCGGGGGAAACGGCCCTTGCTTTCGGCAGCTGTTCAGTGACACTGACAGCACCGGTGCCGCTGTGGTCCTGTTCCGGACTTCACTCACTCAAAACCATGCGCTTGGACTCGCCACCAATCAGTCAGCAACAAAATCCAACCCCTATTTGGCTATACCCAGCGTTTCATTTTAAATCTCCTCAAGCCTCTTAAAGAAAATTTAGGAGCAAAAGATGACTCTTACCGCCAGCCGGTCCAGCTGGTGACGAGAACAGGAGGTGGACTGGGGATTTTAAATGGATCCCTTACCCTTCAGATCGCGCTGTAGTCCGTTCCTGTTCCCCGTCATCAGCCTTTCCAACTGGAGTTCCAAGCCATCCCACTTCTGACACCAAATTGTTGGGGAAATCTCGCTCCCCTGGGGTACAGAGTCCCCAGAAGGGTACGAGGCTGGAGGTCAAAGCAGTGAGGCAGGGGAGAAATCTAGAAGGAAAACTTTATTATGCATGCATGCAGGCTGACAGCTACCAGAGTGAGCAGCAGCAGCAGACCTGAGAGACAGGTTCAGGGATCCTTTATACAGTATGTTCAGACAGTTTAGTTGTTGATTGTTTTCTTTAACATATCAAAGTCTCAGCAGAAGTACTCTGAGAAGTTTCTGTTCACACCAGAAGTGCTAGAAGTAAGTTTTACAGTACAAAGGCGCATGAGAACCTGAGTGAGGAGTCTACAAGGCAAACTGTGACAAAGATAAGAGTTTACATGACAATTTGTGACAGACTAGGAGTCTCCATGAAGTTGAGATAGGAGGCATTGTAAGGGTCTTGATTAGAGTTAAGATGATTTCTCTCTGTTACAGGGAGAGAGGCCTGGAAAACTTTTAACCCTTACAGCAGTTTTCTTTTAAAGAGTTTTGATTTCCTCCACAGTCCCCCCCTTAGACACAGTTGGAGTTATTTGATTTTTCTCCCACATAGCCCATACCACCATTCAGAATCCATGATCCCAGTGCAAGAAATCTGATCCAAGAGAAATTTGTTCCTGCGAACTACATGTCCAAGTTATACCTACACCTATTCCTTTTCATAGGAATTTCCAGATTAGATCAGTGGCCTACTGGAGTGGCAAGTGCCACAATGACTCAGAGGAAGGTGCAAGAAAACATTACAGACGAGCCTGCATGTAGGAGTTTGTAAAAATGGCACCTTCCTCTTTATATGGGCCCAGGCAGTAGATATACCTGCTGATTCTCGAGCCAGAAATATGTTTTGACATCTCTTTACTCCAAATCCTCATGCTTCAGGGCATCAACCCCTGACTGATGCAGGTTAGAAACAAAGTCACTCTGGAATACTCTCCCTATCTTAAATTTGAAAGAGTCATAGGCCCTCAGTGGAGAAGACCCTGCCTGTTCTCTTTTTGGGATCGTATCATGGCACAGCCTGTAAGTTTCAGTCCCACCAAAAGATGCTGCAAGAAGAATATACATATATTGAGAGAAACTTACAGCAGTTGCAAGATACTGGGAATCATGAGAGAAGCTCATGGTGGAGGTGGTGGAATCTCCATCCCTAGAGATTTTGAAGTCCCAGCTTGACAAAGCCCTGGCTGGGATGATTGAATTAGGGTTGGTCCTGCTTTGGGCAGGGGGCTAGACTTGAGGACCTCCTGAGGTCTCTTCCAGCCCTAGGATTCTATGAAGCTTATATGAGTTACCAGGGGCGGCCCATCCATATAGGCGAACTAGGCGGTTGCCTAGGGCGCCAAGTTAAATGGGGCGCCAAATGGTGGCGCAATATCATTGAGGGGTTTGGAGGTGGGGGCACCGATTGCATGGTTTGCCTAGGGCGCCAGTTGCTGGCAGCTAGTCTAGGGCTGCCCCTGTGAGTTACTGGGCCTCTTGAGTATTTGAATTCCTTACAATCATCTTCCAATGAAATAGAATCAAGGATTTAAACACTTCTATCAGTAAAACCAGCCACCAGAAAATAACCTAAAATACACACCAGAAAACAATTATTCTATAGATCACTCATCTCAGGAAACCTGATGCTCAATGTTCAGTGAGATCAAGATAAAAATACCTTCAGTGTCATAGGAGAGGCACTGGATACTGGCTCCCGTAAAGATTTGTCTAATGAGGTACTTCGTCTGCATATAGTCCCACACCTTTAGCAGCCCATAGTGACTTCCTATGGCAATGAGAGGCTGGCTAGGGTGGCAAGCGATGGCATTAACAGCTTCCTTGGCCTCCTCCATTATTTTGTCCAGTTTTGTCCCCCTGCTGTAACGTGCAGCACTGTTGTGCCCAATGTGGAAAGAATAAAATTCCTGTTTATCATGAAGAAACCGACACAATTTGATGAATCAGGCAGGTGGACTCCTCTCCTTCCCAGCTGCACAGCAGGCTAATTTCTCATTAATAATTTAGTGAATGATTGCTCCCCAAAACAATTGAAAGAATAGCTGCTCATCCATTCATTCAGCCTTGTCTTTGGTGCACTTGGATTTCAGTTGCTGCACATATGTAAGCAAAGATATAAAAACCAAACAACTGACCGTGTATGTATGTTACTGAACTCTTATCAGGAAATGGTTATCAGCCATCCTGCAATTTGCGGGACTGGCCCCAGTGAAAGTGTAAAATCCTGAAGTCCTTTCTCAGAGCTCAGTTCTGCAACCTTTTACTGTACTCCACAGGAATCACTCACTGACAACACAGGGAATCTTTGTGGAGTCAGGAACTATTTAGCAAGCCTAAGGCCATGAACGGTGTTTGAGGCCCAGAAACCCCTGGTTTCTAATGCCAGCTCTCTTTCAGTCTTGTGCCCACACCACCTCTCCCTAGCATTTGTAAGCCTAGTCTGACTTCCTCTGTGGGGCAGGAGGGCCTTTCAGTCATTTGTCCTGAGGCGAAGCTTGGTGTGCCAGAGCTGGGGGGGGAGGGGCAGAGTAGGAATGTTAATGGGTAACCGGTTACCTAGTAAGCATCACTCTTAATGTGTGATGCTCACCAGGTAACGGTTAATTGGTACCTGGGGAGCAGCCTGCCATGGGCAGAGGGTTGCTCCAGCCCCACTGCACCCCTGCATAGGGCTGCCGGCTCCCAGCCCACGTAGCTGGGAGCCAGCAGCCCCACGTGGGGCCAGAAGCGGCAGCCCCGCACAGAAGCAGTCCTGGAAGCGGCAGCAACTCCTGGAAGTGGCAGCGGCTCTGCCAACCCCATGCAGGGCTGTTGCTTCCACCCCCGTGCAGGCTGGGAGCCAGCAGCCCCGCATGGGTCTGGAAGCAGCCAGGTTGGAGTGGCCCCTGCCCACAGGGGGCACTCCAGCCTGCCTGCTCCCATTTAATCAGTTAACTGGTTAAACTTAGTTAACCAGTCACATTAATTAAATGGGGTTTTACACCCCTAGTGAGGGGTGGTATATCTGCCTAGCAAAGGAGGCTGCTGTAATTCCTGGTTAGGCAGATGGTTTGCAGAGGTTGCTGGCTGATATTTCCATCTTTACGTTTGATGATGGAGGAGCATCTTTTCACCCTTTCCCTTGCTTTTCTACCACTTCTCCTCCTGAGTAATTGCTGCAGTTTCCTGGCATTGGCAGCCCTTCTGGGACACAAGGACTCAGACAGAGGAAACCAATAGGGAAAACGCCTATTCCCTGCGGCAGAACTCAGCTTTCCAGAGGAGTCTGTCTATGCCCCACAGCTCCCTGGAGAACATATAAAATTTAAAACTGTCACCAAAAGCATCTGAAAGCTCTATACAGTATAAGGAAGTTCTGCTTCAGGCTGCAGGCAAGGGAGGAAAAAATGAACGAGCAGGGGAACAGCTCCTTGCCCCCCGTCTGTGATGGAAGGTTTGATTCTGCATCAAGATAACCAATGTGAAGATCTGCAGCCCTTCCTGCAGAGAGGACAGTACAATGGGCAACCTCAGCCACCAGAGGTGGATTTACAATGAAACATACTGTGCCCTGGCATGGAGCCCCTGGCTGGGGAGGGCAGCCAGCTGCCCCTGCCCGTGGCGGGGGCTAGTGGGGAGGGGATGGAGAGCCCGCAAGCTGCACAGCCGGCAGGAAAGCGGCGCTTCTCTACAGCAGCTGGCTGTGTGGCTGCACTGCCCCCTCCCCCTGAGTCCTCCAGCCCCTGTAATGTTGCGCTGCTGTTGGCTGCCACCCGGGAAGGGGCGGCTGCCCGCTGCCGGGGGGAGAGCGGCCGGGGGATGGAGAGCCCGGGTTGGGGGGGGGGCGCTCAGGTGGCCGATGGAACTGTGCCCCCTCACCTTCAGGTGGATCACATGTGGGTCTCAGCCCACTTCTCCGAGCCAGCCAACGCAGGGCCACTGGGATGGCTGAAGCTGTCCTCTGCGGCCATGGAGATCTTCATATCTCCTCTGTCAGCCTTCTTCTCCAGCCCCACCATGGCAGCTCTGCTCCTGCGCTGGGCCCCCAGCTCCGCCCCTTCCACCCGAGGCCCTGCCCTTCTGGGGGCCCAGACCTGCCCCCCCCACCTCACCCAGGGGCCTGGCTATTCTGTCAGCAGCCCTGCCTGAACCCTTAGTTCCTGTGCCTCCATCCCCCCGCCATGGGCAGCTGCAGCCGGTCACCCTCCCCACCCGGGGGCCCGGCCCTGTGCCAGGGCACGGTATGTTGCATTGTAAATCCACCTCTGCGCTTCCCTCCCCACCGGAGAACTGGCAGGGTTTGGAGGCCAGGGTGGGTGAGCGGCTGCGGAGATGGACAGGGCTGCTCCGATGTCTCTCCCTTCGAGGGAGGGCGCTGGTGCTAAATCAGCTGGTCTTGTCCATGCTCTGGCACCGGCTCAACACCCTGCGCCCGGCCCTGGAGGTCCTGCCCAGGCTCCAGAGGACAGCTCTGGACTTCTTCTGGCCAGGACTGCACTGGGTCTCTGCAAGGGTCCTGTGTCTCCCCCTGGAGGAGGGGGGCCAGGGCCTGATCTGCATGCGCAGCCAGGTCTGGACCTTCCACCTCCAGGCTCTGCAGAGACTCTTGTACAGTGTAGGTAGTCTGGTGTGGAGCACATTGGCGTGCGCCTTCCTCTGCCACCTCCGAGGGCTCCGACACAACCAGCAGCTCTTTTCTCTCCACCTGAGAGGTCTTCCACAAGACCTCTCAGAGCTGCCGGAATTCTGCCAGGAACTCCTCCAGACCTGGAAGCTGTTTTCAGCAAGACACCATCCTCAGAGTCCGCAGGGAAGAGTCCTTTGCTTCAAGGTCTTTAGTTCAACCCTCAGCTCATATAGTGTACCTTCCCTCCACTTCAAACACCCCACTCAGGGCTCTGTCCAGTCAACGCAGACCCAGAGTTCATAGGTACAGAGTGGGCAATGCTGCCCACTTGCTGCTGCTGCCAGCCACCTGCTGCTCCCACCGCCCCACAGCCAACCTTGTGATGGATTTGGCTCTGGGCCAAACCTAGTGATTTCAGCTCTTGGCCCAAAGCACAGTCCAGCCACAAAAAAATTCCAGCATCCACTGGAGTAAATTTAAAATAACAAGACTCCTTATGAAGTCTGTTTTTAGTTCTATCATTAGAACAGGGGGGAGAAACAGGTTAAACCAGTCTTACAGCTCACACCTGGAGGGCATGTAGCCTGCTGATTCAGGCTATGGCTACACTACATGCTTATTTCAAAATAAGCTATTTCAAAATAACTCCTGAAATAACTATTTCAAAATAGCATGTCCACACTACAAATCTGCATCAAAGTAGCACAGATTTGTATTGAAATAGCGCGTCCACACTGATTGGAGCCTGTCAAGGCTGTTCCCCACTATGGCATGACAAATGCAGAAGTGGGGGCCCACAAAAGCACCCCAAAACCTGGTCTCTACAGGCTTTGGTACAAAAACCTCCCCCCAAAATCCTAATACCCAGATTTTGGGGAATCAGCTGCCACCACCCAAGTAATTGCCATGAAAACCAGGGAAGAGATCACTTGGGGAACCTCCTCCCTAAGGTAAAACTCTCCCCCTGCCCCAACCTCCGTTTTACTTGGAGTTGGGAAAAACCAGAGGGGATTCACAGACGACAATGGACTCTGGCCTTGCAGTTAGGCACTGAGTCCAAGGACACACCAATCAACCAATACCAGTTAATTAGAAAAAAGAAACAAACTTTTATTATCAAAACAAAACTACAGTTGCAAGCATAGTAAAGTGGCTAGATGGAAAGAGCCATTAATTGATAAAGATTCTCAGGGAAACCCCCCTGGGCTAACTTAGGGTATGTCTACACTACAGAGTTAATTTGAAATAACAGCAGTTATTTCAAATTAACTGTAATAGCTGTCTACACATACAAACCGCTATTTCGAAATTAATTCGAAATAGCAGAGCCCTTATTTCGAATTAGGTAAACCTCATTCTACGAGGAATAACACCTAACTCGAAATAGCTAATTCGAAATAAGTGCTGTGTAGACACTTATTCCGAAATAGGGGGCCTCCAGCCCTTCCCAGTTTCCCCTGGTGGCCACTCTGGGCCAAACCAGGAAAACTCCTCTCCTCTCCCCCAGCCCCGGGGCCCTTAAAGGGGCAGACTCTGGCCACTGGGCACGTGCAAGAGCCAGGCCTGCCAGTAGCCGCAGACCCTCAGCCAGTGGCCAGAGGATGGCAGCCAGTGGCAGCCAGCTCTCCCCCGCCCAGTCCCCCAGCACCCAGGGGCCAGCCAGGGGCCGTAGATGGCGCGCACCCTCCTGGACTAGTACGGAGGTCATGGACCTCATTGAGGTTTGGGGGCAGGCCCCCAACGTCCATGATCTCTGCACTAGGCGGAGGAACGCGGCCGTCTATGGCCACATGGCTGCCACCATGGCCAGGAAAGGCCACAGGCGCACCCAGGAGCAGGTGCGCGTGAAGGTTAAAGAGCTGCGGCAGGCGTACACCAGGGCCACCAGGGGCGGCGCCGCAGCAGGGGCTGCCACCTGCCCCTACTTCCCTGCCCTCGATCGACTCCTGGGGGGGGCGGTCCACGCCAGCCCGGGAGGCAGCGAGCCGGGACCGGAGGGCCCTGACCCAGGCACACCAGAGGGGCCACCGCCAGCTGTTCCGGCACCGGAGTCGGCAGGGTCGTCCAGGGAGGCCATACCGGGTAAGTGCCAGCACTGTCCCCTGCCCGGGGGAGAGGCAGGGAGGGAGACCAAGGACCGCGCGCGTGGGCCATGCCTCCCACGGATCACGCAGCCACCTGTGCATGCGAGCACGTGCCATGCCAGCCTTGGGCAGGTGGCTCCAGCTGCGTGACACCCAGGGGCCATGGCCCAATAGGCACACGCGTGTGTGAAGAGACCTGACACGCTCCCGACCCCGGGGCGGGACCCAGCAGGATGCTCTCCCTTCACACGCCCCCTCTACACAGAGGCAGGGGACATCTCCCCCCCGCCCCAGCCACACTATACACGGCACAGGGGCATGGGTGCGGTCTTGGGACAGCTCCCAGTCCCGGGGAGAACCAGACATCCTGACCATGGCCTCTGTGCAAGCACATCGGCTCTGACGGTGCAGGGCACAGTCGCCCTCATGTCGCGGGGAGGGGCTGGGCATCATCCACTGCGTCCCCAGGGAGAACTGACCACTTCTCTTCTTTCTCTACAGCTGCACCAGCTGCTCGTGCAGGGTGCACCACCCCGCCCGGGACATGCTCCCGCACCCGCGGCCTGCTCCGGACCACCAGCACGTGGCAGGAGTACTGGGACCAGCACCTGGGGGCCCTGCGAGCCCTGCACCGCACCGTCCAGGCCTGGATGCTGGAGGACCTGCAGCTGCGCCGGGAGCAGCTTGCTCAGGAGCGAGCGCTGAACTCAAACCTGCAGGCCCTGCTGCAGAGCGTGGTGCCCTGTGCCGGTCCTGCACCTGCTGCCCCCCCAACTACTGTCCCTCCTCCCACTCCTGCCCCCCCTCCCACTGCTTCCTCTTCAACCTCCTCCTCAATGTCCACACCCCCCACCTCATCCTCCGCACCCTCCTCCCCATCCCCCTGGGGACCCCGAGGCCCCCTCCCCCCCTGTGCTGGGAGGTGGTTGGCCCGGCGAGACCCCACCCTGAGCCCTGAGCTTCCCCTCCCCTTGTTCCCTTGCGCCCCTTCCAGCTCCCTCCTCCCAGTTTTCCCCCTCCTCTCTCCCACCCTCTCTCCTGCCCTCTCCCGCCTCCTTTCCCCCGTCTCCCCAGAGTTTCATTCCCCCTCCCCAGTTGTGTTAAATAAACCCAGTTTCTATTTTTGAAAATGTGTCTTTTATTTGACATCAGGAAGGGGGGGCTAGGGAAGGGTAAGTGGAAGGACGAGAGGGAGGAATGGGGCACGAGCCCCCGGTGGGGAAGACCGGTGTGGCTCTGAGGGCTCCTCGAGGTGGACGCTCTCCTGCAGGGCCTCCTGGATCCTGACAGCCCCTCGATGGTCCTCCCGGATGGCAGCCTGCAGACAGTGCAGCCAGGCTGCCGGCAACGTGTCCATGAGACGCAGCAGAGTCCCCGGGGGCAGGTCTGGTTCCATGTTGCAGAGTGCCGTGGTGCCCCGAGTGAGGGCAAGCAGAGCACTCCGAGACACAAATGCTTTGCTGTCCCTCAGCAAGGTAGACCAGCAAGCAGAGAAACCTGAGAACTGTCTGTCCAGGATGGGGGGTCGGGTCCCTAAGCACAGACCTCGGCTAGCCTGAGGCAGCAGCCCCACACACTAAGTCCGACCCTGATGCCCTGCCGGCACTGGTTCCAGCCAGCCTTACCTTCGATTCAGGGTCCACTCAATGTGGACGCACTATTTTGAATTAGAAAAACGCTATTTCGATTTAGTTTTTGGGTCTAGATGCGTTATTTCGAATTAGCTTATTTTGAATTAACTAATTTGAAATAAATTAATTCAAAATAACGCTGTAGTGTAGACATACCCTTAGTTACAAAGAGAAAAAAAAACACTTAAGCTCAGACATTATTTCCAAATTCCCAAACCAGGAAAAACAATAAAACCTGATGGACTATCTAAAATTTGCCCTATGTGGAAGATAACGAGCCTTCACTCTGCGTTGTGTTTAAGCAACAAGTTGCCAGAGGCAGTTTATTCGAGCAATATTGCAAGGGAAGACAGCATAAGCGGATCTTCAAAAACAAAACAATTAAAACCAATATATATACCTTTCTGTTACATATAACATTAAACAATTACTTCCCTGCCCACTCAGTTCCCATCGGACACTGTCTTATCTCCAAGGTTCTCACTGAGGTCAGCATTCCACTCTTATCTTGGAGAGCGAGGCAGAGAGGCGAACTCAGCATCTCTTCTAGCTCTCGCGTTAGCAGGAGTCAGAGTGAGCCAGACTCTTGCTCTGCTACTGACAAACCCTGAAATGGCCACCCAAATCCCTTCTCCCTTAGTCCTGCTTCCACACCTACTTACACATTATAAGAAGTCTTTTCTTGGAGAGAGATGGCCTCCCATCTCCCTGTTACCTGGAAGAAACCGCTCTGACTCAGACAAAGGAGGGAAAAGATAAAAATTCCTTTGTCCCAGTTTGAAATCCCTACCTGCATTGCTATTGACTGACCACCTGATACCTGCATAGGTGCTGAAGGCATTAGCTAACCCAGTCATATGTAAGCGGGGGAATGGTCCCTCTATTTTGGGGAACTTCCCTGGCGTCTGTACTACCCCGGTGAAATGGACCAGCGAAAGGATCTGAAGTCCCTGCTCCCACTTTTTTTACCCAAAGGCCTCCCTGACCCTGAGGGCTCCCCTTCCACTCTCCTGAATAGCAGAGTCCTTGAAATCCCAACAAGGCTGGGCCCAGGTTTTCTGGGGCTGAATCCCCGACCTTGTAGTCACTTAGGGCAGGGGCTAGGGTGTTCCCACTCCGGGGTGCTCTCTTCACACTGGATGCTTTCTTGACCTACTGATCATTACATACAGTTCAAAGTGAATACAATTTATTAAACAGCAACTGATTAAAAAGAAAAGAATAAGGAAAAAATGAGAAAGGTTAAAATAGAACACATAGTCCTGCTCTGTAGCACGGGGACATCACAAACAGCAGTCTGCAGAGTGTAAGGACAGATCACAGTCTGTTCCTTATAGGTCCCAGGGCTCTCTCAGGCCCTGGCTGTGCTGCAGGGGGGGCTGCAGGTTGGACACGCTTGCTCTGGCAGTGACCACATGACTTCAGGCTCTAGGTGGCAGGACCCCTCTCCCAGTTGGAGTTACAATCCCTCTCCAAGTCTGGCCTGCAAGGCCTCTTGGCTGGTGGCGTCTCCCTGCCCAGAGCCTCTTTTCTCCCCTTTGTTGGTCCCAGCTGCTCACCACACCCAGCTCCAGACTGTGCTGCTTTGCCAGCCTCCAGCTCCTAGCGTTGCTTCTCTGACCCCTTTAGCTCTGGTCACTGCAGGTCTGCTTCTCACCACAGGGTCTGCGCTCTTTGGGCTGTGTGGGCCTCTGGCTCTGTCACTGAAGGTCTGCTCCTCGCCACAGCTTGCTCTCCTTACTGCTCTTCTTTGCTTTCTCCCCCTTTGACTCAGAGACCCAGAAAATCCCAGCTCACACGGAGGACGGGACCTGGCCTCCTAATTTCCTCATTGGCCTGTCCAACCTGTCAATCAGGCTGACCTGGAGTGTTGGCCTCTTCCCATTGTCCCTGGGGACTGTCAGTCTCAGGGCCCTGATTTCTCATGGACCCTTCCCCTTTTGGTACTGGGAGCAGGCCAACCAAAAACTCCCACTGAGTTTTAGTAAGGGGCTAACAGTCCCCTTACACATAGTTAACCCTTTAGTCACCAGGTGCTGTTCAGCTCTCCTTTTTATGACAGAGCTTGAGTCGCATTTAAAGCCCCCCAGAAGCACTCCGGGCAGGGCATCAGGACAGCATCACTTCCTGTAGCTGCTTCCTGAGGCTCATGCTTAAAGGGGCTCCTCTCTACAGCTGCGTCTCATACTCTTCCCCATTGCCTACCTCCTTGAGGGACAGCAAACTCACACCGTGTGCTCTGGTTGCCCTTGTGGACACCACAGCACTTTCAACGTGGAGCCGGACCTGCTACAAAGTAATTACCAGCTCTTAGACCTCCTGCTACAACTCCTGGCACAGTTTATGCAGGCTGCCCTCATGACACTGCAGGACCACGACGACCAGCTCAGAATGAGGCATCTCCTCACCCCAGCCCAGGTGCTCCTCATGCCCCACAGTCCCTTCCATCCTCCCCTGTACACCGTACACTGCTGCTTCTCCCACCAGGAGACCAGTTCCAACTGGTGGGACCACATTGTCATGGAGTCGTGGGACGAGCAGCAGTGGCTCCAGAACTTCCACATGCGGAAGGCCACCTTTCTGGAGCTCAGTGAATGGCTCGCTCCTGCTCTCCGGTGACAGGACACATGCATGCAACATGCCATCCCCCTCCAGAAGTGGGTCGTCATCACACTTCGGAAGCTCACCATGCCGAACACCTACCGCTCCATCCGGAACCAGTTTGGCATTGGGAGATCGACCCTCAGGGCCACGCTCATGCAGGTTTGACTCTCTTGCTATTGTCCTAGGAGGGTGATGAACTACTGGAATGGGTTCCTGTGATGGGGCGGACAAAGCCCGACCTCCCCGCTGGAGGCCTTTCAGCACCCTGGCGAGCAGCAGGAGCAGTGGAGAGGTCGTCTGAGCAGGGTAGAGGGGCAGCCTTCACTGCAGCCAATCAGGATGTGGCAGGCTGCTATATAAGGAGCTGCTAGCTAAGGCCTCTTAGTTCCTTCTTGGAGCTCAACCCAGGCAGATCTCTGGGCTGACTAGGAAACACTGGAACCTTGGACAGCTCCGAGTGGGAGCTGGGCATCATAACTGATCAGAGCTCGATCCTGCAGCTAAAGGCTAGCCAACAACACCCTGCAGAACCCTGGACAAGGGGAATTCACCAACACAGCCCTAGAGAAGGGCTGGATGAAGCAGTATCCCTGGGAAGTGGCCCAGGGATGTGACCACAATTACAGACTTTGAAACTTGGCAGGTAACTGCTACGTATAGGGTCCCTGGGCTGGGACCCGGCAGAGTGGTCAGGCCTGGGGTTCCCCCCCCCCAATCCCCCTGTAACCCACACCCGAGCGAGGGGGCTAAAGAAGAGGCCTGAACCCCGGCCATGGACTGGACAATACTTGCCTGCAGACAGGCAAGTAAATATTGTGAGACCCCCTTCAGCCACCAAGGGGCACTCGCACAAAAGACTGAAACTGTTACAGTTCCCTAGGGAGGGGGGTGGAATCTCCCTCCTTGGAGGTTTTTCAGCCTTGGCTTCACAAAGCCCTGCTGGGGATGGGGTAGTTGGGGTTGCTCTTGCTTTGGGAAGGGGCTTGGACTCGGGGAACTCCTGAGGGCTCTGGCAACCCTGTGATTCTATGTTTTTATGATTCTACAGGTGGTGAAGGCCATCAACACCATCCTGCTGTGCAGGATCATCACCCTGGGCAACATGGAGCCCATCATCACTGGCTTTGCTGCCATGGGCTTCCCCAACTGCGGGGTGGGGGACAATTGACAGCACCCACATCCCCATCCTGGCCCCTGACCACCGGGCCTTGGACTTCATCAATAGAAAGGGGTACTCTTCAATGGGCCTGCAGGCCTTCGTGGACCACTGGGGCTGGTTCACGGATGTGTACGTTGGGTGGTTGGGGAAGGGGCACGACGCCCACGTCTTCAGGAAATCCAGCCTATTCCAGGGGATGCATGCTGGCACATTTTTCCCTGACCGCACCATCAGGGTCAGGGAGGTGGACATGCCCATGTGCATTGTGGGCAACGCAGCTTATCCCTTGTTCCTCTGGCTAATGAAGCCCTACAGGGGACACCTGGACACCCCCCCCCCCCCGGAACACTTCAATACCAGCCTGAGCAGGTGCCGCATCACTGTGGATGGTGCCTTCGGCTGCCTCAAGGGGAGGTTCTGGTGTCTCCTCACGTGCCTGGACCTCAGCGACCAGAACACCCCACAGGTGATGGTGGCCTGCTGTGTGCTCACACCCTTACTGCCCTGCGAACCGGGGGCTGTTATAGATTCGGGCCGCTGGACCCTATTGCCCCACAAATAGGGGATTGTTACTGACTTTGGCTGCCAGGCCTCATTGCCTGGTGAACTGGGACTTACTATTGACTTTGGCTGCTGGGCCCTGTTACTGACTTTGGCTGCTAAGCTAGACTCTTATATGGGGGTACTGGGGTTGGTATGACTCAGGGGGTGGAGCACGTATTGAGGGGCCTGAAAAGCTCAACGCCCTGCCTCAGAGGGGGCTGGACATCCCCGCACCATGACAAACAGGGAGACTTTCTGCCATGGTTGGGGGCAGAGGCTGAGCAGCTCACCAGGGCTTTTTTGAGCAGCCGCACACAGCTGCCATCTGGCAAGCCCATCAGGGGACTGCGCTCATCCGGGAGGCCCCAAAGGAAGAGTTTCAGCCAAGGCCAGCTGTGCGGCTCTCCCCCAGGCCTCTGCACAAGGGGCCTCTGCATTGCCCCTGTGTGCCTTTCCTCCCCCTCCCCTCCCCTGTAGACCAAATAAAATACTTTTTGTTTGAAACAATAAACTCAGTAATTTTTTATTTGGGGAATATAACAGGGGAGGGACTGGTGAAAGAACCTGGGAGGAGGGGCTCAGGGCTGGGGCTGGGAGTGGTTCCTGCCTTCTGTGTGTCAGGATGCCTCAGCTGCCTGAGAGGTCCCACTGCCTTGTGTGCATGGCCCTTGCAGCCCCGGGTGCTATGCAGAGAAGCAGGGTGGATGGGGGTGGTAGGAGGCGTTGGGGGGAGCAGGTGCTGGAGGGGTGGCTGCTGGACTACTCAATGGTGGCAGTCCATCAAAAGAATTTGTGACACCAGGTGATCTGCCAGTACAGATGCTGTTTTGGCTTTAAAAATGAGCGATGCTGCTATAAAGAGAACCTTATTAGACATAGCCACATGAAATTATGCAAAAACTGAAGCAAAATCCTTAGCTGAAAAGTATGATATTGCTGTTTTTACTATTTTGTGCAACAGTTTGCTTCAAAGAATTACTGCTGTCAGCAAATCACTGCAAAAAGTTGATACAAATTTATTGAATGCTGCACAATTGTTAGCCTCAGTTACAAGTTTTGTCATGGAAGTTCAAAATGACTATAGGTCTGTGGAAGCAGAGGCACTAACATTAACAGCAAATATAGGTTCCTCTGATCTATCTGATGAGAAGTGTAAAAAAAAACCAAAAAAAGGAAGTTATTTTTCAATGAAACTAGAGACAATGAAATCAATTTAAAATCATTGTTGAGACAGTCAATGTTATTTGAGACAATAATAGTACAATTGCAGAGTAGAGATGAATATCTAAAGAAAACTGTTGATTTATTTTGCATTAACAGATGTGTTGTGAGCAAGACACGAGAAGTCATTCTTCCGTTCTACTCTGCGCTGGTTAGGCCTCAGTTGGAGTATTGTGTCCAGTTCTGGGCACCACATTTCAAAAAAAGATGTGGAGAAATTGGAGAAGGTCCAGAGAAGAGCAACAAGAACGATTAAAGGTCTAGACTGAGAACATGACCTATGAAGGAAGACTGAAAGAATTGGGCTTGTTTAGTTTGGAAAGGAGAAGACTGAGAGGGGACATGATAGAGATTTTCAGGTATCTAAAAGGGTGTCACAAGGAGGAGGGAGGAAAAATTGTTCTCCTTAGCCTCTGAGGATAGGACAAGAAGCAATGGGCTTAAACTGCAGCAAGGGAGGTTTAGGTTGGACATTAGGAAAAACCTCCTAACTGTCAGGGTGGTGAAACACTGGAATAAGTTGCTTAGGGAGGTTGTGGAATCTCCAGCTCTGGAGATATTTAAGAGCAGGTTAGATAGACATCTATCAGGGATGGTCTAGACCAGTGGTCTCCAACCTTTTTACGCACAAGATCACTTTTTAAGTGTCAGAACAAGCCAAGATCTACCCCATCCCTTCCCCAAGACCCCACCCCTTCCTTGAAGCCCCGCCCTCTCTGTTCTCCTTCTCTCCATCACTTGCCATCCCTGGCCCTTATACACTCTCAGGGTATGGCTAACACTGCCGCTTTTTTTTCGATTCTTCTGTAGGAAGAGGTTTTTCCAACATTTGGCCTGTCTAGACTGGGCCAAATGTCAGAAAAAAAACCCTTCTTTTGGAAGCCCCCCCATTCCTCGTGGAACGGGGAATACAGGGGTTGCCAAAAGAGCATGTTTGCTCTTCCGCTAAAAAAAGCAGAAGAACAAACACGTCCCTGGATGCAGAAGAGTTTTTCTGGGATACCTCTGGTATCCTGGAAAAAACTCCTGCAATCTAGCCATACCCTCACTAGGTTGAGACAGGAGGTGCAGGCTCTGGGGTGGGAATGAGGGAGTTGGGTGTGGGAAGGGGTGAGAGGTGCAAGCTCTGGGAGGAAATTTGGATGCAGGAGGAGGTGGAGAAGGGGATGCTGGCTCAGGGAGGAGGAGCCAGGCTGAGGAGTGTTGGGGTCAGATGGAGGGTTGGGGTACTGAGCAAGCCACAGGCTTGTAGATGTGAGGGTGCAGAATTTTGGGTTGGGGTATGTGAGAGGCTCAGGGCAGGTAGGTTGGGAGTATGATGGGCTCAGGACACAGATTTGTGGTGTGTGGATGGTGCAGAAGTGCTGTGGCAGAAGACTGGGGATGTGGGGGTGCAGGAGTTTGGGGATGTGAGAGGCTCAGGACAGGTGGTTCCAGTGTATGATAGGCTCAGATTTGGGATTTGGGGGTGGTATAGGAGTGTTATGATTCTGCGGCCAGATGGGGGCTTGGCCCCAATTGGGGGTTTGTTGGCCAGGCTTCATTTTTAAATAAAATATTATGTCAAACACAAAGGTTCAGCATTGTTTTTATTTATGAGATGGGCAGGGACACTGTTTTGAGTTACAGGTCACTGACCCACAGAAAAGTCAGTTGGGGCCCGTGACGGGGACCCTGGCGGGTCCCGCACTCTCTTGGCCCTGGTGTACTGGGGCGAAAAGCCACCGCGTGAGCCAAGACGGCTTTGCGGAGCCTGCTTGGCGGCCGCCAGCAGCCTCCAGTTTCTGCTCCACCTGGCAAAGGAAGGTGGGGCCGGGGCCGAGGCGCAGGGCAGCCCCGGTGACTCCTGCGCAGGTGCAGCGGGACGCTTAAAGAGGGCGTTGCCGATGCCGGGAGGGGGGGGGGGGAAGAGCGCGGAGGGGGCAAGGACTGGATTCTTCCGCTTGCAGGACACCAACCGCAGGAGCACCCCCAGGACCGACGCCAATTCAGCAAGTAGGTAGGAAGTGACCCAGGGCACGGCCGCTGGAAAGGCCCGTGGGTTGGTGCGTTGAGGGAAGCTTCCCCCACCAACCAGACAATGGTCACGAACCCCAGTCCTTAGGGCCCTGGCTCGGGGCTCAGAGTGAGGCTGGGCCCAAGCCCCCCTACCTACCTCAACCACTCCGGGAGAGTGTGGCGAGTGATAGCCAAGGCCTGTAGGGCGGAACCCGGAGACGAGCGACAAACGTGGGTGAGACACCTGCAAACTAACCCAAGACGGGAGGGGACTGGGACCCTGGACAGACCCAAGCAGTCGGGGTGGACGGTTGGAGTCCCACGGGATAGGATTTAGGACCCCGGGGAGGGTGGACCACAGGGAAAGTCAGGCCCTGGTGGGGGTGCCGGATGGATAATAAAGGCAGGATTAGACCCTAACCAATTCCTGTACTTTACACGTGGTGGAGAATGTGGGCATTGACCCACCCTGGATGAGGGGAAACTGGACTGAGAACTCAGTGGCCGTATAGGCCGGTGTGACGTTGGTTGTTTTGTTTAGGAGGTGGACGATTCAGGAGGGCGGGCCATCCTCACCGGGAAGAAGGCCCTGTGGGGAAGATGGAGACCCCTAAACTATTAGACTGGATGGCCGAGAGCCAGAGACAGCAGCAGCAACAACAAGCTCAGCTGCTGCAGCAATTGATGGCGCAAAATCAAGAGCAGCAGCGGTAGCTGCTGCGAGAATTAGTCGAGCACCAACAGGCCCAGCAGGAGCGCTGGCTTCAGCAGCAGGAGGAGGTACCTTTTTGCAGTGCGATGCGTGTACCCAGCTCTGGAGTCCTTCACATTTTACAGCGGTGTGAGTGGTTAGCAGGACTTGGTAAGGCCCTTTCCAGCGAGGTTGGAGGGCATTTTCCCACTGGTGTGCCTTGATGTACACCCAGTCTCCAGGCTCTAAAGGATGACACGGCTCCGACGCAGGTTCGGGAAGGGTTTCCTTGACCTGGGTGTGAATAGACCCTACACATTTCATTAAGGCTTTACAATAACTTAACATAACATCATCTATTATATGTAGATCAAATTGATGCGGTGCTCTAGGTGGGGTGTGTAATAATCTCATGGGTCTACCGGTTAAAATTTCATGGGGAGATAGCCCATGTTTCCTGTTCCCTGTACCCCTAATATACATTAAGGCCAAAGGTAATGCATCTGGCCAATTAAGGTCAGAGTCCTCACAGATTTTAGCTAATTTGGTCTTTAAGTCAGAGTTTTTTCTTTCTACTGTTCCACTGGACTGTGGATGGTATGCACAGTGTAAATGCTGTTGGATTCCTAGAGCAGCACATACCTTTTGAACTACTTGTCCTGTGAAATGAGTTCCCCGGTCGCTGTCTAAAGAAAGAGGCACTCCGAACCGGGGGATTAATTCTCTGAGGAGTTTCTTGGCAACTGTAGTAGCATCGGCATGTTTACAAGGATAAGCTTCTACCCATCCCAAAACATATCAATGATTACAAGAATGTACTCATACCACAAGATTTAGGCATTTGTACAAAATCCATTTGTAAATTTAGGCAACAGTCTCTTCTTTGCCTGTGTGGGCCACCAGAGTGGTCACGAGCAAGGTAGGGCAGGAGGGCTTGAGGCGCAACCAGGCGGTCTCTCTGGGAGCAATTTCCAGAGAGAGTCAGCAACAAGCAAGCTCGCCGCAGCCAGTCTGCTTTTTCAGTCCTTGGTGTGCCCCGCCAGCCTCTCCAGCCAATTCTGTGAGGGTACGTTTACACAGCTCAGTTCGAGCTAGGTAGGGCAATTAGGCAGCGAGTTGTAAATGAAGCCCGAGGATTTAAATATCCCGGCTTCATTTGCATGTTCCCGGCATTTTAATCCCCTTAGTCTGAACCCATGCCCGCCACACGCAGACGTGGAGTAGGTAGTCTCGACTAAAGATCCTAATTGAATCACTGCCATCCGCTGCCCACTACCCTACCTAGCCAAACTAACGAGCTAGTGGACGTACCCTGAGGGACACCAACGTTGGAAGGCTACAGAAGGGTGGACAAGAACATGATCTGAGAGCCAGAAAGGGTCGTGCATTCTGCTGATTGATCAGCAAAGGCATTTTACAGGTAACTTCATCAGAAGGGGCCAAGTGTGCCTGACACTTGACAATAGACAAGGAGGAGGGTAAAGGAAAGCACAAAGACGTGCATTTACATAACAGCTATTGCAGATGGGGAAACCAGCGAGGTAAGGAAGCCACGTTGCTTTACAACTGTCTACAATTATGGACAACGCCAAAGGCATATCGGGAGTTAGTATAAATATTGGCAGACAGTCCTTTAACTAAAATACAGGAGTTAGTGCAGTCAAGAGAACAAGGGAATCTTATTTACAAGCTTTAAGGTTAGGAAAGGCGAGCAAAAGATCATTTAATTTCATGATTTTGAGGCCTTTTAAGGTGTCAGGCACCAATGAATAGCAGGGCAAGTGGCCATTATTGCAATGGTGGGATTACTAGTTTTCTTATGGTATTTAAATATTTTGATGTCTCACTTGCCCGTGTTGTTTTACTTACAGATTCTTTGTTATCTTTGACTGAACCACTTTCATAATTAGTGTGCAAGTTGCAAAAGCTAAATATTTCTTTAGTATGGCAATTTAAGCAAAGCAAACCCAGTGGAAGGGGATTAGTACCCCACTTTCAATCCTCCTTTTCACAGTGCAAATTTTGCTTTTTTCCTTCAGCTCCATAAGAGCAGCAGGAGCAGTGGAGACATTGTTAACATTCTTTTAGCTTAAACAATTTTTACACTATTATTTTTTGCTAAATTTTGAGTTGCCAATTGATTGGGCCAATTATTAATTTTGTTTTGTTTAAAGTTACACTTTTGCTTTACTTTAAATATTTTTTATTTAAAAACAATATTCTATACACAACATTTGCAAAACATATTAATTAAAACACCATAAAACAACACAAAAACAACATTATGTCATGACAGATAGAGAACCATGGTGGTTGTTTTTTTACCTGGTACCATTTTTGATGTTCTGAAAGACAAAGAAAATATTTCTACCCCAGTGGGGTGGCACATTATATTTTAGAATACTTTACAGATGTCTTTACTAATTTTGATTAGCCTGCTGTTACTCAATGGTATGCTTCTGTTTTGCACACCAGTTTTAGAGGTTTGAGTGGATTACTTTATTGTTCAATTATTAAGTTAAAGGTGGCATGTTATAGTTTCCCTCTTGTACTGCTGATTAGGATTTTTAATGAGTGAAGCTTCAAATTATTCACGGATAGTGATGAGAGAATTTACTGCTACAAACTTGTTTTTAAAACAAGGCATTTGCTAGTTACTATTCCAGCAATTTAAAAGATTTTCTTTTTCTGAAAAGAATCATATACAATGTTACAAGCTTACTTATGGGGACAGCGGCCCACATTTTTCTGAAATAAACAGGCAGTTTGTTATTCATACAACCTTGGATCTGAAAGCAAGCCAAAAGTGTATGATTTGTTTTCTGAGAGAGCAAATTTAACCTTTAAGGGTGCAGCTTTTATAAATTTACAATGTGTAAATTCCATTCTTTTATGCAGTTAACCAGTTAAGTGTTAATTCCTTATCTCTTTTTTAGTAGATGTAACAAAGTATCTGTAGCCAAATGTTTAAATTTGATTGTTTTAAAAGATTTCAATTGACTTTTTTTTTTTGGGGGAGTCCTTTAGACTCCTTACCCGGGATTTATTTAAGCGCTTGACGTTTTCTTATACCACTGCAGATTGGATTTCAAGGAGTAGCCAATTTTTCTTGATTTGTTTTAAATGTAATTTAAGTTTTTTTTTTGCAGTCTTTTAGACTCCTAGTTTGAGATTCAGTTTTCCTTTTGGACGTCTCCTCATACCAATTGAAAAGGCATCCCATTGAACCTGGGGTATCTTAGCTCCTCTGGATTCCAAGGCACCCTTCAAATGTACTATTTTACCTATATTAAAAGTACCTTTCACCAGAAACTGTCTAGATGAATCATTTTATGTGTACACATCCCATTTATCCAGAAACTTGCAAGTTTTAGGAGAGCAATGCACATACATATAGTATGCTGGAGTCCCCTTAAGGGGGAACGGGGATCTCCTTTGACTGTCCAGTACCTATTACCTCATCACACAGGAAACACAGGTACACTAGTGGGGAAGTCTGCACCGTCCAGGCATCATCCCGCGATTTCTGTTGCCAAGGTGATCCTGACCCGTCACTACCCAGGCATCATCCCGCGATTTCTGTCGTCGAGGTGATCCTGACCCCCCAGTAACGGGATGTAGCCAGAGACAGAATGGGGTCAGTCACCACTGAGAACTCATACCATCCGAGACTTTAACTGCTAGAGCTGGTTGCTCCTTCGCAGCGGACAGCCAGGGTGGCTGACGGATGCCCCAGGAGTCTGTCCCAGGAGGTGACAAGACTCAATGCTCAGTTCTCAGGAATCATGCACTCAGTCAGATACATTCACACACACAAATGTATAATTTAACAACCGGACTTATATACCAGACTCTCCCACCAGAACGTTCTTATTTCCAAATTCCTGACAGAACTGTTTCTTAGCCGGCACACTGGTTTTGAACTGACCTGAGTTTAAAGGTTCGGATCCAGCAATTCCACCAAGCACCCAAAGCCAACAGGAAGCCCTCTACTGATTCTCCAAGTAGGGATTTAAAAGGCCCCTCACCTTGTTTGTGGTGCTTGGAGTTCGGTAGGGAGCAGCCTGCGGTTTTTCCGAGCGAAAAGCGGGATGTGTGGATCCGAGTCACGGCACCACGGCACACACCTACCTCCACACAAGCATCCCCCGATTGACCAGGGCTCTGTGCAGGCTCCGTCCAGCCTGCATTAGCCCCTTCCGGCCAGTGTGAGGCAATTGAAGGCGTACTCACCTTTAGGGCCATCTGGCACACAACCTTGGGAGAATGCACACCAACCCGATGTATCCTCAGCATCTAGAGCATCGCTAAGGGGGACTGGACCTCAGCCACTCTCCTACAGTCTGGGTTTGGGGGTGGGTGCAGATGGAAATGGTCCCAAGAACCAGTATGGCAAGTCCAGGTTGGGAAAGCAATGCTCGGTTTGTAGTAGGGTCAGAAGTAGCCTATCCTCACATGGGGTTCATATGGGCAGAACCTGGGAATACCTGGGCGGGATGGTCACAAGAACCCTCGCTCCTACAGTGTGCAGATATGGTAACCCCTCAGCACTGGGTGGAACAGGGAAATAGAGTTTGTTGGGAGGGATCAGCAATGCTCAGTGGTCAGGATCTGGAGGGTGGGATCTGGTTTGGGTAATTTTTCCCTGCAATTTGGACACTCCACCTACCGGATTTTTATACCAGCTGTGCAACAACTTAACCTGACCGGACACCTGATGGTGCCAACTAATTGGACTAAAGCAGTACCTGAGCCTACCTGGATAAATTGGGACACTTTGACACACCTGGTAAAGCAGCTCCAGGTTGACTGACGTCAAGCTCAAGTCCTGGAAGCCCAGGCCATCCAAGGGACTAATGCATTCCAATTGGCAACTGAACCGCCTACAGATTGTGCTTGGACTGATGTAGCCTGTGCCTTGGGACAGGCCTAACGGACACTCATTCACTCCTCAGTAAAATTGTTTATACTGTTGAAACTTTGCTCCTACAGATTGTATTGTTCATTTTGCTGATGACAAGTTTAAGGCTATGCACTGCCCTGGCTGCTCCCCGGAAACCATACCTGTAGGCCAGTAACCAACCTCATATGTGACCTGCCTTTCCCATCTCCCCGTAGCATGACCGGTGGACCCAGGTACTGGGCAATTGGAGCCAGGGCCTCTAGCCTGGATACCCTATCGGCCAGTGTGCGGGAAGGAGGGGCGCCTGGGCCCTTCTTTGAAAGAGAGTGGGGGCGTGTTGGGATATGTAAAATGAATAGGGGTCTAGGATGGGGTAAGGATTCAGTCACAGTAGGCATTACCCCTGGACATACTCTTTCCCTTCGTTTTTGTAGCCTAGGAAACCAGATAAGTATGGAGTTGCTCTATTTTGTTATGTCTCTTGCTTATCCTCATTGACTCTGCATAACATCTTCAGGGTCAAATTCCTTGTAATCTCTGTAACCTGTTAGTTTGTAGCATAGGAATGTGTTGATTTAATTAGAAATTCTGTAAATAGTAATTAGGGGTGGAATAATTGTATTCATCACCTGCTTATAAATATTCATGTTATGGGAGTTAACATTACTAAATAAGGTTTTAGGAATTAACATACTCAATTATGTGAATTAACATACTAAAATAGATAAAAGGTTCTGACTACTGCCAATTCGGGGCCACTCTGACGTGTGTTGAATGTCCGAGGTAAACGTGCATAGGCAATAAAGCAGTTCCTTTTACCCCATCTGCTCCTGGGTCGCCTGTTTCTTCTCTAACAGAGACGGGAGCCTCATCAGGTGTACCCCATTCAGGGTCACTCATGCCTTGAGCTGGGAAACTAAACTACTAAGTGGTAAACAAGTTTGACCTCGGTCTCAGCTCATGAAAATCCCTTCAAGGTCATCAGACAGGTAAATGAGGTAAACTATGTAGTGGAGCTGTCCAACCGGGGGCACTAGAACAAGACTAGATAGAGCATGGCACACTGCAATGCATTTCTGTGACTCACTGTTCAAGTGCCCTTACAAAGCCTCCCTGAGCTGCACAGCTCTTTGTTGAGCAATTCTAATAGCCCTTCTTCTGCCTGTTCAAACTCAGCAGACAGCCACTCCATTTCCACCTTCGCAGCAACTTTTCCCCTTTTGCTTCACAGAGCTCATGTAGCATACAGCTGGCAGCTATAACCATTGGGATGTTTTCCACTGACATCCAATCTTGTGTGTAAACAATGCTGGTGTCCCTTCAATCTACTAAAAACACATTCAACTTTCACTCTGCACCCACTGAACTGATAGATGAATCTTTCCTTTGTGCTGTTGAGATGGCTAGAGTATGGCTTCATGACCCAGAGGAACTAGGTGGAGACTGGGTCCCCCAGAATCACTATTGGCATTTCAGCATCACCAATACTAATCCACCAGTTGGGAAAGAAAGTCCCTGCTTGCAGGTTTCTGAACAGTCCTGTGTTCTTAAAGATGTGAGCATCATGCATCTTCCTGACCAGCCAACGCTGATGTCAGTAAAACATTGCTGGTGAATTGATTGTAAGCGTGTATACCCCACGTGCCCCTCGATTCCCCTTTCTCAATAAGAGGCAGTACGTAGTCTACTGTCTGTTACACCACTTTTAATATGTGCACCCCCGTCCCCACAAGAGTTCTTGTTGTACAAGCTGCACGAGCCCGTTAACGCCCTCTCTGAGCGCCGTTCCCCGGGCTGGAGGGTAGGGGGACCTGGGCCCACCCTCACAACCGGGTCCCGGCCCAGGGCCCTAAAGGGAAGAGAATGGCAGTGCTCTCTCCCTTATGGTCGGCGGGGTGACCGCCCGTAACACACCGACCCACGGGCTCCCATCCCCCTGCCCTGGGCCACTTCCTACCCTCTGCCGGTCCTCTTGGCGCGCGGGCGTGAGGCCCCTCTCTCCTGCGCCTTTCCATTCGCGCCCCTCAGTTCTCCGCCTCCGGCCATCCTGCACCTCCCCCCCCGCTTCTGCCAACCGGCCAGCTTTTAAAGTTGGCGGCACAACGCTGACCGGTGCCGCCATGCCCCCAAATGCTCCTGCCCCACCCCCTTGCGTTCTGCGGGGTGCGCCGGGTGACGTCATCACCTGGCGTCACTGTGCTTGCCGCTGCGGCGCTCTCCCCGGCCGGGCCCTTGCGGCACGCCCCTGCCTCCCGGTTGCTGGGAGATCGGCAGGGTTTCAGTCCGAGCTGCGGTGCTCCGTCACATGATCCATCAATGCTAATGTAACCCTTCTGCCAGGTAGCGCCAGCAGCAGGGCCAGGTTCAATATCTAGGGGTCCTTTTCATCCATCCCACACACAATTGGCTTGAACCCCCACCCAGTAGCCTGGGAAATTCACCCCCCCCCCGGGTGCTCTGAGAGGCAATGCTTCCCCACTCGCAAACACAGTCTGAGTGTAGAAAAGAAACTTTTAATGAAAGAGAGAGAGAGAGGTCACATGGCATTAGCTTGGGAAAATACCACAACCAGAGTTCATAACCAACCCATGAGTAACCATCCCAGCTCAAATGGATTGAGCAATGTCCTTTGCCCCTCAGGCTCACTAGTCCAACAATGTAAGGGTTCCATTCATTTACCCAAACTTCTCTCCATATCCCACTTCAAACGCCCCACTTACAGCTCTGTCCAGTCAGTGCGGACCCTGACACATCACCCTGATGACTCCACTCATTGAGCCTGAGGCCATGCCACCTTTGTGCTGCTCCTGTGGTCTGCTGGCACCACCTGCCGCTGCTCCTACCGGCCACCCACCAGTCATTCCCAACAGCCGCTCTCCTGGTTGCCTGCCGGTCACTCCCGCCAGCAATTTTGCTGGCTGCAATGGGTCTGGCTCCAGGCCAAACCAGTGACTTCAGCTCTTAGTGATTTCAACTCTTTAGCCACCACCTAGGCTGGCAAAAAGATTCCAGCTTCCACTGGACTAGCAGTGGAAGGTCTATCCTTAAAACAAGGGGGAAAAAAAAGTAGGTTGAACCAGTCTTACAGCTCACATCTGGCAGGCATGCAGCAGGCTGTCTCAAGCCCTTTCCCCCCTCCCAACTCAGTTCACTCAACTCTGGAAGGGGGGAGGCTTGCTCATCAGAGACCTCTTACAATGATGGTGTCTCTCCTGCAAGCGCTGGTGTCATATTTTACAGTTCCCACATTTAGGGGTTTGTGACCCCCACAACAGCCCCAAATTAGTTACAATATATCACATTTCATTCTAACAACCGATCCTCCATCAGCCCTGGCTGAATTGGATTTACATAACCATACCTCGGATTTCTTCCCCATCCCAGCATGAGCTGTATTTACATATCAACAGTTAAAAGTTAATTATCTTGCAGATAATTGGAGCACACCCACCCCCAGGGCAGCTCTCTCCTTTTAGCTGGCTGATAGCAAGCAGTAGTTCAGCCCATGCCAGGGCCGGCTCTAGGTTTTTTGCCGCCCCAAGCAAAAAAATTTTTGGCCGCCCCCCCTCCCCACCCTTTTTTTGTCCGGGGAGGGTCCGTGCGCAAATGCAGCTTGCACGGCTTGCTGGGGGTGCGTGCGGAAATGCAGCTTGTGCGGCTTCCTGGGGGGGGTGGGGTGCACGCTTCAGGGGGAGCCCAAACCCTGGGGCATTTTCATCTCCTAGGAGCGTGCCAGAGACTACCCACGTGAGGACAATGCGAGGGCAGGTTCATCCACAGCAAGCCAGTTAACGACTTCCAAAGCATGCAGCTGTTCACATCACCTAGTGCTGGAGTCCTGGTCCCACCTCACTCTGCAAAGGGATTTTATTACTAGAAGCCTTATAATCACTCAGACTCCAACCCCAACACATAAGCTGTCCAACTCTTGGTGTCCATGGACAAGAATCAGCCTCACTATACAATGAAACAGTTCAAAGGGATTAAGAGAACTTTTGTTTCAACTCCCCAGCTCAACTGTCCAGAACAAGACAGGCACCAGACAACAAAACCCCACTAGCCTAGGACCTATTCCATGAGCGCAGCAGCCGTGTGCTTTCTCCTTCAGGGATGGACCAAACAGCCTCTGAAGCAGGGTGGAATGATTTAAATAGCTTTGATTTAAATCTCTAATTTTAATCATGATTTAAACTGGCAAGCAGAAAACCTAGGTTTAAATGAGCAATTAATCATTTAAATTATACTTTTAAAATATTTTCCTAAAGGATGGTTGAGTCTTATTGATTAGCAACCTTTAAAACATGTTGATTTACAACTAAATATAACCTTTATGCCAAATTTGGTGCTTCTATTTACTAACCAGGAGTACACTCAGTACAGCTACCAACTAAATAAATGCCCAAATAATTGTGTAACTTACATGTAATCAGATTCTTAATTTTTACATTTTTATTCTATTACAAAATGGTGTGTAATAGGAACACTTAAGAGACAGGTTTTACCCCATTTATTATTTGCTAAGTGGTGGCTACTTTTTTTAAAACATATGATTTGCATCTACTTCTGTCTGGACAGAAATTCTATTTAAAATAAACAAAACCAGCATTTAATTTTTGTAGGCAATAAAACTACCTTAAATGTGAAGGACACATAACAAAAAGTATCCAAACACATTTTGCATCTAAAATTCATTTATTAAACAAAGGAAATATCCATAGTGAATTTAACAGATCGAATCTAGTCATCATGTTCTTCAAGACGTTAGAACGCTCTCAACCAGTTTTTTACTGAGAGAAGAGGAAAACAAGTTCTTCTGGTTCGTCAACTCTCGGTTTTGCAACGGTGAATGAACTAATCATTGAACTGAACTAGCTGAATAAACCAAAGTGATAAAAACATTCTCTCTTCAACTGCAGAAGAAGCTACTGCTGATGTAAACACCGGTTCTGGGTACTTACACTAGTGAACTGGTAGAATTTCTTTAGAAGGACAGGAGACATGTTCTATTTAATTTTTAAATTTAATTCATAAGTTATTTAAATAGGTTATGATAAATTTAGGCCATAACAATTTTTAATTTAATTTTAAAGGTATATTATTTAAAACAAAGCCTATTTAAATGGGATCACAATTCCAATTTTAATAAAGCTCTCCTGCCCCAGACAGGAAGGGACTTGGGGACACGGGCACTGGGAACACCAGAGTTCCCCTTCCTCAGACAAAGGGAGAGGGAGAATCACCTGGGTCCCAGGCAGGTGTGAGGTTGTCAGGACACAGAACAAGGGGGCTGGGTTCCTGGGCAGGTGTGTGTGTGTGGGGGGGAAGGGTTCAGGGCTAAGAGTGTAGTGGGAGGGGGAATTGTTTAGAGAGCCAGACAGGAGATGGCGATCCAGGTGGGAGGCGGGGGGGAGAAGAGGAGATGGGGTCCCAGCAGGGTTGCAGTGGGCCAGGAGGTGGGGTTGCTGGGCAGAGGCCGAGCTGGGGAGGCGAAGAGAGGGGGAGGTGGGGGTGCGGGACAGTGGGCAGGGGCATACAGGCCGGGGGGACAGCCGGGCAAGGGGTTCACTGTCAGGGAGTTGCAGGAGAGAGAACACAGGCGGGGAGGGGGACGGGGAGGGGAGTTGTGGGGAGGGTGCACGGGAGGCGGGGTGGCCGGCCGGGAGGGGCACACGGGTGGGGGTGCACTCACGAAGGCGAAGAAGAGGCCGCCGGGCTCAGCCTCACCAGCCGCGGCCGCCCCACGCCACCCTCCCAACAGGGGCCGTGCCTCGGGGCTGCCCATGCAGAGCTCCCAGTGCCCCGGGGCCAGGCGCAGGCTCTGAGCAGCCGGGCACGGGGCTCCCAGCTCAGGGCGGCCTCCGCAGGGCTCCCCGCTCGGGGGATGGGGCCCCGCTGCGGCAGAGCCCCAGCGCCCGCCGAGCCCCTGAACTCTGCTCCAGTGAGCCGGCTGCCGGGAGCAGCCACCATGGCCGCAGCCTGCCCCGCCGGGCTCAGCGTCACCAGCCGTGGCCGCCCTGCACCGGGGCCAGGCGCCCTGCCCTCCTAGCACCCTGAGGCCAGGCGCAGGGCTCCGAGCAGCCGGGCGTGGAGCTCCCATCTCATGGCGTCCTCCGTGGGCTCCCCACCACCCTGCTCCTCCTGCGGGCCAGAATGCTGCCCCTGGCAATGTGCCGCCCCAAGCACCTGCTTGTTTTGCTGGTGCCTAGAGCCGGCCCTGGCCCCTGATTACACTTGCATAATCAGAAAAATATCTCTTCCTGTTGCTGTACTCGGTGGCAAAGAGCAATGGTGACAAAACAGGGATGTGCATGCCATCTATTGCTCCACCACAGTTCAGGATCTCAACTGCTGCAAATCCATCCTTTATGGCCTGCATAGAAACAGAAGATTACTGGCCCTGCATACTTCATGACAACAGCCCCCACACTAGATTTTCCAACCCTAAAATGGCCTAAGAGTGGGAGAACTGTGGAATCCCCAGCAGGACAGGTAAAGGCACAAGGCCTGAGGGGGCACTCAGAGAGCAGAAATGGTACAAGGGTGCAGCTAGCCCTGAAATGGTGACAGTATTTCAATGTGTTATAACTATTTAATTCAATTGTCTTCTTGATTTTCCTTTCCTTTTCCTAGACCACTACTGGTTCCTGTCCAGAGGAAAGGGAAAGGAGTTAAAACCAACAGCAAGGTGCCGGAAAGCAGCAGAGACAGATTCCAGATGTTGGAAGGCAAGTCAGGACAGGATTCACTTCTTCCTGGACTCCCAATCCTAACCACCTCCAGTGTCCACAAAACACCTTCTTGTCACTGTCACAGTCTCCAGTGCCATTCAAGTCCCTAGAAATGAGTCAGGTATCAGCTAGAATAAGTTAAGGCATAAGCACCCAAAGTCCAGCCTGCTGGACAAATGCAGAGAATAATGTTCTATAATGTGGGACATAGCCACCCTAATAAGGGACACCTACACTGAAATAAAAGGCCTGTGCAATGGGCATGGCTAGGCTAGGTTAACTGACTCAAGCTCATGGGGCTCAGGCTGTGGAGCTAAAATGCAGTGTAGATATTTGGGCTCTGGCTGGAGTCTGGGCTCTGGGACCCTGCCTGCAGAGAGCATTCCAGAGCTCAGGCTCCAGCCCAAGCCCAAACATCAACATAACAATTTTACAGCCCTGCCACCCAAGCCCCACAAACCCAATTCAGCTGACCCAGGCCAGCTGCGGATATTCAACTGCTGTGTAGATGTACCCATAATTAATAATGCAGAGTAGTCTGCACACATGTGGACTGCTTCATCACACCACTCAGCTCCACATAGAGCACTGCATGCTGGGAACTGTAGTCTACAAAGATCATATATTCTATTATAGACTGGGGAAGCTGCCTGCGATTTGCTACATATTATGTAGCCCCTGGGCTCCTGGAAAGTTGCTCATATAACCCATGTCTGGGCAAGCCTGTGTGTTACTGTATTAAAGGGAAGGGTTGGATTTTTTCCTGCAGCAGGCTTGGCATTGATTCAGAGGCAAAAAGCTACAATGATGCTGAGGCTGCAAGGGAAGGCATTTTACTTCATAGAAAAGAAATCTCCCTCTTGTACATGTGATGCTGCTTATTCATAGAACACAAGCTAGTCCTCTGAGGAGCAGGAGAGTAACTGAGTAACAAGCTCTTCAACACCCCCAAGCAACAAAAGAAAGAAAATAAAGGAGAAAAGAGTTTAGCTGTAGAAATGTGAACCAGAAAGCAAAAATGGGACTCAAGGATGATGTTATGGACACAGATAATCTGTTGTGATTGCTCTGGTCCACAGTGCTGGCATAATCCATGTTACAGGCATAGTAAGATGAAGGCCTAAAACATAAGCCAATGCATCACAGGTCTGAGGCCTAGCTGGCAATGAACAAAACATGGTGAACATAAACCAAAGATAAGCTGTGAGCAAAAGCAGACCCCTGCTCACAGACCTTGGCATGAGCAGGGCTGAAACTAATTGATAATAGTTCCAGGGCTGAGAATAACTGGTAATTGGGACTTATCATGAGTTGTGAACACACAGCTCATTGGAAAAAGGCCATGGTACCCACTTTCCACAGATACCAACTCATGGTCTGGAAAAGGGTCTAAGATAACAACTTGATGGATGTTTCCTCCCCCACGGATACTAACTTTGGTTCAGGAAAAGGTCGAGGTTGATACATGTTGGATGGAGATGGTCTAATCAGATCACGAGGCACAAGGTGATTGGTGGTAGCCTGGCAACATCAGAGGATGGCAACCTCACACGTCAGCAGTGATATGTTTGTACCTGTATATAAGGTGGTGTCTTGGGGGACAGTCTTTGAATGGCCTCAGGGGGGCAATGGAAGTGTTTCATTGTGTTGAACCATTCCATTGTTACGGGGTACAAATGCATAGTGGTTCAGTAGAGTATACTGACAACTATGACTGTACTTCGCTTAACAGTAAACCTGGCCAGGCACCTTCGATCCTTATCTGGTTTGTGGTCTTTGGGGGCCCTCTTGGACTCTGCTGTGGAGACTAAGTGCACAAGTCTACACGGCACACACATCATTGAGCACACACACAAGCAGCCTTCTGGTTGTCGTCATCGACGGAGTCAGAGACGCGTGAGGACATCACGACAGTGAATCCTGGCCCCTGAGAACTAACAGAATTGCTGAACAGCTGCCTGAACAACAACAACAGGGGCTCAAGAAAAAAATATGGACAAACAGTAGCTAAGGGTTACAGCAAGGCACTGCACAAACATTAACAAATTAAATACAACACTACTCTCAGATGGATCTTTATTCCCATTGCATACAGATGGGGAAGCTGAGATGCAGAGAGGAGAAATGTCTTACCTAAAGCTCCTAACTCTCATTCCAGTGCTTTAAACACTAGACCATGCTCTCTTGCTTTAATTTTTTCTCCTACTCCTAATCACTGACTATTTCATAGAATCATAGAATCATAGAACCATAGAGCTGGAAGAGACCTCAGAAGGTCATCAAGTCCAGCTCTGCTCAGGCAGGACCAATCCCAACTAAATCAACCCAGCCAGGGCTTTGTCAAGCCGAGACTTAAACACCTCCAGGATGGAGACTCCACTACTTCCCTAGGTAACCCATTCCAGTGCTTCACTACCCTCCTAGTGAAATAGTTTTTCCTAATATCCAACCTGGACCTCTCCCACCACAACTTGAGACCATTGCCCCTTGTTCTGCCATCTGTCACTACTGAGAACAGCCTCTCTCCATCCTCTTTGGAACCTCCCTTCAGGAAGTTGAAGGCTGCCCCCCTCACTCTTCTCTTCTGCAGACTAAACAGACCCAACTCCTCAGCCTCTCCTCATAAGTCATATGCTCCAGCCCCTAATCATTTTGGTTGCCCTCCGCTGACCCTCTCCAATGCGTCCCACATCCTTTCTGTAGTGGGGGCCCAGAACTGGACAAAATACTCCAGATGTGGCCTCACCAAAGCCGAATAAAGGGGAATAATGACATCTCTGGATCTGCTGGCAATGCTCCTCTTAATGCAACCTAATATGCCATTAGCCTTCTTGGCTACAAGGGCACACTGTTGACTCATATCCAGCTTCTCATCCACTGTAACCCCTAGGTCCTTTTCTGCAGAACTACTACTTAACTGGTTGGTCCCCAGCTTGTAACTGTGCTTGGGATTCTTCCGTCCCAAGTGCAGGACTCTGCACTTGTCCTTGTTGAACTTCATCAGATTTCTTGTGGCCCAATCCTCCAATTTGTCTAAGTCACTCTGGATCCTATCTCTGCCCTCAAGCATATCTACCTCTCCCCCTAGCTTAGTGTCATCCGCAAACTTGCTGAGGGTGCAATCCATCCCCTCATCCAGGTCATTAATAAAGATATTGAACAAAACCGGTCCTAGAACCGAACCTTGGGGCACTCTGCTAGAAACCGACCGCCAACCTGAAATCGAGCCGTTGATCACTACCCGCTGGGCCCGGCCTTCTAGCCATCTTTCTATCCATCTTACTGTCCATTTATCCAATCCGCATTCCCTTAACTTGCTGGCAAGAATATTGTGGAGACCGTATCAAAAGCCTTGCTAAAGTCAAGGTATATCACATCCACTGACTTTCCCATGTCCACAGAGCCAGTTACCTCATCATAGAAGCTGATCAGATTGGTCAGGCACGACTTGCCCTTTGTGAATCCATGCTGACTATTCCTAATCACTTTCCTCTCTTCCAAGTGCCTCAAAATGGATTCCTTAAGGATCCTTCCATGATTTTTCCAGGAACCGAGGTAAGACTGACCGCCTATAGTTCCCTGGATCATCCTTCTTCCCTTTTTTGAAGATGGGCACTACATTTGCCTTTTCCAATCATCCGGGATTTCTCCGATCTCCACAACTTTTCAAAGATAATGTCCAAAGGCTCCTCAATGACATTTGCCAACTCCTCAGTACCCTCGGATGCATTAAGTCCGACCCATGGATTTGTGTACGTTTAGCTTTTCTAAATAGTTCCTAACCTGTTCTTTACCCACCACGGGCTGTCCATCTTCATCCCATCTTGAGTCACTTAGCGCAGAAGTCCAGGACCCGACCTTGTCCGTGAATACAGAGGCAAAGAAAGCATTGAGTACTTCAGCTTTCCCCACATCATCTGTCACTAGGTTACCTCCTTCATCCAGTACGGGCCCCACACCCTCTCTGATCACCTTCTTCTTGTTAACATGCCTGTAGAAACCTTTCTTGTTATCCTTCACATCCTTAGCCAGTCGCAATTCCAGTTGCGCTTTCGCCTTCCTGATAACCCCCCGGCATTCTCGAGCTATACATTTAAACCCCTCCCTGGTCATTTGTCCAAGTTTCCACTTTTTGTAAGCTTCCTTTTGTGCTTAAGTTCACCAAGGATTTCCCCGTAAGCCAATCCGGTCTCCTACCATGTTTGCCTCTCTCTTGCTTCAAGGCCGGGATGGTTTCTTTCTGTGCCTTCAATAAGGCTTCTTTAAAATACTGCCAGCTGTCCTGGACTCCTTTCCCTTCATGTTAGCATCCCAGGGATTCTGCCCATCAGATCTCTGAGGAGTCAAAATCTGCTTTTGAAGTCCAAGGTGTGTATTTTACTACTCTCTTTTCTTCCTTTGGTCAGGATCCTGAAATCTACCATCTCATGATCACTGCTTCCCAGGTTGTCACCTACCTCCACTTCCCCTATTAGTTCCTCCCTGTTTGTGAGCAGAAGGTCAAGCTGTGCACGGCCCCTGGTCGGATCCTTCAGCACTTGTGTCAAGTTATCCCCAACATTCTCCAAAAACTCTCTGGATTGTCTGTGTACTGCCGTATTGGTTTCCCAACAGATGTCAGGGTGATTAAAGTCCCCCACGAGAACCAGGGCCTGCGATCTGGAAGCTTCTCTCAGTTGTCCGAAGAAAGCCTCATCTACCTCATCCACCTGATTCGGTGGCCTGTAGCAGACACCAACCACAACATCATTGCTGTGGTTTACTCCTTTAAACTTAACCCATAGACTCTAAACAGGTTTTTCTCCCTCTTTATACTGGAGTTCAGAGCAATCATAGTGCTCTCTTACATATAGTGCAACTCCTCCTCCTTTTCTCCCCTGCCTGTTCTTCCTGAACAGTCTATACCCTTCCATGACAGCGCTCCAGTCATGCGAGTCATCCCACCAAGTCTCTGTTATCCCAATTAAATCATATTTCTCGGACTGGACCAGAGCCTCCAGTTCTTCCTGTTTGTTGCCCAGGCTTCGCATTAGTGTACAAACACCTCAGATAACCAGTTGATCGCCCTATCTTCTCCATTCAAACAGGGGTCCTCCTTTCTGCTCGTTCCTCTCTGCATTTCTTCCCGGTATCCGACTTTCCCACTCCCCTCAGGGTTTTGGTCACCATCCCCGACGAACCTAGTTTAAAGCCCTCCTCACTAGGTTTGCAAGCCCAAAAGATGCTCCTTCCTCTCTTGGTTAGGTGGATCCCATCTCTTCCTAACAATCTCATGCCCGAACAGAGTCCCATGGTCGAAGAAACCAAAGCCCTCTCTGCGACACCACCTGCGCAACCACGCATTTGACGATCCCTGCCCAGTCCTTTCCCTTCAACAGGGAGGATGGACGAGAACACCACTTGCGCTCCGAGTTCTTGGATCCTTCTTCCCAGCGCTACATAATCCGCAGTAACCCGCTCAAGGTCATTCTTGGCTGTATCGTTAGTTCCCACGTGGAGAAGCAGGAAGGGGTAGCGATCCGAAGGTTTGATCAGTTTTGTAAGCCTCTCAGTCACATCCTGAATGCGAGCTCCCGGTAAGCAGCATACCTCTCGAGATTCCAGGTCCAGACAGCAGAGGGATGGCTCAGTCCCTCTTAGGAGGGAGTCCCCGACCACCACCACCCGTCGTTTTCTTTTGGGGGTGGTGGCCGTGGAACCTCCATCCCTAGGACTACGCATCCCATGCCTTCCAGTAGATGGTGTTCCCTTCCGGTTTCTTCCTTGTGAGATCCCTTCCAAAGCATTCAGCACTGCAGAGCCTGTGGAGAGAGCTTGAAAGCGATTACTTACCTCTATAGCATTGGGAGATTCCCATGCTGGCCTTTTTCCCCTTCCAGGTCACGTACTGCCCTCTCTGGCTCTTCCGCTTGCCGTGCTTGAAGGATTAAACGCTGCCTTCTATCGAGGAAGTCTTCATCCTCTCTGATCGAGCGTAGGGTTGACACTTGGGCCTCCAGCCCTCTAATTTTTTCTTCCAAAATGGCGACCAGCTTGCACTTAGTGCAGATGAAATCTGTTCTTTCTTCCGGGAGGAAGACAAACATGGCACACTCCATGCAGGTAACAACAGCAGAGCCATCACCATCCATCCCTGCTGTCCTGGAGAAGGGATTTAAAAAGAAAGGCAAGAGAACCTCACCCCCTTCCCTCTCCCCTTCCAGACTCCCTCTCTAAACTCCCTGTTAGCACTCACCTGTTCGCAAGCTCCTTGGTCGCTTGCGCAAGGAGCCTTATAAAGCCCTGGACTGCCTGAAAGTCCTTCCCCCTACCAAGGCTCAACCAATCAGCAGAGGCTTCTAGAATTCAAACTTTAATTAGAAGCCAACAGTTTCCACCTGCCAATCACAGCCAATCACAGCACCAGCCAATCACAGCACACACTCCCAAAGGAAGGGAGGGGAGGGCAAGGGAAGTGGGAAAAAAGTCACCTACAAAACACAGGGAAAAACAAACAAACAAAAAAGAACACACACCAACCCTCACTCACAAACACAAGCTCAGCACACAGCAAGAAAGCCCCAAACACAACACACACTTCCTCAAGAGTCCTGTATCTGCTTCTCCTCTACCTGGAGAACTCCTCTCTAAAGCCTCACTCAAAAACACAGAAAAAAAAATTGATAATGAACACTTTCAAGGTGGCAACAGTAGGCAAACTGTTATTCACAACAGTAGTATAAGCTCGATAGCTTTCATCACCATGCCATTTTGACAGGTGCCCGGCCCCTTGCCCCGCCCCAGCCCCACCCCCTTCCCATGATGCCTCCTAGGTCCGCCCCCTTCCCATGATGCCTCCTACGTCTGTCCCCTTCTCATGATGCCCCCTAACTCCCAGGGGCCCTCCACCACGTGGCTTCCAAAATGGCAGGCCGTCGCCATGTTGGACTATGCCCGCCCCTTCCCATGATGCCTCCTAGGTCCGCCCCCTTCCCATGATGCCTCCTACGTCTGCCCCTTCCCATGATGCCCCTAACCCCACGGGCCCCTCCACCACACGGCTTCCAAGATGGCGGGCCGGCGCCATGTTGGACACGTGCTTTCCAGGTCAGGGAAACTGGAGGCTGGTGGCTTATCCATCTAAAAAGAAAAGAAATAGCCAAGAGAGAAACTGGGGAAAGAAAAAAAAGGGGAGAGAAAAAACCTGCACAAGGCATTCAAGGAGTCTCCCACCAGACATCCTTCCCCAGCAGTGACCGGAAGAGGTAATGGTAGGAGGCAAGATGGAGAGCCCTAGGCACTGCTCCTCCCTTTAGGTGCATCCAATAGATTTTCAGCTCCGCCCTTTAGTCGCATCCCATCAAATTTAGCAGTGACCAATGAGAGACCGAGCAGCGATTTCCATTTCAGAAATTGGTTTATTTGAAAAAAGCCGCCCGTAGGCCATTTGTCCTCATGTATAAAAGTTGGCTTTTTTTGGCAATGTATGGTTTTAAGGACAGGTGATACAGCCCTATGGCCGGTCTCCAATACAACCCTATGGCCGGTCTCAAGGTTCTTGCAGACGTCGAGGAAACTGAGCGCTTCTGGGGCACCCTGAGGGCTACCCCGCTGTCTCAAATAAACGTTTCATAATCTGAAGAGAGAGAGAGCCGAAAAAGTTGGGAGCATCGATGCCCGTGAAAAAGAAGAAGAGCAGCGGGGGGAAAAACCCGATGACCTCTATGGCGGATGAAGAACCGAAGACAGCGGTAAGTGAATTTGTATGACTTTATAGCAAAATGTGGACAATTACTTGCGCGTTATACAAATGTTATGTTTTTATAGGTAAGTGCTGTAGAAGAAGGAGAGAACGCACATGAGGTAGTGGGTCCAGAGAAAGCAGAAAAGAACGCATACGAGGCGATGGTCCCCGAGGAAGAAGAAGAAGAAAACGTATACGAGGACATGGGACCTGAGACGCGGGCTGGGGAGAGCGATAAGGAAAATCAGCCGATGGCGGCTGAGGGGCAAATAACCACGCCGGCACCAGCGCAGAGGCAGAAGAGCAGGAGGAGGTAAAAGCAACTTTTATTGTATTTGAGAGAAATAAAATACGGGTCTAGACAACGGGAGTTAAAACTTGTGCTTAATATCAGGTACCCGATGGCACAACCGGTTCGGACGGTGATACGGGTTATGACATGGGTGACGGGATGGTTGAGGTAAAATGGTTTATTTTTCTGGTAAAACGACGGCCACAAAAAAAGGAAAAAAAAAAGTGAGATGTGATTTTTTTCTGTTTGTGATAGCTGACCTCTTCAGAGGATGAAGAGAACGGGACTCAGACAGGGATAGCCATGGTATGTACCTGCTGCTTTTGCATGAACGCAGAGGAGGGAAGGGAAAAAAAAGCACCGGCGAAAACAAGCAGGACGAGGGAGAGATGGTCATGGACGACATCGTTACAGCCATTATAGTAAAAGTCTTCTACCATTGTTTGAAAAAGGTGATGATTGATACCTGCGCGCCATGTGCAGAAAAATACCCCAACCCAATAAACTTTAACATTCTGTTTTGGAACCGCTCAGAGGAGTTTTACCAACTTAGGCGTATTGCTTCTAACTTGGATGTTGCGCGGGTCCTGTACATAATTATAGCCAAAGGGCACAAATGGAATAAGCTGAATGTGACCTCCGAAACCGTAGCACAAGTTATCAAAACAATCAGAGAGGTAGCAGAGAGCTCAGACCCCGTGATGTATCTGATAAACCTGTCAGAGAAGGTGATGATAAAGGCCGGCCGTTCAGCGTGCAGAAGGGTTGGTAGAATCAATCCCGACACTCTTTACGCATCGCGCCTCGGGGCTACGGGGTCCAAAAAAAAAGCTGTCTTTTGATTAAAATACATTGTGTATGTTTGTAGGCCTAGAAGCCAAAATGTTTATGTATTCAATAAAAAAGAGATGTTTTAAAGTTACGCTTCTGTATTCAATAAAACATAAACAAGATCTGCGCTTGTGTATATGGGCTTTTAAAGTAAGTGGAGGGGGTTAGACATGGGCGACTTGCTAAAAGCGGTTTATTATTCTCCCAGGGAAGCCGGTAGTTTTGGCGGCATAACACCCCTCTATCAAGCCGCTAAAAGGTGCCGCAGTACTTTGAGTAAAAAACAGGTCACCGCCTGGCTCGCGGAACAAGATGCTTACGCTTTACATAAGCCGGCAAGAATTATATTTAAAAGAAATAAAACCATGGTGTCTGACATGAACGCGCAATGGCAAGCAGATTTGGTTGACATGACGCCCTACGCCGGTCACAACGATGACCGTAAATATATTTTAATGGTGATAGACATTCTGTCTAAATACGCCTGGGCGGTATCACTAAAGAACAAAACCGGGGCCGAAGTCGCTAAGGCTTTTAAAACGGTTTTTAAACAAGGGCGCGTGCCTCAAAAATTACAGACAGATCAAGGGAAAGAGTTTTTAAACAAGGCTTTAAAGACTTTACTAAAGCAGCATGGAGTACGCCATTTTGTTACCAAGAACGAAGTCAAGGCGGGGGTGGTGGAGAGGTTTAACAGAACTCTGAAATCAAAGATGTGGAGGTATTTTACGACCCGTAACACCTTTCGATACATTGACGTGTTGCAAGCCTTCACAGACGGGTACAACAGAAGTTATCACAGGAGTATAAGAAGGCGTCCTGTCGACGTGACGCGCGCTAACGCGCTGAGCGTGTGGAAAACAATCTACGGGGATAGTTTTAAAATAAAGACCCCGCAGGCACTTTTAAAGAAAGGAGACCACGTGAGGGTCTCTAAAACAAAGGGGGTTTTTGAAAAGGGCTACAAGCAGACCTTTACGGATGAGATATTTATCGTGACCGGCGTTTTATTGCACGGGCCAAGACCCGTGTACACGTTAAAAGATTACGGAGAAGAAAAAGTAACGGGGTCTTTTTATCCCGAAGAATTACAAAAAGTAAACCCTAACCAGGACCGCCTTTACAGGATAGAAAAAATTCTAGCAAAAAAAGGCAGGGGTAGAAACGAACTTTTTTTGGTGAAATGGAAAAGGTGGCCTGAAAAATTCAACAGCTGGGTTAAAGCAGCTCACGTCCTAGACCTTTAATACGGGAAGGGGAAAAAATGGCGAAGGGGCATTTACGTTACCTTATCCAGCAACGCCTCCGACAGTTTTCCCTCAGGACACTAGTTCCAATTTTACAATACCGCTGGCCAAACCTTTAAATTTGAACGGCAGCTGGGAAGTTGCTTTATCCGAAATTCATTATTGTCATTTGTGGAGCACCCTCTCTTATGAGGCCCCGCTTACAATAGCCTCAGAAAAAGAAATCCAACGTCTCACCATGCAGCCCGGTTATTATTCATCCGTTCAACATTTAGTAGAGGCCATCAACGAGACCATCAACAAACAGGCCGAGAACCAGACCGCGCGTCTCATTTACGACCTGGTGACCAGGTGGGTTTGGTTAAAAACCACTGGCGGAATGTCTTATTTTTCCACACAGGGGGAGTTGGCGGCGATCTTGGGGGTGATTCCGAACCAGCCTTGTAAGGTGGTGCCGCACCCCGCTGACATCACGGGGGGGATTCAACTCTTTATATGTGTATACGGACATAGTGGAACATCAGTTAGTGGAGACCACTACGTGCCGCTGTTGCGCTGTGTCCCGCCCAAGGCAGCAATAACGAATTTATCACCCTCACCTATGACAAGCCGCATTACGTGCCCGTGAGCAAGCACCACATCGGGACCATTACCATCGAAATAAAGATGGATCAAAATAAAAATGTTTCATTTAGTTTTGGAAAGGTGATTGTTAAACTACACCTGTGACCCAGGAAAGCAGAGGAATGAGGGCGTAAAAAGCCTCGGGGACCCCACTGTGTATAGAAACTACTATAAAGCCCAGGAGGATTATGCTCTGCCGGGAGTATCATGGGTTACCCGTCATGTCTGAGGGCGGTTTAGGCGGGATATTCCATAGTCTTTTTAGAAAAGCCGTCCCCCTATTGAGAAGAGGTTTTGAAATAATTAAACCCCACATGAAAACAGCCGCCAAAAACATAACCAAGGATGTGGTGAGCCACATGACTAAGCGCCGTCATGAACAAAATCGGATCCCAGGAAGGCTCGGGGTTAAGCGGTGATGAGGCGAAAAGAGCTACGACACAACCCCATTCACTGGGCCCCCAGGCCTTTTAAAATAAAAAAGGCGACCGGAAGACGCCTTGGCCACAGATCTAAAATTTGTCCTAAGAAGAGGCAGAGCCCCATCCCCCGCGGCAAAAGGGGTATATTTTAAAATGTCTTTTATTCATTGCGGTTCTGAAGAATACGCCAAGTCAGAGCTGGATCTCTTTCAAATAGCCCCCACACAAACCAGCATCGAGAACAGTTTCTACGTGGAGATCCCTCCCCTGTCCGCTTTAACGGTGAATGCCCCCCTAGAATTTTTTATTTCCGGACACGGAGATCATTACTTGGATCTCAATAACACCCTACTGCACGTGTGTTGCAAGGTGGTAAAAGCAGCCGGATCAGACCTCGGTGATGACGACGAACGGGTGGCACTAGCAAATTACCCCATTGCCACACTTTTTAATCAGCTGGACGTCATGTTAGGTGACCGTCTGATCAGCCAGAGCAACAACTGTTACCCTTACAGAGCCTTGATAGAGTTGATTTTGAACTACAGCCACGGCGCTCTCAAGACGCAGTTTTCTGCGGATGGGTTTCAGAAAGACACATTGGGGCTCCATGAAAGCACCGCATTGGGGGGAGCGCGTAACAATGGCTTTGTGCACCAGGCCAGACTAACCAGCAGCAGCAGAAAGCTGGATTTGCTGGGGTCTCTACACAGCAATTTGTTTTTTCAAGAAAAGCTTTTGCTGAACGGCGTGGAATTGAAAATTAAACTCACACGTAGCAAAGATGCTTTCTGCCTCATGAGCGGGAACGCCGATAATTATAAAGTACATATTATTTCAGCATCCCTGTTTGTAAAGCGGGTAAAAGTGATGCCGGGGGTTTGCTTGGGGCACGCGGAGGCGCTCATGACCACCAACGCTAAGTACCTGGTAGACCACGTGGGCATAAAAGTGTTTAGCATACTGGCCGGTAGTTGCGTCAGTAACCAGGAAAATCTCTTTCTGGGACAGCTACCCAAACAGCTTGTGATCGGCTTTGTAGATAGCGCCTTCAGTGGCAGTTATGTTAAAACCCTTTAAACATTATAACATTAATTTTGTGGCCTTATATGTGGACGGCGAACAGGTGCGGCTAAACCGCTGCAGCCTGATTTTGAGAACGGAAACTGCGTGAGGGAGTACATGCAACTGGTGCAGGCGTCGGGGAAATATGGAAAGGACCTTGCGCTCATGATAGACCGCGACGAATTTGCCCAGGGTTACACGCTCTTTGCTTTTGACCTGACCCCGGACCAGGAGTGTGCCGACCATTATTTCCTGATTAAAACCGGCAACCTGAGAGCGGAGATTCGGTTTGCTACGGCGCTACCCTCCACGATTAACATGATAGTATACGGAGTGTTTGACAACGTGCTGGAAGTGAACCACAGAAGAAACGTCCTGTTTGACTATGTGCAACAATGAACACCGACCAGATAATACTTTTTTTTTATCAAAGGACCCTTCATTTTTAGATGTTTTCCCTAGCGACATGCTCCTGGCGGGCCACGTGTCCGAAAGGCCTGTGGGGCTTATCGTTAACATGCACCCCCATCATTTGCCTGGGGAACATTGGCTGGCCTTTTACTTACCAAAGCAGGGGCCCGGGGAGTTTTTTGATTCCTACGGTTTTCCCCCAGACAGTCATTTTTCCCCTAAAGCTATTATGGCTTTCTTAAACCGTAACTCTAACCGGGTTGTGTTTCAGCAGAGTCAACTACAGGACCCTGTGGCAAAGTCTGTGCTAAGCCCTGTGGGTCCTGCACTTCCTGGTGGGTTCTTGTGGGCCTCAGAGGCTCACAGTGTCCCCTAATTACTGCTATGAAGGCAAAGGTACCCTGCTTACAGAGCCTCTTTCATCATTGGCCAGTCCAGTGTCTTTCTTTTTCCAGTCCCTGCTGGCCCTTCCAGCCAGAGGGGAGGGTTGGGGGGAACCCGGTCCTACCCACTTGCTCCGCGTTCCAGCCCAGGGCCTTATAGTAGGGGGCAGCCCCAAGCAGGCCGTGTAGCTTGGCCCTTGCCCCCCCAGCAGCAGCCGCCCCTCCCTGGGCCACTTCCCCTGGGCCAAAAAGCATTTGCGCAAGAGGGCTTTTGCCCGAACGGGAGCATCATTGTATTTGCGCAAGAAGCATTGATTTTGTACATTACAAAGTCAGTGCTCTTGCGCAAATTCAAGTGGCCAGTGTAGACAGCTGGCAAGTTTTTCCGCAAACGTGGCTGCTTTTGCGGAAAAACTTGCCATTCTAGACACAGCCCTTAAGTTCTCCTCTAGTCCATCCCTTTTCTCCTTTCCCCCTAGCCTTGCCTGGGGAAGTGTTTTTATAGTGCACGCCTCCACCTTAAGTGGCTGCAGGTGTTCCAATTAGTCCTCCCTTCAGGCTGAAGCCAAATAGGCTTCAGGTGTGACCGGCTGGCCGGCCAGCCATAGTCTTTAACAGCCTATTCAGGGAACATAAAGCCACACATCCAGCTCCTGTGCATCTGCAGCACCCGGTTCTCAGGGTACTGCACTTTCTTCTGCACCTTCTTCCTTTTTGGGAGGGGGTGTCTGTGGAGTGGGGCTGCTGCTGTTTTGGCAACTGGGCCCTGGCTCCCCCTACATTCTGGGCCAGGCCCCTTTTTCCACCAGCCTTTCTGCAGGCAGCTTTTCCCCCCTTCACCTCAGCTATTTGCTCTGGGTGCAGAGGGTTGGGGGGTCTCTGCTGCCCTGCCTTTGGGTGGGGTGGGAGAGTCCCCCCTCCCATTTTCTTGGGGGTCTATTTTGACCCCTTTTTTCTCCACCTCGGCAGGCCTGACCTTCACCTTTCCTGCTGCTGCTGCTCTCCCCAAAGAAGAGACGGTAAGGGGGCTGCTTTAAAGCAGCCCCTGGGGTTTCTTTCTCCCCACAGCCTACCTGGTGCTGGGGAGGGGAGATTAGGGGCCCTTTCCATCAGGGCTCCTGGGTGGGGGCTGGTGCAGCTCTTTTGGGGTGCTGAGGGCAGGGGCGATTTACCTCCCCCTGATTCATCAGCCTTCACACTTCTCCTGCTGCTCCCTCTCCAAGCCCCAGTTGCTGTAGGGGCCTTTCCACTCTCGGCCCCACTGCTTGTCTCCTTGCCCTTCTCTGCTCTTCTGGGCCTTGCAGCAGGTACTGTGGGCCTGCTGCTCAGGTGCCTGTGGGTACACTGTTTCCCTTTCCCCCAGCAGTGTCTCCTCCCTTCCCCCCTCCTCCTGCCCTTGAACAGGCATCTTTTCACTGCCTGCCTTCCCACTCCACTGCTTGTCCCATCCACCCTCTTGGGTGCCAATGCCCCCCCCCCTTTCCTTTGTTAGGTGCTTGAGCTTCCCCCTCCTTTTAGTTACTCTTCCCACACACACAGCTTCACTTGTCCCCATGACTTTTAAATGATTATCTACCCTCATCTCCCCAGTGCAGCGGAGGAGCCGCTTTTCCATTCTGTGCTGGGAGCTGTATTCCTTACACCTTTTCCCCTTCCCTTTTCTGAATTATCACCCTCCACCCCACTTCCAGCCTAGTGAGGGGAAGCGGTAAATCTCCTTCCTCCCCTCTCTTTCCCTCCTTGTTCCCTCCCCTGGTGTTTTTGGTTCTCCCCTAATTGTTTTTGTCTTTTCCTCCCTACCCATGACCACAATGAAGGGGTTGTCCGATGACACCCCAGCCGAACCTTCCCCACCCCTCCCTAAAAACAACAACTCCTCTGAGGCTGCTGGGCCCCCCATCACTACGGTAGAGGGGGCAGACATGGACGAGGACCCCGGGGCCTCGACCGCTTCTGCCGCGGCACCTCCAGTCACCATCAAGAATGCCCCCCTGAAGGGCAGGAAGGGCCTGGGGACCAAAAAGGGCAAGAGCCCTGCCCGGAAGGTAAAACCTCCTGAGGCGAGGGCTCACTCCCCGTCCGCGACCCATCTGCTGGCCGCGGCCCCCCCTCCTTCCCGCTCCTGTTCCTTCCACCAGCTCTGGGGCAACGGTGTCCTGGGCCCCAGGTAGCCGCCACCCCACCTGCCGCCTCCCAAGCCGCCTCCCGGAATACCATCCCGGCGGCCGCGCCCTTTCCCACCCTGACCAGGAGGCACGGGGTCCGTTGTCTCCTGGTGGCGGCCTCCCCACGTGGAGACCACGTGCGGGCGTGGTGGGACCAGCGGCCGTGGTGGCGGCCTCTAGGATGTTCGGGAGGTGGTATTCTTCCTGGCGTCGAGGCCGCCCAGGAGGCGGTGGAAAGGGATTTGGCGGTGGGGGGAGTCCACATTCCCCTCGAGCCTTTGGAGGACCTGGGCGTACGGGTGGTTTTGTCCTCCGTTCCTCCCTTCCTCCCCAATGCCGCCCTTCTGCCTTTCCTCTCCACCCTGGGGAGGCCTCTGTCAGTCCTGAGTCCCCTTCCTCTGGGCTGTAAAGATCCTACCCTCCGCCACGTCCTTTCCTTTCGCCGGCAGGTACAAATCCAACTACTGCCGGCGGGACGTGGCGGAGAAGCCCTCGAAGGGTCATTTCTGGTGCCCCATCAAGGGGCCCGGTGCAGTGTACTACACCATGGGGAGGCCCGGTGTTTTCTCTGTCGGCGACGGGCACGCGTCGAAGGACTGTCCCCTGGCCCGGTTTGGAGAGGCACCCGGGACCCCCAACGCCAGGGAGGGCACCGGCCCTGCCATCGCCGGTGGCCCTGACGGTCCAGACCCTGGGGTCGCCCCTCCTCCAACCGTGACCGTCGTCAATCCCGCTCGGGTTCCGCAGGGCCCAGACGAGCGTGCGGATGCTGTTGCTGCCACTGCCAAAAGCGGCAAGGCTGGGCCTGCGGAGGAGAGGGCGGCGGGGTCAGTGATGGGACTCGGGCAGGACCTACCTCGGGGAGGTATCCCTTTCCCCTGCTGCCCAGCCCCCATCTACCCTTGCCCTCCCAACGCTGCCCTTGTCCGCTGGCTCTTCCTCTATTCAGGCCCAGCCCTCTTCCTTCGAGGGATGGGAGCTTGCAATGGGGAGGCGCCGAAAGCGTGCTCGGCGTTCCACCCCGCCCACTGAGGGGGAAGGACCACCTCCCTGTACCTACGGGGGTGGACGCTGGAGCCATTCCAACCTCTGAGCCTGCGAACGATTCCCTCCCGGGGTCCCTGCAAGAGGGGGTGTCCATGGAGGATGCTCCCACTGTTCCCACCTCCACTGAGGAGGCAGCCACTGACCTTGCCACCAACAAATATCACCATCTGGTGGCGGGCAGCGGGCTCGCCTTCCTCTCTCAGGAGGTGGAGGCTTTGGGGCTGACCCCGGCTGCCTCAGAGGGGATCATCAGGTCCTGGAGGACAACAACCGACCTCTCCTTCCCCTTCCGACTCGCTGCTATCCCTTCTCCTGCCTCTGAGTTGCCCCAGGGTGCGACCATCTGCCCGGCCATCGGCCACGGCCGCGGAAACCCTTGAGGCTCTCAGCGGGCGGGAGTTCCCATTAATATCTATCACCCCGGCGCTGAGGCCTCTGGTGCTGCACTCTCTGTGGCACTGGAGCCCAGCACTGGGGAGACTAGAACTACCCTACCACTGCCACCGA